>JAJKFI010000049.1:4936735-4973216 GCA_029204185.1 Lerista edwardsae | reverse complement strand
TGTGTGTGTGTGTGTGTGTGTGTGTGTGTGTGTGTGTGTGTGTGTGTGTCTATCTATCTATCTATCTATCGGAAGAATGAGATGTAGGCAGTGGTGTCATCCAAATGATTTAGGAACAGGTACTCACTTTTGATTGGCACTTTTCGGGGCCCGCCCACCAGAAGTGACGTCATAAGCCGGAAGTGATGTCATGATTGTTGCCATGGATGTGATCATGTTTGTAATAACTTCAGCTTGTGGTTTAGTTAGTGTTGATTTCACTTCTATTCTATTGCTTTGCTTTCTAGAGATGTGTATATACATATTTTGCTTCAGCTGTTCCCTGGTTAAATAGCAGGGGCCAGCTTTGAGTGGGCGGGGCCAGCTCAACTTCTAGGAACCGGTACTCGCGTAGTGGTGCGTAGTGGGTGCCTGACATCACTGGATGTAGGGAAAAAACTGTGGGTGCTGCCAGAAATAGCAAGCCTGTACCAAATCTCTTCCCCGCACCCCATGTAATATGTAGTAATAGAAATGTGTGAGGTCATATGCATTTTCTCAGCCAGCTTCACGTCATTGGCTGCTGAAGAGGGCAGACGGAATGCCGTGATGACATGTTGCATTTTCATCACAGTATGCTAGTGAGGGAGGGAAGGAGGGATTGTATTCAATGGGTTGTATTCTACATTCTGCTGTGAGAAGAAGAAGCTCTGTCTGTGCAAGGAGGGCAATTTTATCCGGGCAATTTCTCCCCTTTTCCTCTGCAGCTCCCAGTGGCCCCTGTGTATTTGCTCTTGCAGGTCCCACAAACCCCTGGAACAAATTTTCAGGGAATTCAGGCTGCTGCATGGGAAAAAGAGAGATTGGGAAAAAATGGGCCTTGTGCAAAGAAGACACATAACAATGTTCTTCCACTCACAGAACATCTTAGGATACAACCCACTATATGGCTGCATATGGCCTCATTCACTAATTGTAAAGGATATCTTCCTACAATGGGTGCAGACAGGGCAGCCTTAAGCCAATGTTGTCACACTGTGCTGTTGCCCCTCCCTGCACTGGCACAACAAGTGGATTGCTTGCCTTGACACTGCTGCTGCCAGGATCTCTGTGGGCTGTAACCCAGTGGGGTGAGCAGAGGGGCTGCTCATTGGGCCGTCCCACCTGCCCCTGCTTCCAAACGGACCAAAGTGGGCCTCCAATACAGTTGGCAGTGAGGTCATCACGTCACTGTCAACTGTTTCCAGGTGTCACACTTTGCATGGGCACTGCTAGTGCTAGATGTAGGATGGGTAGGGTCCGGCCCTGGGTGCAAATATTCCTTGCGAGATTTATACTGGAAATATTTAGGAAGCATCTGCCTTGAAAAAGGAGTCTGGTTTGATTTGGCGATAGAATAGGAATAGAGTTCCTATTCCCATTAAATATTTGAAAATCAAATGTTTCTTTCTGCTTATTAATGTAATATATGTATTAATTAATGTAAAAATATTAAATGACACTGAAAATTAACTTTAATGCAGATATTAGTGGAAATGGTAGTCATTGAACAGGTCCTGATAGTATCAGTGTTGCTTTACAGTTACTTAGATAATATTTAACAAGTTCCAAAGGAAGAGCTTATCCAATGACTTTCGATCATCAAGCGTTAAATAGGTGAAAACAATACAGTGTGTTGATTTTGATAAACTTCTAATTTTGAAAAGTCTTTAGTTTTATTTATTTATAGGGATATTTCAGAAGGGGGCCAAAGAATCGAAGGGCCAAATCCTTATCCAACTTTCCAGCGCTGGTGTAGCCATGCCAGTGGGATTCTTGCTGCATCATTTGATTAAGGGCGCAATCCTAAAATGAGTTAGACCGGCGTAAGCTAAGCCAGCAAAGTTTGGCCAGCACAAGGGCCACTGTAAAGTACGTTTGGACTACGCTTGGAGTCAGAGAGGCCAGCACAGACATGAGCCATCCTCCCTGACTCCGGGAGTGGTCTAAACTTGCTTTATGATGGCCCTTGTGCTGGCCAAACTTTGCTGGCTTAGTTTATGCAGCCTAACTCCAGTTTAGGATTGCACTTTTAATCACTCTTTAAATTGTATGACGGAAAGTCTCAGCAGATGGAATTCACAGTGCAATAAGAGAGTTTAACAAAATACTGAAAAGCCATCAACAAGAGGACTTCACAGGCAGACTGTTGCACTGACAGTATAAGGTACATATGACCAGTGGTGAAATTCAGCCAGTTCTCACCTATTCTGCAGAACCGGTTGCTAATTTTAGGTTGGGAGAGGGGAGAAAGGCAGCGGCCGCCCTGAAGGTCGCCCTGAAGGACATAGAACCCGTTGTAAATTTATTTGAATCCCACCACTGCATATGACCTTAATGAATGCTGGGATTTATACAAAGAGAGCCACTCTCCTGTGACATGCATGGCAGCCTATTGGTGCTGAGGGCATAGAGGGAAAGAACCAGCAAACAATGAAGTTGTTCAAAACCTGTTAACATAATCTCATGCTTTACAATACCAAACAAAAGGCAGACTCATTGAGCACTAGCATTAGCTGATTTTATCATCGATGGTACTTGGAAAGAAAGAGTAGTCACTGAAATAAGGGGCAACTGAGCTCTAGTAGTTTCTCTTATAAAATGCATCAGGTGTGTCAATTACATGTGAAAACTCCCACCCTCCAGAGTTCACAAGCATTTAACATGTAAAGAACTTCCTAATATAATCTGTTTCTCACAATTTCCCTAGTGTCAGCAGTACTTAAAAGCAGAGTTAGGAACAAGTCACCAATCTCGAGTCCGAGTCGAATTGCGAGTTTCCGTCCCATGACAAGACTTGTGCACGAGTCCTAGAGTGCACCAGTGGCAACTCGACTCGCGGAGATTTGGGAGTCACTTTGACTTAAGTCAAGTCTTTTTGTTTAGGTCACTTCTGAGGAGGTGGTGCTGCCAGGACAAACGCCACAGCTTTGGTGCAACTGTCCCCTGAGGCAAGGACAAGGCACACTGAAGCCCCACCCTTTGGGAGAATGTCACAGCATGGGGCGGCATGGGGCAAAAATGTGCTGGAATGAAGCAGGAGGATCTGCGTGTTATTTTTTCAGTGGTTCTAGGGACTCTCCCGCCTTTCCCCGTCCCCATCCATCTGTGGGCTAACCAATGTTCTCCTATGGCCATTGGAGAACCTGCCCCCTCTCTTGGGCTTCTCCTTCTCTCTCCTTTCTCTTCCAGAGCCACAAATCAGGCCACCCTTTTTCATTCGATCAATTGTCCATCCCTTTGGAGATGGACAAGAGAAGCTGCTCCTGCCTTCCTCCCCCTTGAGCTGCGCCCCATGTTTCATGTTCCCATACCTTGTGCTCAATACAGCCGGCTACCCAAAACAAAAACAGATATATTTTCAAATTTCTTAGCCTTTCCTCCTCCCCTCCTCCCCCTCAGTCCCAGCTGCTTCGCATTCTGCCTGAAAGGGGAAACTTCTGAAGCTTTCGACAAGTTTACACCTTCCAGATTGCTGCACAAGGTCTATTGTGTAACAAAGAAGCAGTGCAACAAAGTAATGAAGTACATCCAGACTCACTGACTGGGGTTCCTGAGATTGCTGACTCATTTCCGAGTCAGTGGCCCAAGTCTCACGTCAATGCCAGAGTCATTAGCAGGGGTGTCTAGTGAACACGAGTCAGCGAAAATTGCACATTTTCCCAACTCGAGTTCCCATCTCTGCTTAAAAGTATGTATTTAGTAACAGTCACTCAACCAAAGTTCACTGAAATGTGCGTAACCTACAGAAGCCTCTTTGGAGATTCAGCTGTGGAAGAAACTCTGCACACATGCTGTGTGTAATACAAAATGTTCCCCTTTTCTCTAGAGCCATCAAAAGGCTGATAAGGTCAGGAAGACTTTGCTCATTTGTCGTAAACTGTAAGTTATAGAAGGCAGGAAATCACCTGAGGAGAGAAACGCCAGTGTCTGCAGTTGGAAGCCGGCAGAATCGTTCCACAGTTTAGCCGGGTGGGAATATACGCCGAACATCTGCCACTGTTAGCTCAGGAGCAAGGCTTTCACCCAAAGGTATTGGGGTTGCTTTCAGTACATGTTCACATCTGGGCCTGAAGGACATACCAGCACAAAGTGCTTCGAATTGTGATAGAAGGAAGCTCAAATGATGTTGTAGTAACAAAGCTATGTTGGGCAAGCTATGTTGGGAAATAGGACCAAAGGCATCTAGGTGTGTGATTTCTTTCTTTGAATGTGGAGGTGTCAGAGTTAACCTGAATGTGTTTTTTTGTTTTTGGCCAAGGTCTGTATTATATGAACTTTTTTCCTTTGCTGAGAGATTTTAACAGGTTGGCTAAGAAGACTTGTCAGAGGCTGTAAGAGATGCACACCCACCCTCACACTGTGTGTGTGTGTGTGTGTGTGTGTGTGTGTGTGTGTGTGTACGCATTAAATATGTGTGCGTGTGTGTGCGTGCGCGCGCACGTGTAATGGCATGCACACACACATGTCTGACCCTTACATGTGGGCCTTCTCCTCCCCAGTTAGTAAGTTTGTTCCTTCTGGTCCCAGGAACAAAGTGTTGCACTTGACATCCCATAACATTTCTTTCTTGTTAGCTGAGGGCTGACTTGCTCCTAACAATGCCATCTACATTGTTGGGCATAATTTTTTTTTTTGGACCCTGTCCAAAAATGCTAGAGAAAAGGCAAATAAAAAAACCCCAATCCTCTGCTTTCCTTTTCATTTGGAGTAGTCATATCAGCGCCTTCTCCAAGATGCTCAAATGTTCTCTGTTGCATTGCCATCTGTGTCTCATTTTGATCAGGGAGAGCATGTTTTGTCCTTGCCCAATGTGAATCCAACCAAGTTGCAAAGGGTGTTGTGCTGAGGAAAAGAGGGTGTCTCCTTCCCTCACCGCCTGTGCTCTTACTACCCCTGGAGGAACAGGCTGGAAGGAAGGCCTTCTCCTTTCTTTTCCTACATTGGCAACTACGATGCTGCTGCCAGTATTGTAATCATACTGAAAAGGGGAAGACATTGGCCTGGCGAGCAAGGAAGAGGTGAGGGAGGAGATTTCTTGGTTGCATTGAATAGAAGCAAGAGATGTGTGGCTTTGTGCATTGCTGCGCATCTGCTCTGTGCTTGCATGACAGCACCACTGCAAACTGAATATGACACCAGGTTTGCTTAAGAGTTGTACGCTTCCCTTAAATGCTCTTATTTATGCTCCAATAGATTCAGTGCTGCTTCTTGGATCATTTATTTAGCAGTGGTAATCTAGTTTCATTCATTTTTAAAAGGCGTCTTAAATGCAAAAACGCTCAAATACAAACATGCAATAATCAGCAAAAGATGCGCTTGTTTGCTACTTTGATATATAAGTGCCTCTTTGCAACTCAATAAGGGCTGACTAGCACATAAGGAATGCTTCAGTACTCCAGTGATGATATTTCAAGGTAATGATTACATGTTGAAAAGATACGCCACGATCTGTTATCCGTGCAACTTTTCTGGAAATATAGGAACTTGTTCAAAGAAAAGTTACCTGGATAGTTGGTTCTGACCAATTTTCTACACAGGTACACTTAAGGGATCATTTAAAGTCATCCCATGAATGCCAAAGGTTGGGTCAAAATCAACCCTAATGGTTTTCCAGAAGTTTCACCAATTTCGAGTACATCAATGGGAAATGGTTAAAGAATGCTTGGGTATTAACCCGTTATGTATCCACCTTACGCGGAGCCCAGGTCTACCCCACTGGGTAGACCGGGGCTCCGGACACTTTTCTGCCTGGGTAGACCTAGGCTCCGGATGCTTTTTTGCCCAACAAGGCAATTTTCCACCCACTGACAGGGAAGGAGGGGAGAGGTGGAACACAACACAACACAACAGCCCTCTCTCTCTCTCTCTCCTGCACTGGGTCACAAAAAGTCCTTCCTTTTCAGTGCAGGAGAGAGAGAGAGAGAGAGAGAGAGAGAGAGAGAGAGAGAGAGAGAGGGCTGTTGTGTTGTGTTCTGCCTTTCCCCTCCTTCTCTGTCAATGGGCAGAGAATTGCCTCACCAGGCCGAAAAGCGTCCGGAGCCCAGGTCTACCCGGCGGGGTAGACCTGGGCTCTGCATAAGGTGGATACATACCGGGTTAATACCCAAGCACTCTTTAACCATTTCCCATCGATGTACTAGAAATTGGTGAAACTTCTGGAAAACCGTGGAGCCCAGGTCTACCCGGGGCTGCTTCTGGTGGGTAGACCTGGGTTCCCATGGGGGCGCACTTCTATTGGGTGCCCCGGGTGCCATTTTGACTAGGTCCACCCCTGACTTGGAGTTAGGCAAACACAGTTAGGCCTGCACAAGGGTCACCATAAAGCGCGTTCGAATCACTCTTGGAGTCAGGGAGGCTGGCACACGTCTGTGTTCTGGCCTCACTGACTCCGAGAGTGGTCCAAACACACTTTACTCTGTCCCGTGTGCCAGCCAAACATTGCTAGCCGAACTGTGTTGGCCTAACTCCAGGTTAGGATTGTGTCCTGTGACAATTGGTGTAAATTTGTGGAGTCATCTTTGATTTCTCCTGGGCTTAAATGTGGTGAAGGCATCTTGTAATTAGCTTTCTAAGGCTAACAATGAATGGACTAATCAGTGGATGATCTAAGTGGACTGGGATGACTGGGAATTGTTACCAGTTGGGTACTACACAAGACATTGATGGTCAGCTGATGGATGTTTACCATTATATGTGAAATATCTTTTGCTTTTTTATCTGTTTTGAATTGATTTAATATGATTGAGAGCACAATCCTGAGGATCGAAGTCCCTTGTGCTAGCCCAGGAATATCGCATACCCAGGAATATACTTTTGAGCCGGCTAGGCCAGCGCAAGAACATGCACTGACGTCTTTGCACCAGATCTGGACCTATAAAGGGAAAGCTCATGCCCGCCAAGGGTTGGAGCGGGGCAGGCAGGGTTTTTGGGTGGGACTAACCAGGAGGCAGAACAGACCCAGGAAGGGTGTCATGGAAAAAAATGGCTCTATTCCTTTAAGACCTTAAGAGCAATGTAAATACAGGCATGCCCCAGTATCCACTGACTTGGCATCCACGGTTTCAGTTATGCATGGATACCATGGATACAGAGATGTGTATTAAAAAGATAAACAAATCTCTCTTTTTTTTGCCTTGTTGCAGCAAAACCACTGATGTTCCCCTATCTTTAAAAAGGCATCCCCAGTATCCATGGTGGGTCCAGAACAGAACCCCAGTGGATAGCAGGACATGCCTGTACTTGCTTAGTAAAAGAGCTTATTTCAGATAACAGTCTTCTTTACATACTTGCCTAATCAGCCAAGGTCAGTGTGATTACGTGATCTAGCACGTCACGTGCTGGAAAGTTCAGCTGGACCCATTTCTAACAGATTCTTGAAGAAGTCACAAAGGGGGGACCATTGTATGAGTTGTCAGGGAGGCATCATTGTTCAAGGAGTTGTCTTTTGCCATTTCATTGCCATTTTGCTGGACACCTGCTGAGTCGGGAGGAAGACCTGTCCCAAGTACGTCAACTATGTCTTCACACAGGAGAGAGAGAGGATCTAGATGTTAGCCTGGCTTTATTGTTTGTAGACTCCAGCTATGTCTCTGCCTTGTTGATGCTTTCTTGGTTAACTATCACACAGTGCCTGTCTTTATTTGTCCTAAAACAAAATATCTATCCCTACAAATTTGTTCTTTTGAATACAAGAAGGATTTGTGGAGGTGAGACTAAATTAAGGCTGGGGCTGCTTGGCATTTTGCTACCGTAGACTAGCTACTTATCCTGGGCTTTTGCCAGAGCAGAGCCCCAGTTTAGGTTCAGAGCCATGCTTGACAGTCCCTTATTATATTTATTGGCCTGCTGTTACTGTTGTTTGCTATCAAAGTGCCCTGTTTAAGCTGCTGTTTGACCCTAGGGCTTCTGACCAGAGTCAAACCCCAGGTTGGGCCATTAGTCTGCTTGGCATTAATTTGTACTTTCTCCACCAAAGTGCCCTGTTCAGGCCAGCTATATGTCCTGGGCATTTGTCAGAGCCAAGACCCAATTAAGGGTAAGAGCGGTGCTTGGTATTTTAATGTTAGTTGTGCCCTGTTTAAGGCAATTCACTGTGTCTGGGCTTTCATCAGAGTGGTGCCCCAGTTAGTCAGAAGTTGGGCTTGGCCCAAGTAATTTCTGCCTCCAAAAGAAGACTTTTGGACTTGTAATTTAAAGTGGCATAAAACCCTCGGTGGCTGGTTGGAAAGGGAGAGTAATTGGTGTATTGCCCTAGCCGGTCAATGGGGCTTCCCCGGTCATTCTCAGTGGGGTTGGCTATGGCACCTTAGGGTGAAGCCTATCCCCCACTCCCAGCCTTGGATGGGCTGTTCAAATTTGTGCGAGTGAAATTGCTGGCGCAAATCTAAATAGACCCCTGGGGTGGCTGGAGTGTGACACAGGGTAAGGGGGAAAATATCCCCTTACCCTGTGCTGGATGCAGTGCAAGCCACTTGGCCTTCCTGCTCCAGTGCCAGTTAGGATTGGGCTGTTACTCTTGCTATGATGTGCTCTTTATTCTTTGCAGGGGCAATACTAAGTGAAACAGGAATGGAAAAAGACAGACCAGTGCCATATGTAAGAACCAGTGTGGATGATTGGAGTTTAGCTACAGTAACATCCAACAGGTGGACAGCAGCTTAGATTTAAGAATACTTGTGTGCACGTATAATGGAAACCTGCATGCACCCACATTTGGGAGACTAGCGGCATTCTTTAAGATGCACACTCCAACCGCATGTCTATCAAAGAGAGAGCTCTGAGGTATCCAGCTTTCACCTGCTTAGTGACAGGAGCCAAGGTGTCAGCGAGCAGCTTTCAAGCAGCAGAAAAGGAGGCACTGGCCTTTGTCCCTCACAGGAGCTCTGTGAGCAGACTTCGCTTGCTTCCGAGTTGTAAAGCAAGGTTTTATCAAGGTTGCAGTTCTCTTCACCTTCAGCAGAGTGATGGAACAGGCCAGCTGTTTCTATTTGTTAATCTTTACTCACTCTGCAAGGTAGTTGAGTCCCGAGCAAATGACGATAATAAAGCAGCAATGCTTGACAGCTTGGTCTCTCTTCAGTGCAAGAGAGGGGAAAGCGGCAATAATCAGGCTTTTTCGCATGACAACTTAAAGAGGTCAGTCTTGGGCAGCCTTTCTGCATATCGCAGCATAATTGCAGAAGGAAACAGCTTTCCCGCTGCTTCATTACTATCATTGTTGGTGCAATTTCCAGGCCCCTGGGCTGTTTGCGTGTCTTTGCACCTGTTAATGAGAAGTTCAGCGCTGGGATGCATCTCTGGGCTTTAAAGACACCTGCTGAAAGTTACATGTTGGCATCGCCAGTTGAGTGCTGAGGCAGTTAAAATCCCTACAGCCAGTCCTTTCTAAAACGCAGCCAAGACCGGCCTGAGACCTCCTGGTGTCTGAGGTGCCGCCCCAATACTGCCCCTCCTGTACCTGGCAATGTGCCAGTCTCTGCTTCTTGCACCCCCCCGGGGGGGGGGGGCTGCTTTAGGGCACAACCCTTCTATCTTCCACATTGTCTCTTCCAATCCATCCCCATCTTCCTTTTCCAACTCGGGAAGTGGGAGGACCAGCAGTGGAGGTGGTTGCCCTCTACAAACCTGCTACTGACAGAAACCCAGACAGCCCTCCATGGGGGCGGCAATCAACCATGCAGTGCCCCATATTCTTCCACATGTCCTCCTCCTCCTCCTCCTCCTCCTCCATGTTCCCTACAGTGTGCAATCTGCCAGCAGAGGCACCTCAGGAGAACCACCCCGCTCACAGCCACTTAGAGCAGCTGCGCCCCGCTCTGAGTGGCCACCTGCTTCTTTTGCTTTAGGAAAGAGTGTGGGCAGCCACTCAGAGTGCAATCCGAAACTGAATTAAGCCGGCATAAGCTAAGCCAGTACAGTTTGGCCAGCACAAGGGCCACCGTAAAGTATATTTGGACCACTCTCAGAGTCAGAGAGGCCATCCTCCCTGACACCTCTATGGTGGTCCTTGTGCTGGCCAAACTTTGCTGGTTTAGCTTATGCTGGCCTAACTCCAGTTTAGGATTGCGCTCTGAGTGTCATCAAGTCACTGCAATTATTTCCAGGTCAGGCAGGGGGCAGCATTTGTAGGCATAGCCCCAGGTGGCAGATGACCCAGGCTCGCCTCTGTTCATTGACCGCATGGGTCGACTGTCCCTGAATGCAAGGAAGAATGAACAAGCTTGTGCCAGCCAACCCAAATCCTTTCAGCTTCTGTTATGCTTTGCAGTCCTCCCCACCCACATGATTTTGTTCTCTGGTGCGCCACTTTGGCTCATCCCACCTCAGGTTTCTGAGGCAGTGGTTCCCAAACTTTTTAGCATCAGGACCTACTTAAAAAAATGTACCAGCTGCTCAAGCCTCTGTGGCTATAATGGTGATTGGGCAGCAGTGCTCCTGTCAAGTAGAGCATACCCATGTCGTACGTAGGGTAGGTTAGGCTATCCGTTTTGGGAACCACCAAAAATTGGGTTGTGAGCCATGGACCCACAGTTTGGGAATCTCTGTTCTAAGGCTTTCCCTCTCTGCAGCTTTCCCCCAAACTCATCCCAGTAGGATACAACTATTGTTGCTTCAGCTTTAAATCCAGGCCTTTGAGGCTATTGCAGTGAATTAACACAGCCTGGCTAACAGAGAACCTTTTCCATCACAGGAGGTTGTCTGATCTGAAGGAATGAGGGTGCAATCCTAACCTGCAGTTAGGCCAGCACAGGTCCTTGTGCCAGCCCAGGACTGCTGCAAACGCTCTGTAAAACATATTTGCGGCATCTGGGAGGCTGGTGCACAGACATGTGCCAGCCTTTCTGACTCCAAGAATGGTCCAAACACGTTTTATGGTGCATTTGCAACACTCCTGGGCCAGCACAAGTGACTTGTGCCAGCCCAACTCCCAGGTTAGGATTGCACCCTGAGAGTTCTGTGCTTTGATGTCAAAAAGTGAAGTTCTGCAAGAAAAAAGAAAAAGAAAAAAACAGAAAAAAGGGTGTTCTTTCTGTACATGTTTATGCATTTTGGCCCTGATCCAGTAACCATATGATTCTGCAAACACACATAAATGAACATTGAATTTGCGCTTCTCAAGCAGGAGCCCTCCATGCAGTGGTGTCATCTAAATGATTTAAGAACAGGTACTCACTTTTGATTGGCACGTGTCGGGACCCGCCCACCGGAAGTGACGTCATAAGCCAGAAGTGATGTCGTGGCAGGAAGTGACATGAAAAAAGCCCTTTTTGAGGCCTCAGATGATTTTAAACTGACCCAACAGTTGCAACAGTATTCCACAGCACCCCCAGAACATGTTAAGGAGGCCTGGCATCATGTTAAAACCCCAGAGCAACTCATTTTTCAGTGGCAAGGAAAGGAAAGGCTCCGCTCACTGCCTGCCTGCCTGCCTGGCTCTGAGAACATGCAGGCAACTCAAACATGCAGGAAATTCAAACGTTGCAGAGGGCGGAGTCGATGAGTGGCGGGCGAATGGGCGGGGCCAGCTGTAATCCTAGAAACCGGTACTCGCGTACCCCTGCGTACCCCCTGCATGACATCACTGCCTCCATGCCACATGACAAAACTCATTTGGAATGGAGGGGAAAGCAGTGGCTTATAGCTGAGGAACTAAGAGTCCAAAGGAGTTTGTAGAAGGCAGCCCCTGAATATTCCAAAACGTTTCCCAGATCTCAGGATATGCTCTCTGGGAGAGAGAGAGAGAGAGAGAGAGTGTGCGGGGGCAGAATGCAGTGGAAGGGTGGAATCCCTGGAAACCAAATGTTGGAGTCTTTCATAGTTCGAGCGCCATAAATGGTGCCTCCACCTGACTTTCAGACATTTCAGCTTTCATCTGCATCCTCCAGTATCCCATTCTAAGCCCTTTGGGCATGCACAGGGGGCTGCTATGGGGAGAATATTTATTTATTTAAAAGATTTCTACCCCACCTTTTTCTCCAATAGGAGACTCAAGGCAGTTTACAGAGATGGGGAAAAAAACAGTGTTAAAACAATATCTAAAAATAAACATTAAAAATATAATTAAAATTAACACAAAACCCAGAATAGCGTGGGGAGAGAGGAGTTCTTTTCCCTCTCACACAACCCCACTAAAATCATGTGGTGGGAGAACAAATAGAAGAAAGTATTTACCCAGCAAGTAATTACTCTGTAGAACTCCTTGCCACAGGTAACTTGTTGTCTTGAGTATCCCTGAGGCCTCTAGTGATCCACTGTGTGATTCAGGAAGCTGGGCTGGATGGGCCCTTGGCAATTGTTTATGTACCCTCCACTGCATATACTATAGACAGTTTGTGGATATAGTCAGTTAGCTGTTCAGAGGGAGGAAAAGCAAAACATTCCACTAGACATGCCTGAGCTAAATTAGTTTTTTGGACTCAGGTTTTGAACGTGCATATAAGATACTATATTGGTGGTGGCTGCTGCTGTTGCTGCATCTTCTGAGCAAGGAATATTTGGCCCTTGGTGCAGATTTTGACTTCCACGGCTCACATTCTGAATAGCTTTGAGCTGATATTTTTAGGGTTGTTTTTTTTTTTTTTGTCTATATGAAGCAACAGAAGAAAAATAGCATGAGAGATACTAAGCTGGTACATATATCTTTGTGTTGTAGGAAGTACAGAATACTTTGTTACTGCAATAAAAAGTAATTGTTTCCATTGGTGATGGGGAGGCTAACAACATAATCAAACAAGAGACTATTGTCAGGATGAAAAGTGAGAAGTAAAAAGGAGGTAGTTTTATTTTCCAAAGACTGTGTAGCATATCTTTCCCTGTTAATACAGGAGAGTGCAGCAGTGCTGTGAAGATAACAATTTGCATGCAGAATGTAATTTATTTGCTTTCTCCCATATCTTCAACCAGATTTTTCTCAAAGGCTTGTATACAAAATAAAATATGTATGTGTGTGGAAGCAAGAGAATAAGTCCAGGGTGAGACTTTGGAAGCGTCAAATGTGTGTTAAATTTCTTTTAGCAAGAAGCTTAAGAATTTTAATTTCTTCTTCCCCTGTTTACCATCCAATTTGGCGTATCCAAGGGGCCATCAATAATGAAGAGTGTTCCTACATCTCAGCTTGTTCCTAAAGAACTTTCAGAACTTTGTTGAAGTCTCTGAGAGCATAATCCTAATCTGTGCTGGAGTAGAAAGGTTGGCGGGCTTGCACTTTATTCAGCACAGCTTGGGTGTGCTGGGGAGCCTGTCCAGGGCGTGCGCGTGCGTGTGCGCGTGTATAAAGGTGTACCATTCTGGAACCCCCTGCAGATACCTGAAACAGCAGATATGAGGGGATGCCACCCCTGACGCCCTGCTCTCCTCACCTCAGAAGGGTCTTAGAACGCCTCATAGAGTCTGAAAAACGTGAATTCCAGTTTTGGCAGAAAACCGGAAGTGACATTTTTATGCCTTTAAAAAGACTTCCTTAAGAACATAAGAAAAAGCCTTGCTGGATCAGGCCAAAGGCCCATCTAGTCCAGCTTCCTGTATCTCACAGTGGTCCTCATAATGGCTTTTAAAGGAATTAAAACGTCACTTCTAGTTTTCGCCTCAAACCGGAAGTCACGTTTTTCTGCCTCTACGAGGCATTCTGAGTCCTGCAAAGGCTGTAGGCAGACGCACAGGGTGCCACGGGGATCCCGCAGCTGTGGACAACTGAAACCATGGTTACAGGATCTGTGGATATTGACACCCCCTCCCTCCCTGTATAACCTGCTTGTTAAACAAATCTACACTATTGGATAAGAAATTCTGTGCAAACATTTGCGCAAATTTTGCTCAACCTTAGGCTGAAATTTTGTGCAAACTTATGGAGAAGTGAGTTCTGAGGATCTTGCAAGGATTTCCTTTAGAAGGAATAACACAGGGCTGGCCCCAGGAGTGGAGGGGCCCAAAGCGGGGCATTCTCATGAAGCCTCCGCACTCGCCGAACAGCCATGGCAAGAAGAGTGTTTGTGGTGCTGCACGCAAAGTGCATCACCTGGAGATAGTCGGCAGAGACATGATGATGTCACTGCCCACTGCTCCTGGGAGGCCCGCTTTGGGCTGTTTGGAGGCAGGGACAGACAGGATGGCCCAATGAACCATTCCACTCACCACCACCACCCCCGGCTTATAGCCCACAGAGATCCTGGATGCAGCAACAAGCAATCTGGTCATCACGCCAGCGCAGCCCCCTTCAAGCATGGGCCCAATGCGACAACATCTGCCACATTTGCTTAAGGTTGGTCCTAGGAATACGCACTGCTGATGCATCCTGGAGCACATGCACAGTGGGCTACCACGAATGACAATGAGGAGCTTTAGAAAGCTTGCACAGTTGGCTTGCTATCCTCAGAAATAAGGAGCGAAGTGTGTCAGTGATGTCATGTAGGGGGTACGCGGGGGTACGCGAGTACCGGTTTCTAGGATTATGGCTGGCCCCGCCCATTCACCCGCCCACTCGTTGACTCTGCCTCCTGCAACGTTTGAATTTCCTGCATGTTTGAGTTGCCTGCACGTTCTCAGAGCCAGGCAGGCAGGCAGCGAGCGGAGCCTTGCCTTGCCACTGAAAAATGAGCTGCTCTGGGGTTTTGGAACTGTTGGGTCACTTTAACATGATGCCAGGCCTCCTTAACATGTTCTGGGGGTGCTGTGGAATACTGTTGCAACTGTTGGGTCAGTTTAAAATTGTCTGAGGCCTCAGAAAGGGCTTTTTTTGTGTCACTTCCTGCCACGACCTCACTTCCGGCTTATGACGTCACTTCTGGTGGGCAGGTCCCGACACGTGCCAATCAAAAGTGAGTACCTGTTCTTAAATCATTTAGATGACACCACTGAAGTGTGTGTGTGTGTGTGTAAAAAAAAAATTATATGCAGGCATGCCCTGGTATCCACGGTTTCAGCTATCTATGGATACCATGGATACTGAGATGCCTATTAATAAGATAGGAGAACGTTAAACAAATCTCTCTCTTTTTTAACCTTGTTGCAGCAAGACCACTGATGTTCCCCTGTCTTTCAAAAGGCATCCCCAGGCTCCATGGTTTCAGACGGCCATGAAGTGGTCTGAAATGGAACCCCAGCAGAAACTGGGGCATGCCTGTATAAGCCATTAGGGAGGAAGAGCAGCACATTGCCTCTGGTGCTGGATTGGCAGAGGCTGCCTGTCTCCTGCTTCCCTCCATATTTCTCTGAGAAAAATGTGTCCCATATCATGCAATGACAATCCTAAAACCGGTCATGCCAAACCTGAACTCAGTCCTCTCTCGCATGCCCTGCTCTAGTTTGTACAGTAGAAACTATTATGTGTTTGACATGATGGCCACAGTCCCAGCGGGATTCCAGCAGGGGTGAGGGAGTCTTTTTTCTCCCAGTAGTGAACAATGCAACTTCCGTAGCAGTTAACACGTTTATGGAACAAAACCTTTTTCACATGCTATCAAAAGTTTACTTTCTCCCTGAATTTTACCCCTACATTCTTTAACCTGCGTAGGCTTTTGGAAAGTGACCAAAATGATTACTGGGCTGGGGCACCTCCCTTCTGAGGAAAGACTACAGCATTTCAATCAATCAATCAATCAATCAATCAATCACTAGTATTTATATACCGCTTTTCAACATAAAGTTCACAAAGTGGTTTACAGGCAAATAACAACATTAAAGTTAAATGGCTCCCTGTCCCAAAAGGGCTCACAATCTAAAGGAATGGAGAACACCACCAGCAACAGCCACGAGAAAGACACTGTGCTGGGGAGAAAAGGGACAATTGCTCTCCCCCTGCTAAATATAAGAGGACACCACTTGAAAAAGTGCCTCTTGCCCAGTTAGCAGGGGTACAGTCTAGAAACAGCATTTGGGGTTCTTCAGTCTAGAAAAAAGGTGCCTGAGGGAGGACACGCTTGAAACGTATAACGTTAGGAGGGATGGATCCAATGGATAAGGTGATGTTCTTTTCCCTCTCTCGTAACACTAGAATCAAGGGACAGCCACACTAATTGAGCGTTGGAAGAGTTAGATAAAAGAAAATACTTTTTTACCCAGAGGGGAATTAATCTGTGGAACTCCTTGCCACAGGATGTGATGATGGCGCCTTGCCTGGATGCCTTTAAAAGAAATTGGACAGATTTCTACAAGTCCATCACAGGTTATAAGCCATAATGGGTATGCGTAACCAGCGGTGTTATTCTGCCGGAACGCTGGGTGGGACATCTGGGTGATTGACAGCCCGCCCGTCGCGTTCCGCAGCGTAACGCCGTTTGCGTAACGTACGCAAGCGGCATAATTGGTTACACAAACGGAATGCGATGGGCGGGCTGTCGATCACCCAGATGTCCCGCCCAGCGTTCCGGCAGCATAACACCGCTGTGTGTAACCCCCTGGTTTTAGAACTAAGATACCTCAGAATGCAAGGGAGTAGCAAGACGGTGCAGGCATTTTGTTGTCTTGGGTACTCTCTGAGGCATCTGGTGGGCCACTGCGAGACACAGAAATCTGGACTACTGTAGATGGGCCTTTGGCCTAATCCAGTGGGGCTTTTCTTATGTTCTCATTTTGGCATAGCAGGCAGCGGTTCGGAATTCAGATGGGTATAAAAACAGAGCAATCCGGATGGCAGAGCAGTCTAGGCTGACACTTGATCTGGCGCAGGCCCCCCTTGGACCCCTTCCCAAGTGTCCTGCAGGCCTGCCTGTTCCAGTGCAGGTTAGGATTGCACCCTTAGTGGGGAAGTTTCAAGGAAAAGTGGCAGGGAAGGAAAGGGTTAAGCACTCCCCCCCCCATCCCTGCTTCAGAGCAAACAATCCCCTCCCAAGGGCACCAGGCAGTGGAGAAGAGGCTGTCAGGATTGTGCTCCATGCAGTTGCAGCCTGACGGGGAGTTTGTGAGCCAAACCGAATCAACTGTTTGTAAAGTGTTGGCTGAAGGAGCTTTCAGCAATGTCTGTTTCTTCTGTCTCATCCCCCCTTTCCCCTCTTGCTTTTTTGTTGATGTAGGGAAGGGGGAAGGTAAGAAATGTGGGCCCCATTTCCTCTAATCCCTTCTTTATAGGCCCTCTTCATGTTCACTGCAAAAGGGATGTTCTCCTTCATCCGGGTGCGTGCAGCACATCCATGAATGTCTGAGTCTTGTTTACCTCTTTTCCGGAAAATTAAACTGCTCGTCTCTGTCATGTGTAATGATCTTCCTGATGGGTTGGTATTTGCATATAGAGTGAAGCCTTCTGCGATTTCAGTTCTTTGCCCTTTCTGCTGTGGAATGTGCTGCCAATGGAGGATAAAGAGCTGTCTGTGAACACTGCGTGTTTGTTGCCTTGTGGATAGACTTTGCAGGGGGGGGGGAGGGGACAGTAAGGAGGTCGGAAGACATCAGCACAGGGTTGAAGCTGGGGATTGATTCTTTCCCAGACTGCCATTAGCCAAACAGCTTGTCTGCTTATTTTGGAGTATCAATGTCCTGTGCTTAGCTAAGTTGGTGCTTAACACGCATGTAAATTTGAGTTTATAATTGATATGTCCCAAAGTTTACTTCAGAATGCCAGGTACAAGGGAGTGGCAACAGGAGGCAAGCATCTTGTTGCCTTGTGTTCTCCCTGAGGCACCTGGAGGGCCACTGTGAGATTCAGGAAGCAGGACTAGATGGGCCTTTGGCCTGATCCAGTAGGGCTCTTCTTATGTCCATAATCCCTTCAAAAGGGTTCTGTCTGCTTAGAACAAGTTAACTCCAGGTTTTATGATCACCAGCTTTTGTGGACTTTCTGCATGGCACACAACTGAGGAAGGTAATATTAGTAGTGGTGATAGTGGTATTAATATTCAACATTAGTATAGTGCTTTCAGAGTGCTTCACATGTATTATCTCAATGTAATATTTACAAGAATCCTGGAAGATAAAAGTTATTACCATGCATCCCCCAATAATGACACGAGACCCAGGCATGTTGGAAGAAAGGGCCGCTTTATTAAAACGAACATAATTTGCAGCAGGGTAATAACTTCAACCCAAACATTGTGTGGATATTACTACAGGTGAGGCGGCACAAAGAAGTCCTCCTTTACCTGTCTGCATTACGGGCGTACCAATTGCCTCCAGGCTGACCTGGCCTTGACTAGGTCAACCTGTCATCGACCACCCCCGGGGGAGGGGGTTGAGGCTGCAGGATGATGAGGCACTGAGGGAGCCCGCACTGAGGGAGCCCTCGTCTCTCCCGAGCCAGTGGCTTTGTGGCCCACCTCATCGAGCCGGGAAAGCAAGCCTAAGGGTTCCTACTCCACCACCTGCCCAAACACTTAGAAATAAGTGCACTGCTAGGCCTTTTACTTTATAGAGGTTGAGTATACCTCAACCGGGCTGCTTGGAATGCGAGGTTGTCTGGATTTTGGATTTGTTTGGATTTTGGAATAATGGCATAAATATAATGAGAAATGCTTCTCCTGCTCTTTTCACCTGTTACCCATCTGGGTTTTTGCTGGCCTCTTGGACATTTTTCAAGAATGTCTGTACAGGTACTCAACACAGAGCAGATAACAGAACTTACCTGCACTGCACATGTTCACACGAAAGGAAGACGAAAATGTGCGAATGTCAGAATAGTTTGGATGCCCAAATAAGGGGTAATCTACCTGTATGAAAACGTCGACAGTTTTTTTGTTCAGGATTAGGCCTGTGTGAAAAAGCACTTCATTAAATTGTACTGTCTATGGATTGTATATTCAAGCAGTCATGTTAAAGGAATTCATGTTGACCTGTGACTTTTATAAATATGAGAATGGGCATTCTGATGCTTACAAAGGGGAAATTCAGGAAATAACATGGGAAACTTCATTTTGGCAGCAAGCTATTGCAGTTTGGTTTTCATGGTGGCTACCACATTTATCTGAGCTGACAGGTGCAGTGATTTACTGATAGTTATTTTAAAATAGACCATAATTATAGGCGAGAAAAACAAGAACTATTCTGTGAGCTTGTTTGGCAGGCAACTGCCTGCTGCTTACTCCTCACCCCCTACTTCAGATTCACATCCATTGCAACGCCCACGTGAAATCAATCAACAAAAGCATTTATATAATTATGTTGACTTGTTCCCATTACAATGGCTAACACATGCATTTGGGCTCCTTCTTGTGTGGGAAGAGAATATAAGCATCCATACTGATCACCTGATCATACTGATACATCATACTGATGTATATACATATACATATACATATACATGTGGTCATATTCTAATACTGTATTACATAATGGCTTATTTGTCGGTCTTCTGGCGGCTCTGAGGAGATGTCCTTATAATCAATCAATCAATCAATCAATCAACTTACATATATTTATATACTGCTTTTCAATACAAACTTCACAACGCAGTTTACAGGATGATGATGATGATGATAATAAATAAATAAATAAATAAATAAATAAATAAAGTTAAATGGCTCCCTGTCCCAAAAGGGCTCATAATTTAAAAAAAGAATGCAGAACACCACCAGCAACAGCCAGTAGACAAGATGCTACGCAGGGGTGAAGAGGGACAAGTGTTCTCCCCCTGCTAAAAATAAGAGGAACACCACTTGAAAAAGTGCCTCTTGCCCAGTTAGCAGTACAGGGTTCATGTAGTTGGGTTATCATGTACAAGAGGATGGACTGATAATGCCGTAAGCTCAGTGTGCGCGAGAAATGTTTCTTTGGTAAACATTCGCATATTCCACTTTATGTCCTGCCCCCTTTGTGCCTTGGTTTCTGCACCTTGCATTTAGGAAATAAACTTTTTGAAGCAGTTGTTATGAATCACTATTATCATCAGTACTATTATTTTTGTTTGTGCCATTAATGCACATAGCGCTTAATGTAGAGCAGTGATTCTTACCCCTTTTTGCACCAGGACCCACGTTTTAGGATGGCAATCTGTCTGGGACCCACCAGAAGTGACGTCATGGCTGGAAGTGCCATCATTGTGACGCCAGAGCCTGCTGCTTCCCTGAGAATGCAGGAATAAGTTGGGTTATTTCTTAGCCATTTTCCAAGAGCAAAGTGAAGCAAAAGAAAAAAATCCTATGTACAATCTTGACACAAGCAAAACAACCACACAGCGCTCCCACTTTCCAGCATTCCATCTTCCCATATTTTCAGTATGACTGCCCTAGGTGCTACACGACCCAACTGAAACTGACTCATGACACACCTAGTGGGTCCTGACCCACAGTTCGAGAAACATAGGTGTAGCGTGAAAAGTCTTATCCCTGCCCCAAGGCCTTTACAATCAATATATTACAATACGATCTACCTGAGCAGGCAGGTGAGTAGTGATGGTGGTTAAGCAGCAGCAGCAGCTGCCTGCTTGTATTATATTGAAACGGGCAAGTCACCAGCAATAGTGATGGAAAGTAGCAGTGGCTGTACCTTATCCAGTCCATGTGTGTAGAGGAGCAGTAACTGATGCTGCAGGAAGCAACATTTGGGGGTGGGGTGACCCTGAGGGTACTCCCAACATGTGGAAGGCTCTAGTGAATGACCTCTCATTACTTTGAAATGGAGGTAGACGTTGGTGATCCTGGCAAACCTCCATCAACAAGGCCACAGCCTTGAGACTTTTATTTGATACCACTTGATGTCACTCCAGATCTACTTGAATACATGAATTTTGTTTCTTCCGTGCAGGTTCATCACTTGATAATGGCGTCGGACTGTGCAGACGTGATCTCATGGTAGAGGAAGTCTGCAGCCAGGCATGCCCCCCCCCAATGCACTTAAAATTCTTCCCCTCTTTCCACTGAGATAGCATTCGTCTGAATGGGCAAACGTTCTCTCCTTGGAGAGAATATCCATGCACCTATATTCTTCATGGAGGATATCCATGGAGCCCCAGCGTGTTCACAATGTTGTCTAGCCATAGAAAGTGTTCATGGTTAGACAATATCTGCTCAGAGTTCCAACATAATTGTGGATGCATGAATGGCCTATCACAGAGATCACGTTGCAGATTCCCTCTTATTCCCTCAGATGCAGTGCTTATCGGTATGCAGTTCACATATTTAGGCCCAACTGTTAAGTGCAGAAAAAAAATTAAGAGCTGTACAGGCAGATGTGACCAAGTTGTTCAAAATGTCCCCATTTACTACACCAGTGTTGTTCAAATTGTGGATTGGGACCCACTTGGTGGGCTGCGACCTGATGTCAGGTGGGTCACGGAAAGCTGGGAGCAACCATCTTGGAAATTACAGACCTTACTCTTGTTATATTCCTTTTGTAAGTGTTAACAGTTTGAATTTTCAAGTGAGGGTTTTTAAAATTTTGTTTTTAGTTCAGCGCTTTTACGTCATATTTTATCCTTATCTTGCTTTCTGTCAGGGATGTTTCATGGTTGTACAATGATTGTACATGCTTTGGTGCTGCAGTCCAAGAATGCCAATTTGCATTTCAGGAATGTCATTTTATTATGTTACAATGACAGCACTTCTTGCTTGATAATGTCACTTCCTGCCACAATATCACTTCCAGGTTAATGACATCACTTCTGGTGGCTCCCGATATGAATGCCATTCTAAAACGTAGGTCCTGGTTTTAAAAGTTTGAATACCACAAATATGTGGAAATAGTTCCTGAATATAAACAGGCAAGCAGGTTTCTTTGGTTTTACAGTTGTGTTAACAAATTTTTGTTTCTCTTGGCTGGTAGAGAATTTTTAAAATATTTAATTAAATCTCATGCATTTCTTACATCCTAAATATTACTACCGATAGTTAAATGGCTGGATTTTTTTTTTTAAAAAAAGAAGTCACTCAGTAAAAATGAAACAAAAGTGGATCACATTCACGCAAGAAATATACTGCTGATTTAAGGAAGAAAAAAAAATCTGCTGTCAAGTCTCCTAGAAAAACAAACCTAAATGCTACCTTTGATAATCATAATTGTTATTTGTAATTCGGTTGTCTTGATGATGCATATTCCCACTTATCTCTATTAGCCCTGTGATTAAATGTCAGCAAAGTATTCATGCCAGCTACTGGCTATGGAATCTACCTGTCAGTTTCCAGAATGCACAAGTAATTAACTTCCAGAGATACCTCTCCGCCCCCCCCCCCCGTGGGTGAAAAAAAAAGGGTTTTATCATTTCTGCCATTTTACAGCACATGACTAGAACCTGCCTATTTGATGGATTTTCAATGAAGTTGGTAGAAAGAAGCTTCATTTTCCAGTGAGTGTTAGCAACTTGGATCTAAATTTTGGATCCACACATTTTGAATCCTTTATATAATTCATCCTATATGTGGCCTGTAGGGACAACCTTGACAGACTTATACAGTACATCTTGCCAAGTTTGCTAGCTTGGTGCATGATGATTTGAGTGAGTGTCTGGGATGGGGTGTGTGTGAAAGGGCTTCCAGGGAGCTTTCTGATTACTTGGAATTGACCTATTATGCAATGGGCAAGAGCGCTGCCCCAATTTCTTTACTCTCCTGGACCAGTGGTTCTGCTAGCTGGCGCAGCCTGCGACAATGATGATATTGTCCTGGCACAAATGCCAGTTTATTCTTGGTAGAGAAGTAGTTGGGTGTCTCTGTATAGTAGCCCAAAGCCATCTTCTGTAGTGCAAGAGGGAGAGAGAGGTTCTAAAGCAGGGAGGAGTATTTGCTGGGGTTCTGTTCCAGATCTCCCCATAGATACCTGAAACAGTGGATAGTGGGGGCACCTTTTTAAAGATAGGGGAACATCAGTGGTTTTCCTGAAATAAGATAAAAAAAAGTTCTATCTTTTTAATAAGTGTGCCAGTATCCATGGTATTGGTGGATAACTAAAACTGTGGATAACGGGGCACACCTGTATATCAAGGAACAAGGACATTGTTTATTTTGGAAGACCTTGATTCTGGTCTAGCATTTACGCTTCCCGGTATACTAAATAAAGATAGAAATTGAATTTGAGGTCAAGCTCACTTTAAATAACATTGGGCCCAATCCTATCCAATTTTCCAGCACTGATGCAGTTGCAGTGGAGCCTCAAGATAAGGCAACAAGCGTTCTGCTACCTTGAGGAGACCTCCATGACTGCAGGATGCAGTGCACGCCCTGTTAGCATGGCTACATCAGAGCTGGGTAGGACTGGGCCCTTAGGCTGCAAACGTTTATATATCAGTGGTTCCCAAACTGTGAGCTGTGGTTCCGCACGGAGCCACAGAAACCAGACAGGGGAGCTGTGGAATCCTGGCAAAAAGCCCATTGCCCTAGACATCCTATACATATAGGATTGTAGCCCTAATGGGGAGATGCAGCAGATGGCTATTACTATTATTACTATTATTATTACTATTATTACTATTACATTAGTAGTAGGCTACTTCAAGGCTAGTAGGCTACTTCAAGTAGTAGGCTACTACTACAAGGGAGTGGCAACAAGATGCAAGCGTCTTGTGTCTCGTGCCTCCCTGGGGCACCTGGTGGGCCACTGTGAGGTACAGGAAGCTGGACTAGATGGGCCTTTGGCCTGACCCAGCAGGGCTCTTCTTATGTTCTTATATGGCCCAGTTGATCAAAGGACCGGCCAGTGGAAAATGTTTGGGATCCACTGCTATACATCCTTTCCTGGGAGTAGGGTCTATTGAATACAGTGAGACTTACTTCTGGGTACACATGCATAGAGTTGTGCTGTTAGAATTGAAATAATTGTCAGCTTAAAATCAGTTTCTGGAATTTGCTTTTAAAATTATGCCCCTTTACCACCAACTGCCATGCATGTCCTTTTTCTTCTTCCTCGCTTTCTCTTTCAACTATCAGCTTCCTTCCTGTAACCTATTTATTAATCATGCTTTGGTGACTGACTTTTGGGCATATTTCCCAAGAATTTTAAAGGGAAGCTTAATAAACACTAATATGTCTGCATACAAAACCAAACGATTATTATTCATGAGTGGGATTACGTAGAATTAAACTTCCCCAAACTGCATCGGGCGCATTCCGCTCGTCACGAAAGTAAGCGGAATTTCCATTTGGTTTGCTTCTTGCTCAGCCTTCACATTATGAAGTGAAGCAAAGCCAAAAGATTAATACAATGAAAACAAAGATTGGGGAATTAAATGACACGATGCAATTTTCTGCCTCATTGGGCTGGCACCAATAATATGCAAAGGGAAGCCTACTAAGTGTTGGTTAGCTGCTGAATAAATGCGGGACAATCAGTCTCCTTCTCTAGGGAAGCTCTTGCTTTGACTGATATAGCCATTGACCCTTCCAATTACCTGCATCCCTCCCTCTGCACAGTCTGAAGCTGGGGTCTATTTTTTCCCCTGCTGTGGGCCACACTGCTGCTATTACAGATCGCACAGGTACATGCTTCAACATGGTCGCTAATAGTTTAGAGTTAGCTTGGGGGCATGCCTAGAAAAACAAACCCTTTCCCCTTCCATAATTATATATTGATACTGCTGAATATGGTGCTTTATGGAGACTTGGGATCCTTCCCAGTATTCTTTCTATCAGAATAGACTGAAGGTCTGCCTTCCTGTCAAAGCATACCTAAATCAAGGCTATCACTTCCTCTTTTGTGTGCACCTCTGCTACAGATCAGATTTTTTAAAAAGGAAATGATAATATCAATATGTTAAATGGAAAGGAGTGGCATACAGGTGGGACCTCGGTATTTGCTGTGTTTGGTTCTGGGACTGAGACCAAAAAGTTTGTTAAAGAAAAACCGTTAAAACATTACAAAACAAAAAGGGCAGGTAAGCAGGCAGTCAATTAGAACTGCTATTTTGCAGCTTGCTCTGAGAAAAGTAACCACTTCTCCTAGCCCCTCGCTAGAATGGAATGCGAAAGTGATTAATCATTTCCACATTCCATTGTTCAGTGAGCCAGGGCGAAGGGAGGGGGTTGCTTTTCTTGGAGTGAGCTGCAAAATAGCAATTCCAATAGTCTGACTCTGACTCCCTACAAAAGCAGTTTTTAGAATGGGGATTGTAAAGGGCAGTGATGTCATTCAGGGGGAACGCGGGGGAACTCAGTTCCACTTGTTAAAATTAGGGCTGACTCCGCGCACTTCACTCCGCGGTGCTTCCCCCCTCCTCCCCTCTCCTGATTCCTCTGCAAAGAGCTTTTCTTCTTGGTTGGCCGGCACTCAGAGGGTTAAAGGGAGCGACTCTGGATTCCTAGAGGGGTGAAGGGGTCTACCCATAGGAACCAGTCTACCCATAGGAACCAGCCGTGGGTAGACCAGGGCTCTGCCAGCCTCTGGCTTATGACGTCACTTCCAGTGGGCGGGTCCTGACACATGCCAATCAAAAGTGAGTTCCTGTTCTTAAATCATTTAGATGCCAGCACTGGTAAAGGGATATGTTTTTTCCCCTTCTCTAACGATCTGCATGGCCCTTCTTATCTGCAGTGGCCATCAGTGAGGAGTCTAATCCATGGATCAAAAATCAGTGTATAAAAAGGTTGGACCTGTATTTTGAACTCAGTCAGCATTTGTATGTGTGTGTGTTTTGACAGCTTAGTTATGCAGTACTGTTTCACTTGGGGAAAAAAAACCCTGCTTCCAACTATGTTAAGCACTGATTGATGGTCATGGTACAGTGTAATATTTGGGGCTATCATATGAGGAATACTGCATATATACGCCTTTGGATCTGACTTTTGGGGAATAGTAAAGGATCCTGTTATGACAGATATCAGAATAGAAAGGACACATTACAGTGATGGGATATAATTAGGTATGTCTCCCCTCTTCATTTCTTGTAGAACCCTGTCAAGAACTTCAGGCCTGACCTGGGACGGTCCTAGTCAACTTGGATTTGAGAGCATTCTTTGGATTAAAAGGAAAAAAGGATGCGTAAAGCTGGCAACTGCCATGAAGTATTAAGTTTCAGGATTGGCCAGGGTTTAGTAATAGGAGCCCTTGGCTGGCCAAAGAGCAATACTTTCTGCTTCATGCAATTCACGTCCCCTAAAAAGGACCACCAGAACAATGGTTTCCAAACTATGGGACCCACCAGTGGGTCACAAGCCAATTTCAGGTGGGTTGTGAAGCACCTAGAGCAGCCATATTGAAAATCTGGGAAGATAGTATGCTGGAAAGGGGGAGGGCTGTGTAGTTGTTTTGTTTGTGTCAAGGTTGTAAATAGGCTTGTTTCTTTCTGATTCATTTGGTTATTGGAAAATGGCTGAGAAATAACCCAACTTATTGCTGCATTCTCAGGACATCAGCAGGCTCTGGCATCACAATGACGGCACTTCTGGCCATGACATCACTTCTGGTGAGTCCTGGACAGACTGTCATTCTAAAAAGTGGGTCCCGGTACTAAAAAGTTTGAGAACTACTGACCTGGAAGAATATAAGAATGGGGCAAGCATCAAGATTGTATGCACCCATTCAGGCCAGTGAACACCAAACAGTTGGTGAAGAGTTCCAAAGGATCTTCCAAACTGGTTGAATGGGCCACAAAATGGCAAATGAGTTCAGTGTAAATTAGTGTAGAGTGTTGCATATGTGCAAATGTGCCTGCCGGTGTGCATGGCCTAGTAGCTGCCACCTCCAACAACCAAATTTGCACGAGGGGGGGACAGTGAACCACTGGCATACCTTGTGAGGGTCAAGGGGTGCAAATGGTCCAGAGTGCCATACACGGGAGGCAGCAGTGGCAGTACACCGCCATCCACTCCCCTCACAGCTCCACCCCATGACGCACACTCGGTAGCTGGCTCCACCCGCCGACTTTTACTTTAAAAGTAACAAAGCTGGGTGCTGGCTTCATTCAGTTTGGGAAAATGGGGCAGGTAGCTGTCTTCATTAAGTATAAAAACAAGCTGCACCCTGAGGACAGCCACCTTCTCCCTCTTCTTAAAGAGGAAGAGGGTGGCTGACGTCAGAGCAGTGTGAAATCACGGCGAGACTGACTGTGAGTCTGCAGCCAATCTTGGCGTGGTTCTGGACCGTGCCACCCTGAGGGCAGCAGCTTTCTTCCCTTTAGGGTCAGGAAGATGGCTGGGTGGGCAGAGTGGGGAGGCAATGGCAGTGGGCATGGGGGTGGATTGGGCTCAGGAAGAGAGTGGGTTCAGTGGCAGCAGTGCCCACTGAATCTTAACCCCCTACCGAGCAAGATCCACCTTCTCAGGTCAATGTGGACTTGAGCCAGCAAAGTTGTACTTGAACATCTTGTCTGACACCAATCACTTTGTCATCTCTGTCTTTTTGTGATCCTGGTTCAGTATCTGCACTAGTACTGGTGGATCAAGTTTGAATGGCACATTCCTAATTTGTCCATTTACTCAGGAGCAGGACGCAAAGAACTGTGCAGCAGGCTGGTGTTCACGTTAAGAGTTAAGCATCGTATTTTGCAAGCAATGGGCATGCTCCCTGCAAATAGAAATCTACAGTAGGAGGAAGCCCACACATAGCACAAGTGTTTTGTTATGTATGTGTACAATGATTCTGTGATTATTCTGAGTATAAGCACAGCATGGTACTTCTTGTCCAATGATGACTCCGGCCTTGCATTTAAAAAACAACAACTTTCATGTTCTTTTTCCAAATATAATAACAATAATGCTAAAGCGAAGAGGGCAGCCTGGACCTCCGTCTTAATGGCTTCCTGACGAAGTAAACAATGACTCTTAATGAGAATTAAATTTTTTTAATTAGGATGATTCTGCAGTAATTATCTTAGTTGTCTGCTTCACCAAATTTTAATGAAAAAGATTGATCAGGAATGGAACTGCGAGCATAATTGAGTATTCAGGGATCTACGCTGGTTACTGAGGAAAAAGAACATTCCAACATGTATCTTCAACAAACGCACCACGTGGAAGCCATTGGAGTCCACGTGTGGTAGCAGGCAGGGATGGCCCAAAATGATCCAGTGCGTCATGCGAGGCCCATGCACTCTCCCACAGGGTGTGGAAGGCAGTGACTCACCTCTTATCTCCTCACCTCACTCATTCTTCTTGAGGCCTTTCCCACAAAGCAGGGAGGGTGGGAGCTCCTGGGAGCTCCTGTACTACTTTTCTTGTTGAAAAGGCCTGTGTGAAGGAGAAGTGGGATGAGGCGGTGAGAGGCTGGATTGCTGCCTTCTGTATGGGGTTTTTTTTTCTTCATGACACATGGTCGCAGTGGTGGAACTGAACCATGATGAATGCCATTTTGGGTCTATATTCTCTGTGCAGATTTTTCTTGACTGTACGAGTAGTGATGTGGTTTGCTAGCAAAAGAGACACTTACTTCCCATAGGTGCGCATATACTGTATGTATAGGGGGCGATGCTCATGCCTCAAGATGCCCTCTTTATGCTGAATTCGTCAGCCTTAGGCGGTCAACATAATTTGAAATAATTGCTATGAATATGGCTGATGCTGGACTACAACTGCTGGACAAGTTGCAGCTATTAGCTCATGTTAATCTGAAGTGATTATCTTTGAGAGAGAAAAAAATACAGCAACATGTGGACAGTTCTGGGATGTTGACGTAATCCATGTTCTGAGTGTCACTTTCGATCTGGTCAAATAATTGGAGATTATGTCAAATTCCTCATTTTCATGAAATGAGATGTGTTCAAATGCCCCTAGGTGGGAGGGAGGTGGAGGGGTGGGTGGGGGATGGGTGTCCCCATGGGCAGGCCTACCTGGGGAGGGGGTGTGTGAAGTCTGGATCTGGCCATTTGGCTAGATGCTAACCCCTGTCTTTGGGCTGCTCAGACTTGTGCCAGCAATTTCACTGTCACAGATTCGAGCAGCCCTATAGGGCTGCCGGAGCTTCCTCTGGGGTGAGGGGACAAATGTCCCCTTGCCCCACAGTGAATTCCAGCTGCCTCCTACCTGCATAGGAGAGCTGGTCTGCCTGTACCCACACTGGTTAGGACTGGGCTGCCCATCCCGTTGAACTGAGTGGGACTTACGTCAGAATAGAAATGTCTAGGATTGCACGGTTGATCACATTTATGTTTAAATTGGATGCTAACCCACAACACTAGAATGATGGGCAAAAGGAAGTACTTCGTTCAGAAGTAATGTTTTGAATTTGCCACCACAAGTTGTACTGATGGCCATAGATTAGATGACTTTCAAATGGGATTAGACCACTGGTTCCCAAACTGGTAGGTTGCGACCCACCAGGGGAACAGAAAAAGGGTGCTGCTGCTGGCAGGTAGGGGATTTTTCAGCTTATCTGGGGGTTGCTTTGGCTCTCTGGAGGGTTCTGGGGACCCCTGTTGCAGCCCTCCCAGAGGCCTGAAAATTTTGTAAAAAATAAAACAACAACAACCCACTTCGGGGTTTTTGGCCTGAACCAGGAATAGTTTTTTAAAAACTTTTTACAAGATTTTCAAGCCTCTGGGAGGGCTGCAGAGGGGTGGCAAGCTTCCTAGGCCTCTAGAGAGCCATCGCAACCCCCAGATAAGCTGAAAAATCTCCCCCCTGCCCAGCAGCAGCCTGATTGTGCTGCTGCTCCCCCAGCCACCCACCGAAACACAGGATTCCCAACTTCTGAGGAGAACTTTGGGAACCTTCGGATTAGACAAATTTGTGGAGTACAAGTCCATCAATGGCTACTGGTCATGTTGGCTAAATGCTTAGCTACCTCCAGGTTCAGAGGCGGTATACCTCTGGATACCAGTTGCGGGGGGAGCAACAAGCAGGAGAGGAATATGCCTTTCCCTTCTGCTGCAGGCTTCCCAGAGGCAACTAGCTGGCCAGTGTGAGAAAAGGATGCTGAACTAGGTGGGTCTTTCTAATGGAACCTGAAAAATAAACCTGGGGGTTCACTGAGTTCTTAAGTTAGAAATTACAGTAAAAGGTTTATTTTAACATTAATGTTCAAAGATACCAGGAACTTGAGTGTGTTTTCAAAACAAGCACATAAGAATACCTAGACTAAAATTTTGAGAACTGTGGTATTCTCTATTGTTTGCAACTGACAAGACACCAGTTCCACTTAGGAAGTGGGGGGAAATTACCAGTAGTTGCTCTCACCTCTATGCCTGCCTTCATCGAAGCACATTCTATTATCACCTGTTGAAGCTGAGACAGTTTTAGGAGTTTTGACAAGATCACATAAACTCTGCAATTAATTTGACATCACTTGTCAAATACTAGATGAATATATCACAGAAACGCTAATAAAGGCTCCAGGCTTTCCAACAAAACATGGTCTATTACTAAATAATGCTCTTTTTTAAAAAAAACATTATTAGGATAAAGTTAGTGTGCTTGATCACACCCCCAATGCAGTGTCAGTTTCAGAAGGAAACGGCAAGGAAGAGTGTGTGAAACTGAACTGAACCATTGTGGGTGGGTAGGGGGGGCTTCAGTAGTTTGCCCCACTATGATTTGGGTTCTGATGGTGCGTCCCTGCGTGCTATTTTCCAAATAAAACATCTTCTTCTGTCTTTCAATAGAAGTTTCTTTCTTCGTTTATAAAGAGTGCATGGTGAGAGTGTAGAAGTGGGATCAAAACTGTAGCTCCCAGCCCCTTTTGTAGTTTCAGCCAGTTTTGCAGTCCACATACTTACTATTACACTGGGACCTTGGTATCCACTGATTTGGTATCCACTGATTTGATTAACCACTGATACTGGGGTCCATCTTTAAATGCTTTGTAACAATGATAAAAGGGCCAAAATCCCATTTCCTACCTTCCTACATTTCCTTAATTCCATTATTTATGCCATCTGGTGGCTGAATGTGGTATAGCATTGATACCTGTGGTTCCCAACCTGGGGGTCTGGACCCTGAAGGGGGTCACTAACCGATTTTTAGGGGGAGTCGCAAAAAGCTTGGGGCGGCCAGCTTAAAAAACTGGGCACCCCCATCTTGGAAGCTTCATTTTGACTAGGAAAGAGGTTTCCCCATTGAGCCGCTACTTCCTCAATGCTTATGGCTGTGAGGGAAATTAGCCTTGCTATGGACTCATCTTGGTGTGTGCATAAGGGTGTGATGAAATCTCTCCTGGGTCTGTTTCCGAGCAAGCATGTCATGCTTTCCATGTGCATGCCTAGGTGAGTCTCAGCACAAGGAACATAAATACTCTGAAGACTATCTCAAATTTGGCTTTATCACCTTGATCAGTAATGGCATAAAGAAGCCACAATGTGTTCACTGCAATGTTGTTCTCAGTGCTGAATCAATCACTGAACTCAGAAAGCATGCTAAGAACACGTTTTTAATAATAAAGCACATGGTGGTAATGGCTTACCGCCAGCACTGGAGGTGCTTTACAGCACCTTGTGCGATATTGGTGCGGGTGATAGGCTCACACCACTTGCATTATGCCCAATAGGATCAGGCCCTTAGCTACAAACATTCAGAACATCCTAAAAGGGATGCATTCTTTCAACTTTCAAAAAAATGTAATTTATTACTTCCTGCTTAATGAATCACTTCTGGCCCTAGGTTTTAGAGGAATCCAGATAGGTTGTTGTAGCTAAAAAGGTGGTCCTGTACCAATGCATTCTAGGTGACAACAGAGGAGTAAGAAACCTGGAAGTGGATCTTCTAAGCTATTTTCCCATTGATTTCAGTATCCAATATTCAGGATCTTGGTATCCACTGGGAGTTCCAAAATTTAAAAAAAGGCTTGTTTACACCACTTGGAGTCATGGAGGCTGGCACATGGACATGCACCGTGCTCCCTGAATCTGCGAGTGGTCCAAATGCACTTTATGATGTTGTTTGCAACATTCCTGGGCTGGCACAAGGGACTTGTGCCAGCCTAATTCCAGGTTAGGATTGCGCCTTATGTGACCTTAGGCATACTATTTCTTCTCAGCCTCGGCTCTCCAGCTACAATATTGGTATAATAATACTGTGCCTTACAGGGTTGTTGAAAATATATATCACAATAATACATGGAAAGTAATTTGTAGACTCAAAATGCAAGATGCAAATCTCAAGTATAATGACAGAGCATGATGTCATTAGGTCTTCCCTGTTTCCACTCTACTTCTATAACTGGAATTTGCATGGCCACAGGCTTCACACAATTCTCAGTGTGAAGATGCTACATGGCCTGTCTTCTTTAACTAGTCATTATTGGAAAATCATGAAGCACAACTGCTGCTTTCTTCATGTGCAGCTGGACCTCAAACCTACTGCATCATTTGCCAGAAAGCAAGCCTTGGACCATTCGATTAATTGTCTCTTTTATGAGTCAGAAAAGCCGAGATCAATTACTGTCCCACTTAGCTGAGAAACTTGAAAATTGAATTAACATAGAAATCAAGAAGTTCGATTTCACACGGCTCCCCATTAATTGTTGAAACAGTTCTCTCAGAGCTAGTGACAAACTTCTTTAATCTTTAATCATATTAGAGGAGTAGTTGACACCTTTTTCTCTCCCCATTGATTGAGTTTACCAAGACTGCACTCTTGGAAGTTGCTGGAGAGAAACATGAGCCTTGGGAAGCCAGTTATCTTTAAAATTGCCTGTTGTGCTGTAGTCATCAGGATACTCTCTGTAAATAAGGCCCCTTGTTTTCAGACATACTCTTGTCAGATCAAATGTGCTCGCTGGTAGGTGAATGGTACCCAATCTGTTCCTTGGGAGCAATGCTCCAGTGTGTTCAAGCTCAAAGACAGTGCTGTCCTGCCCTAAATGGACCTCAGGAACACAAGGGAGGATGTTCTTTGACAACAGCAGGAATGTGAGAAATTTACCCAGTATACCAAATTCAATTTCCTGCAACAAAGATTCCATAAGAACGTAAGAAACTCCCAGCTGGATCAGACCTATAGTTCACCTGGTCCATCCAGCAGCCTGGTTCCGATAGTGCCAGATGCTGCTAGGAAGCCCCCAAGCAGGAGAGAGAGAGAGTCTACTTCTCTCCTGCCATTGCTCCCTTGCAACATATTCAGAGGTAGTCTCCCACTGAAACTGGAGATAGTACATAGATAGCCATCGTTGTGGCTAGTAGCCATTGATGGATCTGTCCTCCAGGAATTTGTCCAATCCTCTTTTAAACATCACCCCACCTTGTGGTTATGAGTTCCACAGGCTAGCTATGTGCTGTGGGCTAGCCACAGGCATGCTGTGTGCTTTTCTGTGTCCTAAATCTCCTGCCAGTCACTTTCATTAGACAATCCCTGGTACTAGTATTATGAAAGAGAGAAAAACAGCTCTCAGTCCTTGCTCCACATACTTTGCATAAAGTTATGTCTCAATACAGGCTTGCACCGTATCCAGCACACGTTAGGAGCTGCCTGGAGCCACGTTTGTGCCCTTACGCCGGGGTAGGCGCCAGCTGTGTCTATGGGTTGCTTGGATCTGCGTCCGCTGTTTAGTACTGGCCACTGGCAGAGCAGCAGCCATTATTTTTCACTGCCACTTACCCTGTCTGGGCTTTCCTCCTGGGAGTGCTGGCAACCAACAGAGTACCTGGAGGGGGGGTGGTCACAACATCACGTTTTGCAGACTGCTGAACTCCGGTGTAAAGCGTCCCTTCCCCTTCCCCGTCCTTCCCTTCCCTCTCCCTGCTCCAAACGGCAGCCTGCAAAAAGTAGCTTTGTCATACCCCTCCAGGCATGCCTTTGCTGGCAACAAATGCTTCAGCCCTGACTGGCTACTTCCTGCCTGCCTGCCTGCTCTCTGGTGCAAAGCCCAGAAAAAAAAAAAGCAAGGATGGTTTTTGCCGTTTTTGTAAGTGACCTCAGAGCAGGCTGCTTCCCTCTCACTTGTCTCTAGCTCTCCTTCCCCACAAACCCTATAACTACTGCCCTGTTTGGAGATGGGGAAGTGCAGGGTCTCTGAGAGGAATTTTTGGGCCCCTTCTCTTCTCCCTATCATAATTTCATACAATCAATGGATCAAAATTGCTACGAATTACAATATATAAAACCATGCAGGCTCCCCCAAAATGTGAATGCTAGTCTTCACACAACATATGCAAACAGTGGCGTAGTTAAGCCATTTGCTACCTGGTGAAAAGAAGATCTTGTAGCCCCCCCCCCCCCAACAACATCAAGTTCAACTAATTGGTGACTTTTTTTTATTTGTTACAGTGAGAAATGTTGGTTAATATTTCAGAGAGAGCAAGCATTTTTTGAAATATTTATTAATTTCAAAATAAATCATAACATGACAGCGGTCTTTACTGATTTGTCCTCGGGAGTTTGAGAAGCCCAGTAAGGGCCCAATCGTATCCAACTTTCCAGCACCGATGCAGCCGCAAAGCAGACCCAAAGTAAGAGAACAAATATTCCCTTACTTGGCCTCCACGGTATAGTAGTCCCCCAAATGCAGGATGCAGTTCATGTTCTTTTGACATCTCTGCAGCGGCACTGGAAAATTGGAGAGGATTTAGCCCTAAGTCCTTGCAAGGAAGGGGAGAGGTAGCGAGGCAAGCCCCAAGATTGCACTGCTGCCAGGGAAGAAATGGCTTCCCTTACCTTCCAGAGGAAAATGCTGACTTCCGGAGGATGTGAGGAGTCCTGCGAATGCTCCTGCAGGCCCCCCCCCCAGTCTCAGAAATTGTGATTGCAACCCGGTTTTCTTTATCAGGGGAGGGCAGTTCTGTGGGTGGACTGGACCAGGAAGCGGGGTGGAGCCAATATCCAGCACTTATGCCAGACCCTAAACCCATCCCTGACCCGGTCAGCCCAAACAGGCTGCTCAAATTTGTGCCAGCAATTGTACACCGCTGTGAGTAGACCCATGGGGTGCCTGGGGCTTTACTGGAGATAAAGGGAAAATAATCTTTTATCCTGTGGTGACCTCCAGCTGCCTCCTAGCCTGCGCTGCATACAGTGCAGGCCAGTTAACCTGCCTGTTCCAGCGCAGGTTAGGATTGAGCTCTAAACTGACCAGATCTCCAGATCCCTGTTAAAAAAATAAAATGTTACACTGGCTACCTTGCAGTCCTTTGGAATGGCTTATCAGGGCCTTCTGGCACCCCAGACACTCTGTGTGAAGTCATGACGTCACACGTTGTGATGTTATAATGTCACAAAGTGAAGGGAGTGCGTGGGCTCCTGCAGCAGCCCCCCCCCAATGTCACATTCCCCTCTCTTCCTGACACAGGAAGTGAAGGGAATGCGCAGGCCTCTCCAGGGTTGACCGGGGGAACTTCGGCCAGCCCTGTAGGCGCCCAGGCAGCTGGTGCGTTCCTCTCGGTCCCCAACTTGGGAAGTGAAGGGAATGTGTGGGCTCCTCCAGGGACGACTTCACTCCGGCTGGCCCTGAAAGTGCCCAGGCAGTCGGCGTGTTCCCCTCACTCCCTGACTCGGGAAGTGAAGGGAACACACGGGCTCCTCCAGGGACGACCGGGGTGACTTCGCTTTGGCTGGCCCTGAAGGCACCCAGGCAGTCAGCGTGTTCTTCTCACTCCCCAACTCAACTGCAGAGGCATATGGGACGCAAGAAATAGTATTTATATACCGCTTTTCAACACAAGTTCACAAAGCGGTTTACAGGCAAATAGTAATAAAGTTAAATGGCTCCCTGTCCCAAAAGGGCTCACAATCTAAAAATATGCAAAACACCACCAGCAACAGCCACTAGAAAGACACTGCGCAGGGCTGAAGAGGGACAATTACTCTTCCCCTGCTAAATACAAGAGGAACACCACGTGAAAAGTGCCTCTTGCCCAGTTAGCAGGGGATCAGTTATAAAACTGATCATTACAGAAAAGAGATAGAAATATTAGGTCCAATCATATGCTTCCTAAAGTCAGAGAGGTATAAAGATTACCACAGATAATAATAATAATCAGAGCAGGAAAAATATCACCCAGATCAGAATTATTGTTTTCCTCCATGGCATCAATTAGTTTTAATTTTTTTTGTTCACTCACATTTATAATGACTTTGCTGTTTTTATAGAAACAACTAGTAAGGCAAATTAGATCAACTTATTATTGAATTGCCTTTCATCTACGATTGTGTGGAAACGTTGACGCCTTTGGAAAAGCATTTGACAAAAGTGCAAGTCAATTTTATTACTGAACTTACTCAAGCCTAAGAAAAGATTTTATCCAATCAGTAAAATAATTGGTTCTGTCTCTAAATAGGCACATTTCCAACTCATTAACATTTCAGCTTTAACTCCAGGCAGATCATTACATTTGTTTGACACACTTGTTAGCCATTGTGACTTAGCTTATATTTTCATTAAAAAAAACCACTGAATTTTTATCATAGGCAAAAAAGATACAATATACACATTGAGACAGCATCTTTTTAAATCAAGTAAAACAAAGCATATGCCCTGACGTAATCCTTAAATTTTCATTTCAAAAACATTTAATGGCTGCCATTTTGTAAAAAGCAGTAATGATATTAAATTTCCATCCTTAACGAATGTACACAAATGGGCAATCAACTCCTGACTAACAAACTGTTCCTTTTCTGATTTTACCTGGATGATGGAACCACCAACCCTTTCCTCTCACATTCCCAGCAAGTGGCTGGTTGGCTCTCCAACTTAGAGCACAGAAGGGTGAGAGAGAGAGAGAGAGAGAGAGAGAGAGAGAGAGAGAGAGAGAGAG
>JAJKFI010000049.1:4884352-4924481 GCA_029204185.1 Lerista edwardsae | reverse complement strand
ATTCAGTGATAACCTCACGTCAGCTGATAAAACAAAGCAGGTTTCTGCATGTTGACGTTTAACAATGCCATAAAAGTGTTGTAGAGAGGAAATAGCATCATTTTTGCATAGGTGTAAACAAATTTTAACAATGTGGGTTTTGCAATGGATTGGGCAGACAGTGTGCTATGTGTTGCTCGCCTCCACCCTATATAAAACCAAAAATCTTGGAATTTGCTAAGACCCATGGATTTGTCAAGGGTAAAACTTAAGGGGGTTGATTGTTTATGAAATTCTTTGAAAATGACTTACCAGTAATTGTTCTGACAGACAGCCATTTCACTTTCTTTTTAGGCAGCACAGAAATGGAGCTATTTTCCAAACAAAAAGGAAGAAAGATGAAGGTGCTTATGGGAGTTGTAGGCTGTGTGAGGAATACAGTATAGCACTTCCATAGCACTAGTCCTCATAAGAAATCCAGTTCCCAAAAGCACCTTCACCTCTCTGCCTGTTGGAGAAGAGGGAAAATGGCTACTGTTTTTTTGCTTGCAGTCTGTTGGTGCCTGAAAACAATTACTTGTTAAGTAAAATTGCTCCTTTTTTCTACCCCCTTGCTTTTTGCTTCTTAGCCCAGACTCCCCAGCTGCTGCTAGGAGCTTTATTAACCATATTGACAAATAAGGCCTGTAAATTTTTAAACTTATACATAAGTATATAGGGTAATTTCATGTCAAAGAATGACGTGAAGGTAAGTATCAGAATTTGATTTGCAGCTTCCAGTTATTTGCTCTTTCCATTTCTCATTCCAGTAATCATCTTCGATATTTAAGCGTGCTTTTCTATGCTTTTCTGAATCAAATATTTAGTAAAAATATTCAGTTTCTTCTTCATCAGGTTCTTGCACAAAGAGGTAGAAGCAAGATTTGGGCAACAAAACACTGTTTTGTTTTGACAGGCTAGAACTTCATTTTTGAAAGAAGCTCTAGCAAAGAATGGGGTCAGCCAGGGTCTTTGCAGTCCTTAAGGTACCAGAGAAGCCAGTCATTGTGCCCCATTAAATGGAAGCATTGCCCGGCATGCACAAGTTCCCCCAAGACTGAGCTTGACAACGCTGAAACATAAACAGTTCGCAGCATACTGATAAGTTTGATGGCTTAAACAGGATTGTATGGAATTTGTAATTGCCAAATACCCCATTGGAGTCAGGATAATAGGGAAACTTGAATCTGAGTAAGGAATGAACAAAATCCATTATGAGGCATTTGAAAGCCATCAAGGCACTTGATCCACCTGTTATGGGCCCAAAATTGGATTAAGCCAATTGTTAAAAATACAGTCAAAGCTGACCTCCTTTTCCTGTCTCCTCCCTGAATCAGGGCCTCAGATTGCAACAGCAACCAAGGCAAGAAATAAACAATCCAGCGCATCAATCCATTAGTCACTTGACAATGATTAAAAAAGCAAGAGATGGAAGAATGAGGAAGGGCTCTCCCTCTGAAATAAATAGGGTTACCAGATACAAACAGCGATAGAGTGCCTATACCTTTAACCATTGTATAGAGGGAATTTGGGCAGGTACAACGCATCATGGAAGGGTTTCAAAAGCTGCACCTGCCAAAATTCCTTTGGCTATACAATGGTTAAGGGATAGGCACTCAGTCCCTGTTTGTATCAGGTGACCCTAGGTATAAATATCAACCAATCAGCAAATGAAGAAACTTCCTTCTTGGCCTTACAATTAAAATAGCAGCTGACAATACATATCAGGTCAAGTTTAAGAATGGAAAGTGGAGCACCTATAAATAGCAGAAAAAAGTCAAAGTAAACTGGTGGGGTGGAGCCTGCTCTGAGCTGTGATTGGGCAAACTGGAAGAGTGACACCTTGCTAAGCCTATCATAGTCGAGTGTATGATTTAGAATTCAGGTCCCAAATCCTACCTTCTCTCCTCCATCCTTCATGGAGCCATGCCCTGAAAGAAGCAGGCTGAAATCAGCAGCAGAAGTCAAACTCTAGCAGAAGATTTTGCAGAAAGCCAACTCATTCTAGCGGCATCATGGAGTGTGTGAACCAAATGTTCTCTCAGAGTCTAACTTTGAACAATGATTGTAATCAAAATTTAAACAAAAACTGTGGCTAAAATTTAAAATCTCTCCTCAAGCAGTATATCCAAATTCCCCAATGGCCAAAGAATACCATAGATGACATTCGCTTGGGCTACTTTGTATCTCACAGCTTATTTTCACATCTATTTGTGTACTACCTTCTCACCACATTATTTATTGAGATACTAGCTATTCAACTAACAGATAAGATTTCTCTCTGTCTTAGTCCAAAAGAGATATGTCTTAATTCAGTCACAAATCACAGCCTAGTTTATTAAATGAACCAAAGAATAAACTTGATTTAGGTATTTTTCAAACTTACTACTTCATGGCTTGATTATCATTCTTCCATATCTAATAAATAGGGTGAATGATAATCTAGGAAATCACATTCCACTCTGCCTTGAATTGATTATGTTTTAGCTGCATTTTCTAAAGGGCTATTCATCTCTGCAGAAAGGAAGGAGAAGATGGGTCCAGGGAACGGGCTGGGAGCATCTAATGCCACAGAGGCTGCAATCCTAAACATACTTTCCTGGGAGTAAGCCCTATTGAATAAAATGGGACTTGCTTCTGAGTAGGCAGGCATCAAATTGGGCTGAGAGGTGCTGAAGAACAGGCCTGCAACACTGGAAGTTCAATGTCAAAGTGACCTAGAGATAGGATTATCAGATACAAACGGGGACAGAGTGCCTATACCTTTAACCATTGTATAGAAGAGGGAATTTGGGCAGGTGCAGCTTTTGAAAGCCTTCCATGATGAGCTGCACCTGCCCAAATTCCCTCTTAATTGCAGTGGTTAAATGTATAGGCTCTCTGTCCCAGTTTGTATCTGGTAGCCCTACCTAGAGACATACTGTAGTGTTGCATTACTCTGCATATGCACCAGTGCTCTAGGCTCCCTGAGACTCTGCTCATGTGGAGCTCCCAGAGATTCTTTTTAGGCTTGTAAGGGGTTCCAGAGACTGAAAAATCGCTAGACCTCTGCGCTAGCTTATCCTTTGCCAGTTTCATTGGCTGCTCATTTGTTTCCAAGCTAAATGCAAGGTGCTGCTTTAGCCTTTAAAGACAGCAATGGCCTGGGACCAGAGTACCTCAGGTGCTGCTTCTTCCCATATGAGACTTCTTTAGAACTTTGCTGTCCTTCTTAGGCCTGCTCAACCCCTAGTAGTGGAAGTGTGGCTGTTGGGGATGACAGAGAGGGGCCTTCTTGGTTGTAGCTCCCAGAAAATGGAATTTTCTCTCAAGAGAGGCTGCCCTTTCAGGGCCTTGTCAAAGGTGTTCTTACAGGGGGGTGCAAAATGCTACGTTTTTTGAACTCCTGTGGAATGCAGCCCCTCCACCTCACTTTAAGAGCCACTCGCGGCGAGCTGGCTTAGAGACTTTGTTCTCATAGCCATGAATGACTTTGGAGCCGAGGGGGAAGGAATGGGTTAATATATTTTTGCATTATTTTAAATTTGGTACAGTGTCTTGATGTCCATTATACTGAAAGGTGGGATCTACATTTTGAAGTCAGTAATTTGTCTACCTCTTACAGGTATTTGGGCCTGGAAGTTCTGCCAGTTCTTCCATTCTAAAATCTCAGTGTAAAAAACATGGAAGCAGCGAATCTGAACATCTAGATGCTCAATTTTTATTTTTGAGGCAACTTTGCAAGGCAGAACAGCAGAGTGGACAAAATGTTCAATGTGCAAAAAGGAAGATGTGGATGTTAACCTGTAAGCAAATTAATTATCCTAAAGACAGCTGAAAAAAGTCAACTCAGCCTGATATAGGTATGCCAGCTGCTTGGATCAGGAGGTCTCTCTAACATCTTGACTCAGCAGGCTCTTTACATGAGTCTGAACAGCTGCTCTTTTTGTACATAGTTTCTATAAATCAGGTGAGCATACATGTGGCTTCCAGAGCGGAGAATAGTGCTGATGTCATGAACATTAAGGAAAAGGAAAGTCTATACCAGTGGTTCTCAAACTTTTGGCACTGGGGCACATGTTTTAGAATGATAATCTGTCTGGGACCACCAGAAGTGATGTCATGGTAGGAAGTGCCTTCATTGTGATGCCAGAGCTTCTGCTTTCCTGAGAATAAAGTAATAAGTTGGTTATTTTGCAGCCATTTTCCAATAGCAAAGTGAATCAGAAAGGAAAAAAAAGCCTATTTACAACCTTGACACAAGCAAAACAACCACAAAGCCCTCCCCATTTCCAGCATCCCATTTTCCCATATTTTCAATATGGCTGCTCTAGGGACTTCGTGGCTCACCTGAAATTGGCTCCCGACCCACAGTTTGGGAACCCCTGGTCTATATTATTCTCTCAATCTATGTTATACAGACATCAGCTTTTCATTCCAACCCAGCTCTTTGAAGAATCATTTTGGGGCTTTGCTCTTATGGTGAGATTGACGGTGACACTTATATAAGGTTTAGAATCCCCTGATCCCTTACCCCAGGTTGGGCTGGGTATGGGGCAGGCCTGTTGTAAGCATTGTGCCCTCACAACTGTCTGCTAGTAAATAACTGGGAAAAGAAGAAAAAAACCCAAAAAGAATGTAACACTTATGGTATTAACTGTTTTCAGGTCTCAGCATGGCCTTTAATAACAGGACCTTTAATAACAGGGTGGTTGATTCACTTTTTTGTCTGGCATGGTGCAGAGAGTGGTAGGAAGCTGATAAAACACGCAGTAGAATTTTCCATTCATTTCTCTGTCCTTCCGTGGCCTTCAGAGTTTACTAAAAACAAATTGGCTTTCAAGAGTATAATTATATATGAAAAAGGCTTCTAGTGCCGCATACACTCACATTATAGCATATTAGGGAAAGAAAAAGATTTCATTATATGGTTTTGATTGTTATTCACTGAAGCATTCATTCCACAATAACGACTCAGTCTTCTGTGGGTACTCTTAAGCTCCAGCGTTTATCTCTTGGAGCTTCGTTTGCTAGCCAATGCTAATTAGGAAGAAAAGAATAGTTTTTATTCCTGTCAGTCTAAATGAAGATGGGTGAGCTCCAAAAGGTTTCTGATCCTTATCGCCTCCCTAACAAAATCTTTAGCTGCGCCTCTTAAAATTTCTGCATATTCAAGTCCAGATTTGGCAAAGAAGCTTTCTTCCAAGGCCCATTGCCATCTTGGTCTCAGAAAAATGAGAAATAAAGAGCAGGGAGGGGAAGCCTGTCCCGGCACCAGTTCTTGTTTGTAAAAGATTATGCAGACTGTCAAGTCGCACAGAATTCTGGCTCAGGCACAATAGACAGTAAGCTAGTTTGGGGATTAGCAACTAGCTACAGCAGCTAGATAGATTTGCATTAAGGAGTAGGGAACTGGAATACTTGCTCCATCAACAGCCAAAGGTTAACTACTTGTCCATTCAATTTATATAAAAGGTATGTGTAAAGTTTTGTGTAAGGGTGTATGCCAATTAAATCTCACTACTATGAGTGATAATAGAAAAAAGGCAGGCCCCCAAAATTTACTGCTAGGAAAATTTTGAGTGACAAAACGGTAAGGTGCATATTTAGTCCTTCCTATCCCACCCCCAACCTTCTTATTTCATGTGGACCAGCAGTGATTAGAACAAAGTTTTCCCCATTTTGGATTTGCATGTGTAATGTTTGTGGATTTGAATTCTCTCCCTCACCAGTCTGGGGTAGGAATTTTTTGTGTCATCTGAATTGGACATGGATAGCAGGTGTTTTTGTTTTTGCCTACCCAGACTGGCAAGGGAGGGACGGTGTTCAGTAGGTTTCGTGTTTTTTTTTTAAATCAGTCACTTGTGCTTGATAGGATGGACCAAGCTGAACTCTAGCCAGTCCGTTTTTCGTGTGTGTGTGTGTGTGTGTGTGCGTGCAGTGATGTCATGCAGGGGGAACGCGGGGGAACTCAGTTCCACTAGTTAAAATTAGGGCTGGCTCCGCCCACTTCACTCTCCCTCCTCCCCCCTCCTGATTCCTCTGCAAAGAGCTTTTCTTCTTGGTTGGCCGGCACTCAGAGGGTTAAAGGGAGCGACTCCGGATTCCTAGGGGGGTGAAGGGGGAAGGGCTGCAGTGGGGAAGTCCTGTCCTGCACAGCCCCCTTCCTCGCTCCCTCCAGCCACACACGTGGAGTCAGCAGCCACTCTGGTGAGTCTGCAGCCCACTGGGGAGAAGGGGTGGCAAATCGAGGGGGGCCCTGGAGGGGATGGAGGGGAGCTGGGACTTTTTGAAGCTGCCCTCCAGACCTGCCCGGCATAAGCAGGCTTTGGTGTGGGGAAGTGCCCAAGGGTGCCGTCCAGAGTGGTGCCGCCCCTCAGCCCCTTCCACAGGTTCCTGCCTCATTCGGCTCAGCCAGCCTCGGCTTCGAAGCTGCTGCCCCTGTGCCAATTTTCAACTTCCCTGGCAATTTTGAATAACTCCACCTCGCCTAGCCGCGAAGACCAAGGAAAGGCTTTCGCCGCTGTCTCTCCAGTCCAGAGCGTTTCACCGGCGCTCTGGGTGTGAGGCTTCTTTGGGAGACTGTCCCCATCGCTATTGGAGCTGCAATTGGGGAGGGGGGAATTCTTCACTTTCTGTTCTGTAGGCGCCAGGCACTGTACAGAACCGGGTGGCTCTGCCCACTTGTCGCTGACGTCGTTGCTGGCTAGGAACCAGCCGCAGGTAGACCTGGGCTCCACCAGCCTCTGGAGCCCAGGTCTACCCATAGGAACCAGCCGCGGGTAGACCTGCGCTCTGCCAGCCTCTGGCTTATGACGTCACGTCCATTGGGCGGGTCCTGGCACGTGCCAATCAAAAGTGAGTTCCTGTTCTTAAATCATTTAGATAACACCACTGTGTGTGTGTGTGTGTGAGTAAATAGGCTAACTCAGAATGCCAGATGGAGGGGAATGGCAGTGAGATGCAGGCATCTTGTTGTCTTGTGTGCTCCTTGAGGCATCTGATGCATATATAATGTGGTTAATCATTGCGCAGGCCACCTTCCATAGTGCTTACAACCAGTAGTGTCATTCAGTAACAAGGAGACGGAACGCGAGGCGGGACTTACCCCTTGATTGACAGGGAGCCCGTGACGCGTCGCCGCCTGCCTTTCCGCCGCGGGGACTCCTTCCGGGTGGCGCGCCCCTCCGCAGCTCTCCTAAGCACCCAGTGCGCCACCCAGGCAAGCGGGCACCCCCTCCGAAGCCAGGGGTGCCCGCGCGGCGCTCAGCAAGGCGGCGACGCGTCAGAAATGGGCAGCCAAGCAGGCGGTAAGTCCCGCCTCACGTTCCGTCTCCTTGTTACTGAATGACACTACTGCTTACAAAAGCTGGAAAAAGTCAGAATCTGGAAGCAACTTCCATCACAGGACCAACTACATGCTATGCTACATTAATGGCCCAATCCTATCTAACACCCCACACATCGATTCAGTGGTGCCGGTGTGGTTTCAGCTGTGTCTTGTAGGGGAGATTTGACTGCTGGAGGTCTCCTTGGGGAAAGGGGATATTTGTTCCATGGCCTTCAGGTAAGCTCCAGCAACCACTATGGGTCAATACAGACCTGCGTCAGCTCAATTGCTGGCGCAAGTCCACATTGACCTGGGAAGATGGATCAGGCCCCGGACGGGGATCAGAATTCAGTGTGTGCTACTGCCAATCCCGGTCCCTACCTGAGCCTGATCCACCCTCCTCCCCATCACCACTCTGTTCTGGCCAACACTCCTCCACCCCTGCCCTCTCCCCACCATGTCCCACTCCCTGCACAGATTTACCTGCTCCAGCGGATCTCCATTGATCTGCCAGCATGTGCAGGAAGGCTCTGGTCTTCCTGCTGGCACTCTGGCAGTCGCTCCGCCAGAGCATGCTTTATGGCTGCTTTGCAGCAGCTGGTGCTTGAGGAACACACATTCTACTGGTGGAGCAGCCCATTAGGGTTGGACTGTAAATGTGTTGTTTAGCTTCTCTCTGCTATGCTATTTTTTTTTTAAATAGCAGCAATGGAAGGGGCCCCTACTGATAGCAGTACGGTGGCAGGGTCGGTGAGGAGGGGGCTATCTTTGTATTTTTATCTTTGCTGCAGGCCAAAGCATTAATGGATTATATTTTGAATGGCAAATTTGTGAGTATGGTTGCTTCTCATTCATTATGCAGAATATCAAACACATATATTGTACGAATCAATAGTTTCAGTAAAAAATGATTCAGTGTGAGCTGGGATCTTATTCTTTTTTTAAAAGAAAAAAAATTATTGATGAAAGAAAGCTTTTTTTGTACCCACCATTCTCCTGCTGGGTTATGTGCTGGCATTGTGTTTGCCACTGCAGAGAAACACTTTAATTACTGTCTGGGGATATTTATGTCAGCACAGGCTTTGTACAGGCACAAACAATTCTGCTTAAACTGTGCTTGGCATGCCTATATATCAAAGTATCCATAAGATTTAAGCAGTGACTGGGTTTATAGCACATACTGGGTGATTTGTTAATCTGTGGTTTATTTGTAATTTAGGTAACCATCATTTACATTTATTCATGTTAATCGGTTCCAGCTCAGAACTTCAGAATCTATTAAACACCCAGCGAGTACAAATTACTCAAAAGTAACAAATTATACCAAGCATGCCATACTGATGCCACATAAATAAAATAAGTGCTCCAGCTGCTGATCAGCAGATGAGACAACCTGAACCGACAGGTCAGTGACTATTCATCTCGTTGCTATCTGAATATTGAAACCATATGCCTCACCTTTACTACTCCATTTACAGCCTAATCTAGCATTGGACAAATTTTTTTTAATCTTGTGGAATCTTCTCTTTATTAAAAAAAAATAGAATCCCCATAGTCCATCAGTTTTTAAAGTAGAGGGCAATAGTGCATTTTCAAACTCAATACTTAATGAATAACAAATCTGTGTAAGATTACATAAGAACATAAGAAGAGCCCGCTGGATCAGGCCAAAGGCCCATCTAGTCCAGCTTCCTGTATCCCACAGTGGCCCACCAGGTGCCCCAGGGAGCACACAAGACAATAAGATTAAATGCACGAATAGAAAATAAATAATTCTTCCCCTGGATACATCCCTGGATCCAGTGATGTCATGCACTCACTACGCACCACTACGTGAGTACCGGTTCCTAGAAGTTGAGCTGGCCCCGCCCCCTCGAAGCTGGCCCCGTCGGCTGGTTGGCTCAGCCACTGCGCATGCGTACTGCACGCCTGCAGCCATTACCTGCACTTTCTGTGAGGAGCCAGGCAGGCAGGCAGCGTGGTGGTGGCAGCAGCAGCGGAAGCAGCGGCAGCAGCAGAGTGAGAGGACTGGAGGTGGCAGCAGCGGCAGCAGCAGCAAGGGAGACCTGGGAATTATGCAGCAAGCGTGAGAAGGTAGGCTGCCTGGGGATCCCGTTCCCTCCAGCTGCGCAGATCCAGCATCCCGGTTCCTCCTGAGGCCTCCCCCCAGCCCCAGCCCCCACGCGGTCTTTTTTTGGTCGCCCGTTCCCCCTCCTGCTCCTTGCTGGCTCCTTGCCTTTAACATTAAAGTTAAATGGCTCCCTGTCCCAAAAGGGCTCCCAATCTAGTGCAGCCTGCTATTTAACCAGGGAAGCAAAATATGTCTATACACATCTCTAGAAAGCAAAGCAATAGAAGTTAAATCAACACTAACCAGAAGCTGAAGTTATTACAAACATGATCACATCCATGGCAACCATCATGACCTCACTTCCTGCCACGACATCACTTCCAGCTATGACCTCACTTCCTGCCATGACATCGCTTCCGGCTTATGACATCACTTCCGGTGGGCGGACCCCGACAAGTGCCAATCAGAAGTGAGTACCTGTTCCTAAATCATTTGGGTGACACCACTGCCTGGATCCCTTCCCCCCTTTCTTCTGTATTTTTCCTTGGCTTAATGATTGATTGTAGGCCTCTTGGGGCAGGGATCCAACATCTTGTACTTTATTAAGCAGTACTTATTATTCTTATTTAACAAGGATGCTTAACAGGCTCAGGCAAAGATTTGCCTGGTCTGGTGTTCTTTGCAAAAATCTCAGCAATCAGAAGGTATCAGGTGCTCCACCTAGAAATTAACCTGTAGTTCAATAAGAACACACAAAAAGCCGTGCCGAATGAGGCCAATGACCCATCTAATCGAGCACCCTGCTTCTCAACATGAGCAGCCAATACTCCTCTCCCACCATTGCTCCCCTGAAACTGGTGTACCGAGACATACCACAGCAGAATGTGGAAGTGGCATATGGCCTCATGACGTGCAATGGTAGGATTCACTTGCACATCCTTGGCTGATCTACAACTCAATTGAATACCGTTTTTGAAGCAATTTATACCCTGCCTTTCCCATGCCAAAGCAAATGCCCAAGGCGGCTTACAGATAACAAAAAGGTACAATGCAACTGCAATAAGTAGAACACATTAAAATATTTTAAAAAGCATATAAAAACTTTTTAATATGTGAAATTAAGGAGACTAAAGTGGTTTAAAGTTAGGTCTTGTCCTGTGTTACTTGACCATATCAAGAACTTTCAATATAATTAAAATTCAGAGATTAATATTTCAACGAATACCACAAGACTGGAATCTGACAAGAAGATTACATTAAGAAAAAAGTTGAAAAATAAGGATAAATAAAATTAAGAGCGCAATTCTAACCTGGAGTTAGGCTGGCACAGTTAGGCCAGCAAAGTTTGGCCAGCGCAAAGGACACTGTGAAGTATGTTTGGACCACTCTCGGAGTCAGAGAGGCCAGCACACAGACGTGTGGTCTTTGTGCTGGCCAAACTTTGCTGACCTAACTGTGCCGGCCTAACTCCAGGTTAGGATTGCACTCTGAAAGAGAAATAACAATTAGCAAGGAAACCAAAACACATTTGAGGATTTTTCTGGGCCTATTGCTTCACAGGATGCCTTAACATTTTCTTTAAGTTGGAGAACACTTGATGTATACATTTTGATTTAAAATGTTGCTAAACTGGCATGGTTCATGAAACATTCCATTGGTACTTTCAAAAACTTTATGCAATTTCTAAATAATTTTTTTTAATTACAAGGCACTGCATGAATGAACAAATCTGTTCAGGAAATCAGCAATTTCCTCAAAGCTACCAATTTCTCGCCAGCAAGATAGTATAGAAGGATGTGCATTAGGCACTGAATTTTTAAGAGGGAAATTACATACTGAGCATGACTTGAATTTTTTTTTATGCTTCTGCACTGAAATTCTATAAAGTACCTACTTCTTGCCCACTATTTAGCTGGATATCATGTGGAATTATGATATTATAATTATGAATTATGGTTATATCCAAAGAAACTGAATCATGATTAAACACCATGGAAAGTAATGAGACCAGTTCATCATGACTTAATTCAAGTTCCACTAATTTCAGTAGACTGGGCAACCCAATCCTACACTGCCTGATCGCATGGGAGCGCAGTGGTACCCAGGCAGGCTACCACTGCATTACATCCTGAGACAGCTGCAGGAGCCTCTGCAGGGAAAGTGGGTGTTTGTCCCCTTTCCCTGAGGTAAGGATGCAGGGCAGGTGATGGGTGTCCTCACTCCTGCTCTGGCTTTTTCACTAGTGCAGAAGCAAGGAACTCCGTGGAAGGCCGCACAGCCTTACTCAGAGGTCGGGACCTGGCATTGAGATTAACTGCCAGTCTTCTCCCCTCCACCCATCCCGCACCCCTCAGTTTAAGATCAGTAAGGTGCTTCTGGGTTGTCCCATCAGATTCCTTTTTTGAAATCTTATACCCTCTTTAATTAGCTTCTTTCTTTCATCAAAAACCACCCTAGTCTTGCACAAAGCACAACCTGTGTGAAGGCAACCAGCGTTTACCTGCTACTACTTCCGCAGGGCCCTTGTTACCTCTACTGGCTGCAGCTCTCAACTGCACCTGAGGCAGGCACAGGCCTTGGCACGAACCCTGTGATTCCTGGGCTTGCACAGACAAGGGGCCACTGCTGATACTATCCACCTATCTCTTCAGGGGAATCTTCCGCATTTTACATTACATGGGTTTCACTCATATTTCAAATTGTGGAAATTTGGAAGTTGGAAGTGCAGTCCTGTAGGAGGAGGTTTTCTCAGTGCCTTCCATTGTTAAATAATTCTGATTTCCAAGAACCTCTGACAGCACAAGCCTAAGCATGTCTACTCAGAAGTAAACCCTATTGGGTACAATGTGGCTTACTCCCAAGAAAGTGTGTTTAGGATTGCAGGCTGTGTGGGAAGTACTATGGCAGCTTCATAGCAACAGTTTCCTTCAGGGAAAAAAAAATGGATCCTAGAAATGTATGATTTGCTGAGGCAGTAGAAGCCAAGAATGCCCACAGGGAGGTCTAACTCCCCTACTGTGGCTTGAACATGCTTAACCTTGGGTGGAGGCAGTTAGGTGGAGGCATGCTTAACCTTGGGTGGAGGCATGTGAGTCCCAAAACTGCAAAACCTGCTAAAAGCAACCATTCTTCCCCAGGATGCCCATATTTCAATAGCTTTTTGAGGAGAAAGTGGAAGAAAGGAAACTTACAGCCAAACTACACAGTTCCCTTGCTGACTGGGCTAACATGTCTGATGTGGAGAATTTAAGGCCCCAATCCTATCCTATTTTTCAGTACTGATGCAGCCACAATGCAGCCCCAGGATAAGGGGACAAACATTCCCTTATCTTGAGGAGGCCTCCGTGTCTGCCCCTCTGAGGCAGGAGGCCTCACAAGCCCCATTGGCACAGCTGTATCAGTGCTGGAAAATTGGATAGGATTGGGGCCTTAAATCTCTTAGCAGAGCAAGAACAACTGTCTCTATTCACCCCCAGCACAGTATTATATCTTCCCCAGTGGCTGTTAACTGGTTTCTCTTTTATATTTAATTGTGATCTCCTTCAGGAAAAGGACATTTTTTTTTGCTACGTAAAGTGCTTTGTCAATTTTTTTGGCTGAAAAGCAGCATATAAATATTACTGTTAGCAATAATATTTACAGTTAAACTGATATTTTAACAATATTTAAAATTAAAGTGAAATATTTATAGTGAAGTGTTTAAAGTAAAGTAAAACTGAATACAGGTGGGGCCTTTTATCTGTGAGGGTTCCGTTCCTGGAACCCTCATGGATAAAAAAAATCCATGGGTGGTTAAACCTGCAGATTTTGCCCTCCCACCCTCCAAACCCGATTGGGTCTGGAGGGCTTTCTGAGCCCCACTGAGGCTGAGCCCTGCAGAGCTGTGCTCCAATTGGGTCCAGAGGCCTCAACAAGCCTCAGAATGGCCATTTTGGCCAAAACGCAATTTCTGGTTTGACTCAAAAATTGGAAGTTGCGGGGTTTTTGGTTGAAGTGGCCATTTTGAGGCCCACCAAGGCCAAGCATGGCGTCAGCAGGCCTCAAAAGAGCTTCCGGAGGCAACTACAGCAGAGCTCCAGTCATCCTTGGAGGCTTCAGGTGGAGTTGAATTTGGCTCAACCTGTACTCTTTTTAAGCTGCCAAACAACCACAGCAACCCAATCCTCTATCAGGTCAGGTTTAACAGTAAAATTTGGTGAGTCAAAGAGAAATGGCACAGACAGGAGTGAACAGAATGCAGGGGCTTAAACAGGGTCACCAAGACACATCCCTTCATCATGTTTATTGCTCAGAACAAGACACCATACTCAGACAATCATAGGTTAACTGTGAATCAGGACCTCGTCAGTTCAAATATCACCTTTGCCATAAATACGTGAGGTAACCTTAGGCTATCAGCTCCCTCTCAGCTTCAGCAAAAACATGAGGATAATATTTCCTGACCTTGCAGAGGTGCTGTAAGGGCAACATCAGGATAATACATGTGGTGGGCTTTGCACTCTCAGAGAGTGCTATATAAATGTGCTATTAATATAAATATTTGGACTTGGCACACACATAGCAACAGTTTTCCCTCCTACAGCATTTTCCCCTCTTAACTAGCCTTTACCTAACCACAGAACGTGGCAGTGACAGGAACAGATTTTCTCACCAGAGTCCAATTGCTCATTTTTTTAAGCACTCCTGAAATATGTATTTTTTCCTCAGGGGAAGCATTATAAGTTCCCACTTAGACATGCGAGTGTGAAGTGAGCTTTTCAAACAAAAAACAGCTCTGAGGGCTCACTTTAGCTACCAGGACACAGGAATTCTGAGGAGGGAACCACTTTGTGTGCTAGAAGACTACAGGCAACACCATGTCTGTGAAATTATATATGCCTTAGGTGTCTGCCCTGGTCTAGAGTTCTTGTGTTCATCATATATCACAAACAAATATCTCTTCCCCTCAAGCCAATATCCACACTTATTAAGGAACTCATTAACAGAAATGTTTGTGCCTATTTCTGATTCCTTTCTCCTCCAAAGCAGGGGGAAATGGAGATTGACTGAGGAGACCATAAACCTAATGATGCATTTAATGAAAACATACATTTTATAGACAAATTGTGTCTTAAAAATTACTCAAAGCAATTGCACCCAAACTAATGAAATTAAATGACCCTAAAGTGTTGCTAATATGACCTCAAGTTGCCTCTAGGAATTCTTTTTAATCATTTTTTCAATTATTTAATTTTTACACACTATCATGTTTTCTTTTGTTTTTCACTCATCAGTGAATGAGCATTCATTCTTCTGTATATCTTGCTTTGGTTACTTTTGCTAAGGAAGACCTAAATGATGTTGCAAATTACGATAGTAATGGTGAAAAAATAAAGAACTGAACAGAGGGTGGGACATTGCTATTCCTGCTCTGAGGGAATTATTTCTATTTCTGATATTGGGTTACCATTTAATAACCATGGGTGAACAAAGTTCATAGAAGCACCGCTCATGAACGTTTGAGAAAACTTGGAGAGTGTTGTGGGAAAGGGTGGAAAAGTTCTCTTGCGTGAACTTCTTCTGCCTGTGGTTGTTAAGAGACAACCCAGATTCTCAAATTTTAGATTTAAATGTGGACAAAATTCAAGGAGTCAAACTTTTGAAATGTAGTATCTACAAGCATGTTAAGGATTTTCTTTTGGTAGTTTTCAGCTTTTGGTGAAGTTGTGTGAGTGTGTCAAAATTTTGAAACTTGAAGAAAAGCGCAAAGCGAACTAAAGCTGTGAGGCTTAGGAAAGTCCCAAGGTTGCAGAGCTCAAGTAAAGAATCACTCAGAGACTTGGTATAGAACTTCTATATTTCCAGAAGTGGTCTTCTTGCAACAAAGAATAGCAAACAGACAGTGGTGTCATCCAAATGATTTAGAAACCGGTACTCACTTTTGATTGGCACTTGTCCAAATGCCAAACAAATAATGATTTAGGCCAGCTCAACTTCTAGAAACCGGTACTCGCGTAGTGGTGCGTAGTGGGTGCATGACATCACTGCAAACAGATAACACATACAGTAAAGCTTCTGAAATAGCAGTTCCAGTAGCTCCAACAGGTCCTGCAAACAGCTTCTGCAAGTTCAGCAGTAGCAGCACACACAGAGAGAGTATGTGAAGAATGAAACCAAAAGAGCAGAATGAATGTAGCAATTCTTCCTGGGCTTGACTAAATAGTCTCCAACATACCATCTGAGATCACATGACCTTGTTCCCAGGCTAGGCGCAAGGTCAGAATGACCTAGCTCTTTATTGCTAGTCTGCTAGGCCTTAGTAATAGGCCTTACCATTCAGGCCTGTAAATTCCAAGGCCCGAATTCAATATCCCAACAAAACTACTAAGATTTAAGTGTCAAGTCTTTCAAGTTAGTTTTGAAAATTGAAGTACCCAAATCCTTCGTCTTTTTGTTTTCCCAACAACTCGGTGAGGTAGATAAAGCTGAGATGAGAGACTGGCTCAAGATTATGGCTGAGCAGGGATTTGAACCTGGCTCTTTCTGGTCTAAGCCCAACAGCAGAACCACTATACCATATTGGCTTCCTTCTAAACACCTTGGAAATTATTCAGTGAAAGCTAAGCTTGCATAAGCCCCATTGATTTCCCTGCTGCCTGGCATGTACACAGGTCTCTTCCATTGAAGTCAAGAGGACTTTAGTGGTTTGCTTTAATGACTGGATTATTTTGTTAGCATAGAACTGAACACCTGACATTCCCAGGAAGCACAAAATGACATGCACAACAATTTCCCCAAGGGAATCATTTTTAATACCTTTCTAAGGGAGCCCCTTAGAATTTCTACAGGATCTTCCCTTCATTCACTTCTATAGGAAGTGAAAAGACACTAAAATAAATAAACAAATTAAGCTAGATATCAAGTTAGGCTAGATAATATTATGTAAAAGTATTTATAAAGTTCACATTCCTTTTGTGAACATGTGCTAAAATTTTGTGCCAGAGTCCCAGAATGCTGATTTTATAATTATTCCTATACCTACCACAGGCAAAAAATTTAGGATGTGATTCTATACGCACCATTGGGCTGATGCTAGCTGCTTGCGTCGGCCCAACGGCACCAGCGCTAACTTGAGGGTGCTGCCTGGGTGCCTCGCGTTGGCGTTGGTGCCATTGGGCCACCACTAGCAGCACCGTCGGCCCAAGGGCACCAGTCCAAGGCCACGCCACGCTGCTCATGCACCAGCTGAACTCGGCTAGTGCTAGAGCGGTTCTGGGTGGGGGGAGGACAGGAGGGAGGGAGGAACGGGGGGGGGGGGGGGGCCAGGAGGCGGCCTGGCCCAGGGTGGGGGGTGGAGTTGGGATTTGGCCATTAGGCAGCATACAAGTCTCCGTCCCCAGGCCACGAGGCCTCGATTTGGGCTGGGTGGCATCCTCAGCTCTGCACCTGCTATACAGCAGGTGCAGATCCAAGGAGCACATAGGGGAGGCTGGAGCCTCCCCTGGGGCAAGGACGCCCTGGGGAGGTTTCTGAGCACTCCCAACTTGCACTGGATACGGTGCAGGCCCAACGGCCTTGCTGTTCCAGCAAAAGTTAGGATTGCGCTCTTGGACATCTGCACATCTGAACATCCTTCACATTCTTTACTTGTTTTCATGGAAAGATATAAATAGAACAGTTGGAGTCTGCTTTGTCCTTTGTGTGTACAGGTATGCGCACGAAATATTTCAAAGCCCCATGTTCTGCAACATCAAGCACAGGCCACTGACTGACAAAATGCTAGGTCAGGTGCTCTGGGTTGATATGAGGCAGAAATGTCGCTCTTGTGGTTCAGTAGAGGTCAATGGAGGTTGTGCTATTGATTTCAGGTGAAGCAAGATCAAGTTCAATCTGTATCAATTCTGCAGTTCCACCCCAAATGCTTTTCACTCTCCCACATGGCCTCTGGAGGTCTCCCAGGTCTCCAGCTTTATTTCAGTTTTGTACGTGCGAGTCCCACTGATTCCTTGCAAGCGTTTCCTCAGTGCCTTAAGGTGAACGGGGAGCACCACGTATTCATGATCAGTAAATCTCGCTGTAAAAACAAAATCATAAATCCACAATGTGTTGGAAGGTCTGGCACATTTCTGAGTGGAACTGCTTTTGTTCCTGAAGTTCCTGTCAAAGCAACTTGGACTATTGCCTTCTCTTGACTCTTTCATCTTCTAATGGTGAACTATGGACCTGCATTTTATTTCATTGCATCATTCTCCGGATTTACAATGACAGTTTTGAACTGGTGTTTTACAGTTTCACAGTGTTCCCAGTGAGACATGTGTAAGCTCCCAAAGGAATAAAAGTAGACAGACTACTGAGTCTAGGCATTTGTCTTCAGATGTCATAAGACTGATATAGTTAAGGATTCTCTGGCTGCAATCCTATATACACTTACCTGGGAGAAAGTTCCGCTGAATTCAGTGGAACTGACTTCTGAGTAGACGTACACAGGGTTGTGCTGTCTGTATACAACTGACATCCTTTTAGGAAATTAGCTACTAGAAAAATGCAAGCCCTTCTAGGTCATTGCCTTAAAACCTTCAAGCAATAAAGCAGACATTTTAATAGCACTTTAGCATTGTAATACCCCCTGAATTTTCTCTTGTAAACATCTCTGGAGGTGAAAAAGGGTTTGGGAAGGAAGGTATGAAATGCTATTGAAAAACCAAAAACAAATATATCTTCTTCATCCTTCTTTTCCTCAGCCACTTTGTTGTCCCATTGCTGTTTCTCTGGCAACGTTTTCTTCTTGCTGTCTGGTCCCACCAAATCAGGGAGAATGTAGATGAAAGGACATCATGTCTTCCATCAAATTTAACAATTAAATGTAGCATCTTCACTGAGGACAAATGAAACAGCTGCACTGTGAAGGCAGGGAGGGTCTCCTGATTTCCTTGGCATTTCTTCCCCATACTGAGGCCTCTTTTTGGCTATCAGAATGCATTTTTGGATGCCCATCAGAACACACATTCCAGCACACACATGCAATTGTGGAAAAGGGGATGATGCTTCGTGGGGTATGAAAACAGAGGTGTATAAAGGGTGCCATGAGGCAATGCAGGGGCAGTGGGAGGGTCCACCCACCCACCCACTGTGTCCAGTTCTTTGTGTCTTCCCGAACTGGGGAATGAGAAGAACATGACGCCTGCCTGGGTACCTCCTGGGCCAGCCACGGTGAAATCGCCCAGGCCATCCCTGAAGGTGCCGGCATGTTTCCTTTGCGGAGAGAGGGAAGGGCATTGCCTGCCTGGGAGCCTCCAGGGCGGCCAGGGCAAAATTGCCCTGGTTGTCCCTGAAGGTGTCAGCATTTCCTTCGCTCCCCGAACTGGGGAGTGACAGGAATGCGCCACTGCCTGGGTGTCTGCAGGGCCGGCTGGGGCAAAATTGCCTTGCAGGTGCCCGTGCATTTCCTTTGCTCCCTGAGCCAAGTGGTGAGGGAAACATGCCATTTGAAGGGGCTGCTGCTGCAGCAAGAGCCTCCCTGCACTCCTCCACTTTCTGATGTCATGATGTCACAATGTGTGACGTCATGACGTCATGCTGCATGCCCCAGTAAGCCTCTTTATGAAAATGTTTGCAAAACTCAGCCTCCTCATTTGGCCTCACCTCCACATTTGAAACATCAGAGAACTATAGTGATTGTTTCTGAAGAAAGGAACCACTTTCAAAAGCCCACAGATATAATTTGCCTAGACAATTTAAACAGATACCTTCCACTTATATTTACCCTGGCCTGGCTACTGTAGAGTAAGAAATACTTCAGAGCATACGTTTTGTTCATGTTCCTCCCCAATAAATTACTGTAATAAAGTTAATAGTATATTTCCAAGCTACAATTTTCTTGTGCTGTTTTGAAATGCATTGAAAATGCTTAAGCCATAACATTTGGAATATTTTACCATTCCAGTGATGGTATTGTATAAGACAGCTGAGTGTAACACACCCTATCATTATCATCAGCCTATCAAAACACACCAGTCTCAAAATACCATTAACAGATATGATAATGATATTTGATAATTATATTTTGAAATGGTTTGATATTGTTTTGATATCACAATGATAGGTTGAGTTGCACTCAGCTGTTGTGCATGGAGCCCTTTAAAATACCTAGTATTTTCATTTTGCAGTTTGTTTGCTTAAGAACTCAAGAAATAATAGCCCTAAGTTGAAAATAAGGAACAACATCCTTTTTAGGGACAAAAAGAGCACTCTCCAATGTCTCTCTATTCAGCAGAAATTCCAATTGAGTTCAGTAAGTCTTACTCTCAGGTAAGTGTGGTTAGGACTGCAACCTAACTGCACAATATGATGCTTGTCTATGCAGAAGTCTCACTGAATTCAATGGGACTCCCAGAAAAGTGCATATAGGAATGTAGCCTCTATCTCACAGAACTCAGTAAGACTTACTTCTGTTGGATAGAAGTAGAATTGGTTAGAATTGCACTGAAAAGTCATTATTACAAATAACAACTCAGTCTTGATCAAGAGCATCTTCTCTCTGGTCTGGATTCAGCCTCATTTTGAGTGCCCACATTGAATCCACTGCTTCAGACATAGAATGATCAAGATCAAGCCTCACTAGTGTGCTTGGAAGCAATGGCATTCCAAAAGGGGGGGGGAAATGCTAAGTTTTTCAGGAGCATGAACTAGGGTTACAAATACCAGATACAAATGGGGACAGAATGCCTATACCTTTAACCATTGTATAGCAGATGGAATTTGGGCAATTTTGAAACCCTTCATTATGAGCTGCACCTGCCCAAATTCCCTCTTCTATACAATGGTTAAAGGTATAGGCACTCTGTCACAGTTTGTATCTGGTAACCTTAGCCTGAACTCCTGTGTAAAGTGGAACTCCTCTCTAAGCTATGAATAGCTCTGAAGGTGAGAGGAGGGGGCTACTTTACACAGGAGTTCAGACTCCTGAAAAACTTAGCATTTTGCCCAGTGATGTCATCTAACGGGCGAACAATCGGAACGCTTCGTGGGCAGCCCCGCCCACCCGTTGCCATTCGCCACTGCTCCGTGATGGATGCGGTGCTGCGAGGCTCTCCCGGCCTCGGAGGGGGCGCCTGCTCGCCGGCGGGGATGGGTGGGGGATGCGCCGGGTGCCAGGCAAGACTCAGGCACCTGGCGTCATTGCCAGGATGGCCAAGCAGGCAGACTGACTAGAACTGCCCCCCCAGTTTTTGCCTAGAAGTTGCTGGAACTATTAGCCTGAGCCCATAACCAACTGAGCAGCCTCCTGCTAGACATCTTTCGACTCATGGTTCCAACCAGTGGTGTCTTCAGCAAATGCTGGGTGGGATGTAGGCGGGACTTCTGCATGATTGGCAGCCCGTCCGTAGCGTTCCGCAGCTGTCCTGGCCTCGGGGGGGCTCCCACTCGTCGCAGGGGACAGGTGAGGGTCACGCCGCGTGCCTGGGCGAGCAGCGGTGGGGCGCGCTAACTGGGGGCAGCCCCCCCGAGGCCAGGACAGCTGCAGAACGCTACGGACGGGCATCCAATCACACGGAAGCCCCACGTATGTCCCACCCAGCGTTCCGGTTGTTCATTTGCGGATAACACCACTGGTTGCAATGCTGGCACCACCAAACAGCCCTACTTCTGGTCAGGACTCCAGCTGCCAGGCCTCTGACTCTTGCAGGCTCTTGCTGACTTGGAAGATCAGCTCCCCTGTTGAGGAGACCCCAAACCAGTAGTGAAATTCAGGGGGTTTGCCCAGGTTCTATAGCACCGGTTGTTAAATGGCTGGGCCCCGCCCACTCACTTACCTCGGCTGGCTTTGGTGTTTTTTTGGCTCCGGCTATGATGTCATAGAACCGGTTGTTAATTCATTTGAATTGCACCACTGCCCCAAACCATTGGCATACCTGCAGCTGCCTGCATCCACAATGCAGGGCAGGAGGTGTGGATGGATGGTTGAGCTGCTAGCACTGCCTGAAGCTAAGCAGGAGCATCTGTCGTCTATTTTTGGATGGGAGACAAAATGCCAGGCTGTGACAAGCTGTAGTACCTGTTGTGGCAGAACAGAGTCACTGTGGAACAGAGCCAGTGTGGGAATGTTGTGTGAAGGCCAGCTGGCAAAAGAATGGAGTTTTACCTTGAGGACTTGTCCAGGCTGGACTTATGATCACCTGCTGAAGCATGACATTGTACGGCCGGAGGAGAGAACCATACTGTGAAGGCTACATCTGGGACTGAGGATTTGGTGAATCACAGGATACTGCATATTTGTAAAAACCCCATTGAAAAATGTTGGTTTAGCCTAACCTGCCCATGTAAGACGCCTTGAGCATTTGCTTCAGCATGGGAAAGGCAAGGGTATAAATTCTTCAAAAATAAAAAAATGGGAGGCCAGTCAAAAACCAGGGCACTGTTGAGCCCTGCAAGGGTCCTTTCACATGTAGAAGTTGTGTCCTCATCAGGGGAAGCTGATCTAAGCTGTATAAAAAATAGGAAAATGTCCCTCTTTGGAACATGGGTACAATTTTTAAAAGTGTGAGATTTTTAAAAAAAATATTCCTAAAGGAAGACACGAAATAGGGAAATTTCAATAAGACCTTACAGCAAATTATGCCCTCCTTTCTTTCCCCAAATGTAGTTTTATCAGAGAGAGGCCACAGCTGACATAACCTTAACACTGCTAACTGCAACAGTATAACTTTATAGCAATTTTACTGCCTGCTTTTTTGCCTTGCCTGTAGGAACACGGTCTGTTAAAGTGATTGGGTTTTCACATTATAAAATGGTTCAACCTTGGATTGTGCTGATGTAAAATCACTCATTCTTCATTAGACAAATTTAAAATAATGGTCTGAAAATAGAAGCATGTGCCTTGCATGTTCCATTTAATCTTCCACTGGATTGATATAGCATCCACCTCACCTTTTAAGCTTAATGGACTTAATGAGTATTTAAAAGGTTGTACGTGATCCATAATAGGCACCTCTGATTTCAACCAACAATGTCAAAATTGACATTTCTTTTTAAACTGTGAACCAAAGTACAAAAGACCAACTGCAATTAAGTCTAACACAATTAGGATGGCTTTGAGCCAAATAAGGCACCAGTGGCCATACATCCATTTTTCATACTTCTGGTACAGTGCTGGAAAGGAGCATGCATGCATCTCCTCTGCAATGAAATGTGCAAACTCCAGGAGTGGAAATGCTGGTCTCAGGGATAATGAGTAACGTGCTCTCAGACATTGCACCTTGCTTTCCCATTCCTAGGCAGCTGATGCTGAAGGAAATAAAAAAGTCTCCAAGTGGACAGTTGTTTCCTTGTTCTGTGTAGCAAGTTAAAGCATCTCCCACCATTAACTTGGGGAAAGAGCTCAGGTGAGCTGGAAGACATTCCAACTGTAGTGCCTGTTAGAACCACTACTAGCATATGGATCAGTGGTGTCATTCAAATGATTTAGGAACAGGAACTTTCTTTTGATTGGTACTTGTCGGGAACCCGGAACCAGCCACGGAGCCCGTTAGGATCCGGAACGCCCGTTCTGGTCCATTCCCCCTGAATGACATCACTGATATGGATGCTTCTACACATGAACAGGGCAAACCTAGGCATATCTACTCAGAAGTAACTCCCACTCTGTTCAATCGGGCTTACCCCTAGGAAGGAGTGCAAAGGTTGCCTCTGAAGTGTCTCATTATACTAACACATGAACAGACTTTTAGGGCTATCGCAAAGTGCATTTGGACCACCCTCAGAGTCAGGGAGGATGGCACACGTCCTTTATGTTGGCTTCTCTGACTGAGAGTGGTCCAAATATATTTTACGGTGTCCCTTGTGTAGTAGTGGGATCTGCAAATGAAGAAGTGGAATGCTGGGCGGGACGTAGGCAGGACTACTGTTTGACTGGCAGCCCGTCCGCTCCGTTCTGACGCCCCCCGCTCGCTGCGCGGGCTGCCCTGGCCTCGGAGGGGGCGCCTGTTCGCCCAGGGGGGAAGGGTGGGGGCCTTCCCGGGCGAGCAGGCGCCCCCTCCGAGGCCAGGGCAGCCTGCGCGGCGAGTGGGGGGGGCGTCGGAACAGAGCAGACGGGCTGCAATCAAACGGTAGTCCTGCCTACGTCCCGCCCAGCATTCCACTTCTTCATTTGCAGATCCCACTACTGCCCTTGTGTCAGCCAAATTTTGCTGGCCTAACTCCTGGTTAGGATTGTGCCCTTAAAAATGCTCAATATAGTTTCCTATCCCTGGAATTTTACTTTAGAGAAACATAATAGCTGAGTTTATCTTGCTGGGCATTTAGCCTGACCTGTGCTAAAAGATAGTGTCCACCAGTTCTTTGGATCTGAAAATGATAAAAATTGGAAGACAATGTGGAAAATTTCATAAAACACAACCGACAGTTATTAAAGTGGGTTTAAGACACTTTGGCAGCCTTGCAAGAGAGCAGCTTCCGGCTGTTTCACAAACATTGTAGCTCCCTTGGTACAGGATGAGCAGCAGAAGCCATTTTTCTTGTGCATTTTGAAATTCAGTCAGAATCACGCTGAGGTTTAAATGCGGAGGCCTATTTAAAAACAGAAGAAAAGTGACTATTGTGAAACTCTTTCTCTCCTAAGAAGATGAAGGTGATATATGTTGATGGAAGAGCTGCTTTTAGCAAAGCCTTCCTCTCTCAGCCATAATTACAAAAATTCTCTGGAGTTTTTTTCCCATCTGTTGTGAGAAGTGCTGCAGATTTTTTTCTCTCCCTCAAACAGCAGAGACAATTTGAGTTATCTGCAGCATCTTGAGCTGCCTTGATCCTGATGCCCAGAAGACTTTGCTGGTACTGTGCTCAGGGTCAATTGTTCCTTTAAACTACTTTTTAAAGAGTCTATTCAACATGACAAGCAAATCAATCTTTTCGGTTCAGGAGCTGATGAAATTCTACATTTTATAAAGCATTGCCCAGAGAGTATGAATGGAGTAGACTTTTAGACTTTTTCAGTATCATTTTACTCTATTTTAGCAGGGCTTTAGTACATGTAAAATGCTAAACCTATACAATATTGTTAAGCGCGTACAGTATAAGTAGATCATACTAGATAATACCAAAGGATGCCTTATGCCGTCAGATACAATAGGACCAGAGTATCTTGTTGGTCTGAAAATCTAAATGAATGAGCTTTTTTGTGCCAAGCTATAATAAATAGGCTATACTCTTCTATAAACTGTTTCAGACATAATATATACAATTGGCAACCAACTAGACTTCTGGGGGAAACAATCACTCCTTGTGTTACAATATTAAGTCAGATTTTTTGCAAATATTTTCAATGGTATAGGAAAACATATCTTTTTTCAATACTTTTTCCCATGTGAAAATGTTTGTCTTTCATTGTCCTCTTGTGCTCTCACTCCTAACAGACCACACCTTTCCTTAGTGACATCATCATACAACCAAAGCAAATTGCCATGAAACATTGTAATATCCTATTCACTGTACGTCCTGATTAGCTAATATTATACATGTGACCAGTTGAGGAAGCAATATCCTCCACTCAATTGCCATCATTTGCCATCATAGCCAAGTCCAAGGAAGTAGGATTGTGAGGTTCTGAATTTGCTGTTTGGCTAGGATCCCTGATTGGCTATGATCACCAGTTTGACTGCTACAGAAAGAAGCAGCAATGGAAAAAATTACACCATTGCAAGAAACAGAGGGAAACAACCAGGGTGTTAAAAAGAGGTGACTATTCAAAAAATAAATACCATAGACACTTGAGTATAACACGAGAAATTTGAACCTGAAAATGAAGGCTGGATCGTGTCCTCATCCTATCCGAGGGTCAGGACTGTTCAGAGGTGCAGAGAAGCTCAATGGGTCTTGAATTGTGATTATGAAACCCCATTTTGCTCTGGCAGTCATATTTTTTCTCTTCTGCCTCTCCCAGGCAAGCAGGCAGGCTGCCACTGGGTCCTAAAGCCTGTTATCTACAAGCACAGTACAACTACAGGTAGAAAAAGTTCCCCTGGCTTCCTCTCTCCTCCCTCCCTCCAGGCTGTTCCATTACCCAGAAGAAGGGAAATGGCACATAGTACTGCATAAGTGCATTGTTAATGTCTTCAAAACAGCAGCATGGCTCAGATTCTGTCCCACTTTCAATCAGGCTCCAAGGCAAGATGTAGTTCTTCCTCACAAGCACCATTTCTTAAATTTTACCCCCCCCCATCTTATTCGAGACTCATGGAACATTCCACAATTATTGGCTAAAAACCTGCCCTTGCCTTATCTGTGAGATCACCTTATATTATCGGTGGATATTTACAGTAGCTCTACTACACCAAAATTGTTATTTGTGATCTGAAAATTAATGGTAGAGCATATTCAGCACAACCCTAATATCATGATGGGGGAGTAATGTTCAGATTTACAGGTTATTCTGGATTATAAAAGTAAAAGTAGGGAATAGCCTTTAGCTAACCCACATTATATAGAGTGTTGTTGGTTACCCAATCAGTATACCCAGGGCCAAGTAGCTGTTAAACATCTGAGCAATGGAGCAGCTAGAGATTTTGGTTCATTATATGCTTTTTTAATAGCATATGAGAAAGATCAAGTACAATAGATGATCTTGTCAGGACAGGAACAATGATAAGAGCAAACAACAACAACACCCAAATCTAAACTGGTGATAATTATAAACAAGAACAAAGAACAGTACAAATGTCAGCCGTACTTATTTCAGTTTTATGATTACAATCTAAGGGACTTACTCAGGCACTGAAAATGATTACAATACAATTTCCCTGTAGAAAAAGTTATAGAAAGAGGTGAAATGATTGTAGTATAATACCTGACAAGAAGACTTGCAAATGTACTTCCCAAATTCTATAGTAGTTATAGGTGTTCAGACTGCGTACTGGTATAAACTTAATGCTGCCTGCAAAATATGTCAAGGGCAATAATTCAAGCACCAAAGATGCTTAGGTTTGGTACGTGTTTAAATACAGATATATTCAAACACAACTTTAATCTCAGTGTTTCAAAGAGGTCACCGGGAGGGGGAATCAAATCTGTGTTTTGTTCTATAGTTCTGTTTTCACACTTTTATTACTTCCTGACACATTCACCTTTGAATGAAATTTTCATGCATGAAAGATTATTTTCTTCCCCTGTAAGAGTCAACGGAAATTCTTACATCTCTCTGAGCTATAAGGGAGCAAAAGAAAACATATTTCTTATATGTCTGTCTTTATTTGTATATTTGGGCCATGTGTGTCTCCTACTGTTATTTAGTGCAAAAGGAGACATGCATGTTAGAAAAGATTTGACACTGAACATTAAAATAATTTCAAAAAGGAAGTGAAAAAGAATAGACATTTGCCTGAGGTTGTGCTGGCACAACAGTGCCCATGAGATTTTGTAAGAACTGAGAAATTTTACCTTATCTTGAGTCAGGACTGAAATGTCTTCCAAACATTTAGATATGGTTTTGGATCATTTCTGTTTTATGGGAAAAAAATACCTGTGATACTAAAGATGCATAGATGGGGAACTGGGTATGGCCCAGTACAGAACTACAATTGTTAAAATTCACTGGCTCAGAAGAAGACTATGAAGTTGTCATAGGCCCCAAACCTATTGGTGTGCCACTGGAATGAGCTTGTCACCCGAATGAGTTTTACGAGGGAAGCAAAAGGGGCAGGGAGGAGAGCTGATAAAAGCCAGAAACAGGGCAGGTTTGGTGGCCATGGTGTCCACCAAGTCCTGGATAGCTGATACAATGAAGAAATTCTTCCTTATGTCATACTTAATGCAGCTCCCCATTTTGGATGTGTCTTGACTACTCCACATTCTTCTGCCCATGGATCTTCAACTTGTTTGGTAGTATCAGCAGAGGAGGGTAGTTATGAAGAATTGCCTGAAGAACGGCATGCTTCTTCTGTCTGGGATGTTCAGCCTCTTCCACCAAGCAAGCAGTTTTAGGAGGGATGCACATAGAGTGAAGATGGAGGAGACACCTGTCCAACTAACTAGACCACCCAAATCTAACCTGGTGATCAACAGGTTGACAGATGATGTAGCCAGATCATTCTCACATTCTAACCTGGATGGTAAGGTATGAACAAACCTACCTGGAGGGGTCCGGGTTTGAACTTGGGATGCATGTACACTGTGCTCTGCTATTGAGCTATAGCGTCATACCAATGCTTTCGTATTATTTGGATCCTTCGAACAACTTGATTACAGATAGGAACTATGAATCTATGGGATTTAAGGTATCACACAGTGGATTGAGATGAAGCTTGGTGTCTGAATTCCTCACAAATCCTTGAATTTGTGGTATAAAGAATTCAGACTGAACAAAATGTTTCTGTGCCACACCCACTTTCCCAGTTAGCGAAAAAATGATCAAAGATCCTACTTTGCCGAACTGATATCAGTATGGCAACAACTAATTTAACTGAGGCTCTTATCAGAAGGGAAGTAATGCCTTCTAATTGTAGTAGATGTCAATTCAAAGGCAAAGGTAAGCCCATTATCCAAGTAAAAAGTGATGAGGGTGAAACAAACAGCACAATCCTATGCATATCTATGTATTTGGAAGTAAGTCCTACTTAACTCAATAGGACTATGTCCTACTGTACATATACAGTAGCATTGCAGCCTATCCAGCGTTGTCATTCAGCCGGAACGCTGGGCGGGAGGAACGGGTGAGCGGCAGCCCACCCATTGCGTTCTGGTCCGTTTCACCATCTTCCCCGCCCCCGCAGGGGCGGGGAAGACGGCGAAACGGACCGGAACACAACGGGCGGGCTGCCGCTCACCCGTTCCTCCCGCCCAGCGTTCCGGCTGAATGACAACGCTGAGCCTATCCTACCCCCACCAGCCCATACCATATAGAGGGAGTGATGGAGTGTGCGCCGCATGCTATGGTGGGCAGGCAACCAGCCAGCCTGCGAGGTGTATGTAAAAAAATCTTATTTATTTTAATTTTTCACATTTGTATAACACCCTTCCTCCAAGGAGCTCAGGGTGGTGTTCATTGTTCCTCCCTCCTTTTGTCCTCACAGCAACTCTATGAGGTAGGTGATGCTGAGAGATCATGATTAGCCACGACCCTTCAAAAGAAATACAGTTTGGAGAAAGAGACGGGAGAAAGAGATTGCAGATGCCCCAGCTGTTGCAGAAGCTGCCCACTGCCATCTCGGGGCGGCAGTCAGGTACTTGCCAAAGTGGTACCAGCTGAAGGTGATACCGGGAAAAATACTCCTTGCAAAACAAGATTAAAAATCCTGGGGTGAACTTTGCTGTGAAGATGCTCTCATCCATTCTTCAGCATCCATAGCTGTTCTACTGTGGTCTGAAAAGCATTATTTGCTTACTTGTGAAAATATCTTCAATAGACCACTCCACTTCATAAAGTTTGGTTTGAGCTATATTACAAAAGTGCTATACATAAGAACATAAGAACATAAGAAGAGCCCTGCTGGATCAGGCCAAAGGCCCATCTACTCCAGCTTCCTGTATCTCACAGCAGCCCACCAGGTGCCCCAGGGAGGCATGAGACAACAAGATGCTTGCATCCTGGTGCCACTCCCTTGCACCCAGTACACTGAAATAGATTACTACTACTGTAAGGAGGTTGCACAATCCATTATGGCCTATAGCCCACGATGGACTTTTCTTCCAGAAATCTGTCCAATCCCTTCTTAAAGGCATCTAGACCAGATGCCATCAACACCTCCTGTGGCAAAGAGTTCCACAGATTAACTACCTGCTGGGTAAAAAAGTACTTCCTTTTATCTGTTTTAACTCTCCCAGATAAAAGGAAGTACTTTTTTACCCAGCGGGTAGTTAATCTGTGGAACTCTTTGCCACAGGAGGTGGTGATGGCATCTGGTCTAGATAAAAGTGATGAAAGAAATAATGCATTAATCCCTGCTAAATGGGCCAACAGAATTCTTTGGAAGTGCTGACTCACTTATATTTCACAGGGGAGAGCAACTGTCCCTACTTGTCCCAGCATAGATTATCCTCTAATAATTTCTGCTCCCATCTCCTTTGTGCCTCTTCTTTTTTTAAAGATTGTGAGACCTGTTGGAAAAGAAACCATGTTCTCATTTATTTCTGTGTAAAGGACTTTATGATTCTCTTTTATTGTTGTTGAAAAGCAATACAAACATTCGCACCATAATCATCACCACCACCACCACCATTATGAACAGTTTTACATGAAAGAATCAGCACAATAAAAGAGAATATTACTCTTTAGAATGGCTCGCTGGGTTTCTTCTACGTGAAAGCAAGTTATATGTATGGGTATACGCATAATCCTGGCGTGAGGTCTGAAGATGAAATGCACCACTAGATGCTGCTGTAAGACAAATAGAAGAAATAGTGAATCCCTCCAGAATATTGAATGCTTTCACTAAGATTCTGTTTTAAGCATCATTTCAAAGGTTAACTCAAGCTTGGAACAAGTTACACAAATATTATGTCCTGCTATTTGAGTATATTGTATGCATACCGGAGCCACTTTATTTCCAAGCATTGCAGACAACTGTTTATGAATCCATCCTTATGTGGAGGTTCTTTCTTTTAAGAAGAGGTTTCCAGTTTATTTGGCCATTATTCTGACTCACCAAAACAACAACCATATGAGGCAATAGGCAATGCTTAATACTAATTCATATAGCACTGGCTGCTTTTTATTCTATTATCTGCTATAGATAGTAGTTGGAAGGGGCAGGAGGGCAGGGTTCAAAGTGGGAAGAATTCATGAGCTCATTTGCGTTGCCTTGCAACCATGACGCATTGCGCTAAAAACATGATTTCTTCGTAATTTCTCCCTTTTTTGAAATTGCACCTTCTAAAATCTCTAAGAGTGCAAAAACATGTAATAGACTATTGGGAAAACTAGACCTATACTGGTAGCTCATGCGAGTCACTGTAAGTAGGAAAGCTGACACTGATGGTCTGCCCAACTGCCTGAGCAGCGGCAGGGGGAACAAGCACGCCTTCCCAGCTCTGGGAGCTGGAGAAGCGCAAGGTTTCCCCCTGCCACTTCCCCCTGCCCCACTGCATTCTCGCGATCGGCTCTGCTCTTTGCAGGGGGCGCACGGGGGGCAGATATTGGGGTGGCACAGCCACACCCACAAAATATTGGGAGGGCCACTGGCCCCCGTGCCACATCCAAGTGGCACTTTGGCGCTACTGAAGACTACAGAAAGTCAGGACTCAAGTCAAATGCAAGTCATGACCACAAACCTTGACACTGGCCATGCGTCTCGTGTCGCTCCTGAGTCCCTGACATCCATGACTTGAGTCCAACAAGAGTCATGAAAAACTGGCATTTTCGTGACCTGAGTCCAAGTCTCTCAACTCAAGTCCCCATCCCTGCTTACTTGGGAGAAAGTGACATTAAACAGACAGTCCATTCCTAACTTGGGCTGGAGCAGGCAAGCTGGTAAGTCCCCTTCACCCCGCAGTTCATCCCGTGTTTGTCACACTGCAGTAAGCTGCTGGCAACCTGATGGGGCTGCTTGGACCTGCACCTGTAGGTGAATGTCTGAGCTGCCCACAGCGGTCCAGATTGGGGCTATGCATCCCAGTGACAGGGGGTTGGATGCAGCATAGATGCTGACTCCTCCCTCTCCCTGGGCTGTCCTGCCCACAGGACCCCCTCCCTCTATCCCTTTCCACCCACCCTCCCACCTTCTCCCTGCCCAGAGAAGCCCCCTCCCACTGGCCAGACTTGGCCTGTCCGTGGCGAGCCTGGGCTGATGCGGCTGCCTGCATTGGCCCAGCATGCCTTCTGCTGAACTGAATTAGCACTCATATCCAAGTTACTCAGGGCCCAATCCTAATTGGCTGTAGTGCGAGCAGTACGAGGACACTGCCCATGCTTCTGTCGTGGCAGGTGTCACAAGGCACCTCCTCCACTGCTGGCAGTAGACCATTACCGCCGCCACTGGGTGACCGCCAGGGCCAATGCCAGTCGCTGGCGTTGCGCCTTTTGGGGCAGGGTGGGAAGGTGTTCCTGAGCAGTGGGAGCGGGGGTGGGACTGGTAGCGACTTTCACCGCTGTTTTCCAACCTTTGTGTAGGTCTGCATGGCCCTACACAAAGGCCCTCGCCTCTGCTCCGGCTAAATACAGTAGCACGAACGTCAGCACGCAGTGTTTCAAACCACATTCACAAAAGTTTAGTCCAGGAGATGCAGAACAGCTGGCGCAAGTGAAGGTGATGTGAGACTTAGGCCTTGTATCTGAACTGGACGTGCAGACAGAAAACGTGGCCCTCAGTATCTGTGAATGAACAACTGCGGCACATTTTTCTCCTCTTGGAAAGGTGGCAATCCTAATTACAGGTGAAAGTGCTCTGCAGCCTCCTCTTCGAATCACAGCACCAGCAGAAGCTGCATTGCAGGTTTAACCTTTGGAGGCCTTGGCTGTCATATTTGCCATTGCAAAAATCCTGCCTTGGCACTGAGTTCACTGTGCTCCAACAACATCTTTAATTCACCTGAGTAAACAGATCAAAGAGGCCTATCTTAAAAAAAAAATGCAAATAGGAACAGTACTTGTTTTTAGGTGGAAAATAATTTATTATCATGTCTGATTAACTGAAAGGTCATGACTAATGTGAGAGGATTTGAACAAAAACACCCTCCCTCCAGAGTGGCTTGCCTTTCATCCCCTAGGATTTAGGAGCCAGACGAAGAAAGCCCCTTTCATCAACAATTTTATTTCAAAACGTTTTGAGCTTCGTATTTCTTCATGCACACCCCACTCCCCTGCAGGTCATGGCTGGACTGTGGTGCACTTCAGCAAACTGTCACCAGCTCTGTTTGTCTAATCGTTTGTATTCCTTAATTTGTTACTTTATTTTCTTAATGCATTTTTAAACTAATTGGCATGGTAATAAACACAATGTTGATTACCAGCGTTTAATAGGTTTTTTTTAATGGCCACCCTCTCCTACTCCCGATCGATGCCTTGTGAACTCTTATTATATATGGATCCACAAGGTTCTTTGTATATATGTAAAGTCCTCCATCAGCAATCCTGGTTCATTTCAGTGGTGAGAACCCTCATGTGCATGTAACAGCACACATGCAACTGGACTGGAGCTACCATTTCTGATCCTAAGCGTATATACTTCACTAGGTATCATATAGCATATAGTTTCAAGGAGATGCAGGCAGCCTCACAGACATTGGGTGACATCCAGAGCAAAGTTTCCATGAATTGAAGCATACTCCATGAGCCCAAACTCCCTCTGAAACAGGAAGGAGCATTCCACACACCTAGGGTGCAATCCTAACCAACGTTACAGCACTGACATAGCTGTGCCAATGGGGCATGTGCTGCATCCTGCTGTTGCACAGAGGCCTCCTCGAGGTAAGGGAATGTTTGTTCCCTTACCTTGGAGCTGCATTGCCCTTACCCTGGTGCTGGAAACTTGATTAGGTTTGTCCATTTGGACACAGAGGGACTAGAAGCACATTCATGGAGTGTGCTTCTGTTCATAGGAGCATTACTCTGGATGCAACCCAAAGTCTATATTCTATGGAGTCTTACTTGGAAGGAAGCCCTCCCCAATGAAACATGGTGAGTTTTACTTCTAAGTAAACTTGCTGTGCATTCTACTCTTCTTCCAAAAAGGCTGTAACCTGAGCAAGCTATAAGATCAGGAAATCCACTTTCTCTCTTCTCCCTGTGCAAAAGTGTGCTGATGTTAGCGTCTGCTCTATGAGCTCTGTACGGCAGAATAAACTAATAATGATGTCAACCTCTGTGCTCGTTTATGAACCATGACTCACAATGGAAAACTCCAGGCCTGCTCCCAATATTGTCATATCCTGGAAGTGCTAACTTCTCTCCTTTGTGTATTTGATGCATTCACAAAAGCGCCAAGAAATCAATTAATTAGGCTACCCTTTTAGTCAACAATGGGAGTAAATGCTCAATGGCACTCTGTTCATCCCCTTGTTTTGGGCAACTCAGCATGTGGCTTGTGCTTCTCTTTCATGGAAAAGCATAATCACCCGGTCAGTATTGTGGCATTGCCACTGGGAGGAGGGATTCTATTGTTGAACTCTTCCTAGGGTTCTTGTGCCGAGTATTGCCTGGTTAATTTAACAGTTTTCAGTGGCAACAATATGAAGCCTGTTGGAGAGTGGTGCCATTTGGGCTCTGCCTCTGACAGTATATCAAAGGGGAAGGTATTGTCTTCAGTCCAAATACAATGCTCTGTTTGAAGAGCTGGGTTTCCTGCTTACAGAATGAGTTGGCTTTGCCTTCTTTTACACTGAGAGTGGGCGGCTTTTGCAATCTGACAGCAAGCCTCATTATTTAAGCGGAGTGTGTTTGCTTTGTAGTCAGCAGTTCACAATATTTTGTGCTGCACTTGACAAGGTTGTGAAGTGGAACCCCTGCCCCACGACAAACTGTGTTGTTGGAGAGGGTCTGGCTACACGAAGAGAGTTCTCAAGGTGGGTGGTAAACCAAAACCTGCCAGTTTCACAGCTTGCTTTCACGGTTTGAGTGCTTGCTCCTCAGAGGTTGTAAAGTGAACATTTACATATTTATATAAATAAATTTGTGAGTTGATATAGCATGGTGGCTAAAGGACTGGACCATGAATCAAGACTTCCCTGGTTTGAGTCAAACCTCTGCTATAAACTCACTCAAGTGACTTTAGGGAAGCCATTCCCTCTCAGGTTTAACTGCATTACAGGGATAATAAGGCTTACTGTCTAATCCAGGGGTGTCAAATTCATTTTACACAGCAGGCCAAATAGCATTCATGAGGTCTGCTGAGGACTGGAAGTGACATCAATCACCAGGAAGTGATGTCATTAAGCAAGCGATGACCAGAAAGTGACGATTGTTTCCTCACATAGCAACTCATTAGCTGCAAATGACAGAAGAAAAAATAGACAAATCTTGATATTTTATGCCCTTTCAACAGTGACACCACAGCTCAGCAGCTGCTGCGAGAGCCCAGAGGCTGAATAAAGAGCTTCCGAGGGCCATATCCGGCCCCCAGGCCTTATGTTTGACACCTCTGGTCTAATCCTGTCCTGGGCTATCGCATGCAGCTGTGCCAACAGAGGCTGCACTATATGCTATCATGGTGGTGGGGTGGGCGATTTGGACAGCCTGCAGGAGGTAAGTACAAAGTTTTGTCACTTATCCCCTGGTAGGCTGCCCAATCGCCTGTGGATCGTCTCTGTTGCTGCTTTTTTTTCAGCAACAACACAATTTCTTCATGGAATGATTTTCCTATTTACTGCTACAGCAAGAGGTTGGAATAAAACACTTGAAACAGGATTGCTGGCAAAAATGGCCACCCTGTGTGGAGTTCTGCCTCTTATCTGACCGTGGTGGGATGATGGAGTGTTGCTGCGGCTCTCCTTTTCCTCCGTGGACTCCCACAAAAGGGGTGGGAAAGTGAGGGAGGAACTGGAGAGAAAAAGTGCTCTGGACCACCAGTCTTGACTCCTCTCCCCTTCTCTCTTTTCTCCCCTGCTTTGTCTTTTGAAATGTCAGGGCGCTGTAGGCGGAGGAAGATGGACGGTACAGGAGGAAACAGGAAGTAAATTGGTTGCAAAACTGATTGGGGAGTGTAGGGCTGCTGGGGGGATGGGTGGGTGAGTGGTGGTAGGAAAACCAAGTCTGTGGGGCAGTGGCACCTGACCTTGGTCTCAAGCATCAGAGGGGCTTCAGCTGGGCTGGACAGACAGATGGAGAAGGTTCGACTATGTGGAAAGAGAGCCTACCACCAGGCAGGCATATAAGGACAATAGAGTGAACAGCTGCAGTATACCTGGAAATTAAGCAGGCTAAGATTTTCCATCAGTACATTTGCCTATCAGGACATCTTGCCTGGAGAACAAAAATCAGTTGGCGACTGTAGTATCACACTATAAAAGAGTGGCTGTCAAACCTTTTAGCACCAGGACCCACATTTTAGAATGAAAATCTATTGGGATCCACCCACTATGATGTTATGGTCGGAGTGCCGTCATTGTGACGCTAGAGCCTGCTGCTTTCCTGAGAATGCAGTAATATGTTGGGTTATTTCTCAGTCATTTTCCAATAGAAAAGAGAATCAGGAGGAAAAAAGTCTGTTGACGCAAGCAAAACAACCACACAGCCTTCCCCCTTTCCAGTGTGCCATCTTCCCATATTCAGAGGCGTTTCTACAGGGATGGCAAAGCTCTAAGTTTTGCAAGAAGCCTTACCTTGCAGTGGAAATTACTCCTCTCCTGTACCATTTTAGCCAATCTTGGCATTGCTTACTGGCTTCAGCAGCAAGGGAGAGGAGAGATTTACACGACAGGGTAAGGCTTCTTGCAAAACTTAGAGCTTTGCCATCCCTGTAGAAACGCCACTGCCCATATTTTCAATATGGCTGCTTTTGGTGCTTTCTGACCCACCTGATATTGGCTCGCGACCCACAATTGGGTCCCAACCAAAAGTTTGGGAACCACTGCTTTAAACCCTTGCTTATGCTTATGAAAATAGTAAGAATGCATTTTGCTAATAGCGCAAGCCTATGCATCTTTACTCAGAAGTAGGTTCAATTGTGTAGCATCCCAGGTAAGCATGCATTGTGTGCTATTGGGAGTCCTTACCACTTGGTTTGATCACACTAGCTGATGTTGAAGTGTGGTATATACACCTGAGTCCGCAGGAAGTCAGTAAAGTGAATCTGCACCAAGACTGAAGTTTATGGGTGTCAGTAAAGGACAACTGGCCCATTTCATGTCAGGTTGTATACCTGGCTTTGTGCACTGCTAGCTGGTAGTCAAGTGGTTATCGCTTCATTGCATTCAGCGACTCTTTTATGGCATTGCCTGCTCCTGGCCTCCAGAGCTAAGTAAATCCATCAAGGTACAAGAAACCACAGCTAAGAAGTGCACCCAAGAAATAATGTTTGCAGACGACCAAAAAAAAAAAAAAAGCCCTTTGAAGGTAAACGATTTTGTTATAAGGCTTTTCAAATGAGACGAAAATGGTAAATAATTTATTTTTTAAAACAGAAAAATCTCACTTCACTGAATAAAACATTGGTATGGAGAACAACCTCTCAGCAAGCTCATATCCAGGACATTTTCATTAGTGCCGCAGTGAGGTACAAATATAAACAGTAACTTTGGGCAATTTCAGAGTACACTAACTTCAGGTATGATTTAAGAGGCAGATTTGTTCGGTGGTGTATTTGAAAGGGAAACTGCCTTCAGATCAGGTTTCCTATATTGCAAGAAGAGGAAGGAAAATGAAGTCTTAACCTTATAGAGCAATCTTTTCTTTGCATTGCTAATGAGTGAATTTGGAATTAATGTCCTCCATAAACTATCCTATGTAAGAGGCTCCTCACTGAGGCCAATTGTGGTTGCCTCAGCGAGTGCATTGGTGGGGCTCCCTGTTTGCCTGCTTGTCTCTACTGCCCCTTCTCTTTCCACTCTTTGGATTGATAGACAAAGAGGAAGAGGAAATGTGGAAGGGAGGAGGAGAGTGCTGAGCTAGAACATTGGAGAATGGGAGGAGTAGAGGCGGGAATATCATCGGGGGAGGGGGAACAGCATTCGGCAGCCTGCCTCAGGCATCAGGAGGTCTTGAGCTGGTCCTGGTGTCCCCCATATTCAATCTGTCACCAAGACATGTTGAATCTCTATGTAACATTGTGAAATCTAGGCCTTCCTCAATGCTTTCTGATGTAACAATTTGGACATGTTTCAGAGCGCAATCCTAACCTGGAGTTAGGCTGGCCTAACTACGCCGGCGCTAACTCCAGATAAGGACTGCGCTCTTAGTTATCTCTCAGCTTGACTTCTACAACTTCTTCTCACTGGTCTACTCTTGTCTCATCCCCCTTTCACCTTTATCTAGAATTCTGTGTGAAAATAATCTTTCCACATCTTGTAAACGTTCCACAAGATGTTAAGATTTGCTCCCCCATCTCTCTGCTTGTGTTTCACAAAAGATCTCGGCCGCGATCTTCATTCCATGTTTGGCTACCAAAGTTCTTATAAAATGGTGCCGTTCTTATTCCCCCCCCCCAGTGCCTTGTTCCTACCACACCACTTGCCAAACTTCCATCAAAATTCAGGTCAAAATCAACCTCTTCCATGAAGTACTTGACTTAGAGCCTGATCCCATTGAGCTTCAGCACTGGTGGTACTCAAGTACCACTAGTGCCAGCTGTGGTAAAAATGCCATAAGGTACTGATACATGCCTACTGTCAGTGCTGGGCCTCAGTGCCTGGAGGAGTCACCGCTGGAGTGCTGGGCAGAGATAAGGTTTGTCAGGGCGGGAGGAGGGTGAGGGAAGGTGGGGAAGGGGAAGAACTGGATGGGGGAAGGCGGGCTGGAGGGAGGACTGGGTCTGAGAGGGAGGTGGAGATGGTGGCAGACTCTTCCACCAAATCCTATGCCCCCTCCCTGGCCGGAGAGGCTGACACAGGCCTCACTGGTTCTGTAAATAGCAGGCACAGATCTGGGGAGACCCATTAGCCACTGGAAAATGCTCCCTTGCCTGAAGAGACTCCAGCAACTGCCTCGGCTCCATAGGATACAGCAGCAGCCATTTCAGCACTGCTCCTCCTCCAGGTGCTGGCCAGTTTAGGATTGCTCTGCCCATCCTATAGTCCTCAACCCAAACTGAAACATTGTCTAAGCCTGCAAACCCATACCCACTTCCCTGGGATGGGAGTAAGCCCCATCAACTTCTTATTAGACTTCTATAGGCTTTGAAATTGATCCTTGTTATGTTGCCAGTCTAATCCATCTCTTCGCTGTTTTTACACTATCAGTATTTAGTTTCTAAACTTCTTGGGTCAAGGAGTTGCCTTTTGCTTATATTATGGTACTCTGGGAAGTGCCATGTACACCAGCCGTTCACTAAAACAATAAGATGCTGATTTCAACAAAGTATGCTGACTGTAACTAAATATGGCATCCACGTGAATCTTAATCAATACACCTTGAGCTCTTTTTTCATAAAAATTAATAGGTGCCAAAATAATCAATAGAAATAAAAATCTTCATTGTACTTATGAACGTGGTAGTTTTATTGTGGGATGTTTAAGAGCAGAAAGTACAGGCATGCTCTGGTACCTGTTGGGGTTCCATTTTGGACCGTGGATACCTGAAACCCTGGATGCTGAGGATGCCTTTTTAAAGATAAGGGGACATCAGTGGTTTGGCTGCAACAGGGTAAACCAAAGAGATTTGTTTCATGTTCCCCTATCTTTTTAATAGGCATCCCAGTATCCATGGTATCCGTGGATTACTGAAACTGTGGAAATTGGATCAGTGGATACTCGGGCATGCCTGTATTATGACGACTCTGAATGAAACATAGCTCTGTAGTGCTTCCAAGGATATGACAGTAAGGGTTCTTTTTAAATAAGAACCAAAAATATGCACAGAGGTATTACAGCTTATAGATTGACATCCAAAACAACAGTGTCATTTTCCGTTTGAAAATGTACAGAAGGTAAATTGGTTTCCATTAAAAAGGCATGCTGGGATGTTGTCTTGTGTTGATGTTATGACATTGAACACATTAGCATGCAGCAGTGCTCCGTCTTCACTTCATGCCGTTACAATCTTCTTTTACCGAGTTTACAGATAATCCAGCAAGTTTGCTGGCCAAATGCCTCTAAGAACCCATAATGCATTGATTCAGAGAATGTACTGCTCAGGGAGACTTCAGGGCAGTTTATCCATCAGGTAAATATTAATTACCACAAAACCAACCTGACCAAACCAGGTTTGGTTTCATGAACAATTTGTTGCTCCTCAAAAATTTCTGGAGATTTGTTTTTCCAAGGGCCACTCAAAATGGCATGGAAGTGATTGCAAGGGGAAGAAGGAATTGGCTCTTGTTGCCTTAGAAACTTGGCCTCAGAATGCCTCGGAATGTATGTCAAACTTGGCTGATGTTCTTGTTTTGCCACACTCTGTGTGTGTGTGTGTGTGTGTGTGTGTGTGTGTGTGTGTGTGTTGTAACAAAACCACTGCAGCATGGCTGGATATGCATTTAGGTGAGCATCAATGCGCTAGCACATCTGGATGCCTGCTTGAATACACATTCGGATGTACATCCCAAAGCACATGCTAAGCTGGTTCATGGATTCAAAGTGAGGACAGTGTAGCTTCTTTTTGCCATCACTGATGTCCAAATATAGGAAATCTAAGTGGCTCCATTGCTCTGTGGTATTGTTTCATTTGCAAATTTGCTAGCTTATTGGTGTGAAGAAATCTTTACAAGTAAGAAAATGACTCAATAGTGACGGCTATGAAGCAACAATAGCTGTGAGCAGGCAAGAAAAATATGTGTGAAAGAATCAGAGGAGGTTTAGAGAGATCATTCTGCCCCTGCAAAGGATGTTAATAGGTTAAACATTGGCACTAATACTGATGATAGTTCTAAAAGGAGAAAATACATGAAATTCTTCATAATATCCAGCAAAAATAATTAATGATGGCTAAAGCTGCAATCACTAATTAGTTTTCTCTTCCTTTATAATTAACTGTGTTGTCAACAACTAATCCATGCTTGAAATGGATTAAACAAAATGGTACATTTGAGTTCATTTTTGGACTGGTTTGGGAGATACTCTTAACTGGCTGCACACAATAGAGGATGCGTGTGCTCATCTCTGCCTTTCTGGGGGAGATTGGAGCATTTTTCATAAATGGTGTGTGTGTGTGTGTGTGTGTGTGTGTGTGTGTGTGTGTGTGTGTG
>JAJKFI010000049.1:4851494-4876301 GCA_029204185.1 Lerista edwardsae | reverse complement strand
TTTCTTTCTTTCTTTCTTTCTTTCTTTCTTTCTTTCTTTCTTTCTTTGAAAGGGGCCCCTTGAGCTTCTAAACTTACAAGATCCTAACTTAGGCTATTCGTTTGCGATATACTTCATTCCACATTCATGGGCACCCCAATCCTAACCTGCATGGGAGCAGGCATACCAGTCGGCCTGTGCTGCATCCTATGCAGGTTAGGAGTCAGACGGAGCTCATTTGTCCCCTTACCCTGGGGTAAGCCTCCGGCAGCCCAATGGGACTGCTCGGATCTGTGCTAGCAAAATCGTTGGTGCAAGTCTGAGTGGCCAGGATCAGGGCCAGCTGGCCCTGGGGCAGGGGTTAGGATTTGGCCAAATGGCCAGATATGGACTCCACCTGCTCCCCAGGCTGGCCGGTCCGTGAGGCTGCCAACCTCCCCTGCCACGTTCTGCCTCCCCCACCCCTCTCCCTTCTTCCCCCACCTCCAAAGCCCCTGCACTAACCACTCTTGGCTAGCACAGGGCTGGCTTACCTGCAGGTCACCAGGGCGTTGCTGGGTAGGTGCTGTTCTCTGTGCCAACACAGAGTGTCCTGCACTGATGCAAATGTGCCTTACGGCATGTTTGCAACAGTGCTGGGCCAACACAAACCTCATGCGTTGGCGCAGGACGCAGTTAGGGCTGAACCCCCAATATATTTATTTTAAACATGTTTTGTTTTTTTCCATTTCTCATACCTTTCAGAAATGCTGCCATTTCTGCACTCCTACACAATCTGTGGCTGATAGACATTCTGAGGGCACTTTAGGACAGACCATCATTGTATATGCTTTCAAAGCCTCATGAGCCATAAAAGATGCCAGTACATTTGTTGCACATGAGCATGTTACTCACCCCCTTTTTGCACCGGAAAGGGGAATGAATGACTGTGTGTTCTTCAAATATGCCACTCCTGCTGTTTTGATTAGCAATAGAGGTTTGCCAGAATGCGTAGACGCCCACCGCGATCAAGCGTTTGCTTCTTTCGTACGGTGTTCATACGCAGAGGGCAAACACTGTTTGCATAGCATGCATAGTATCTCTGTGTGTTTGTGTGCTCCTTTTTGCATGCTGATATATTATCTGCATGATGTGCCAAGTCAAAGAGAAAAGAAAACCTTAAAAGTGCATCTTGGCAGCTGTATGGTTAGCTTTGATTTATTAAAACAGTTGTCAGACGGTAGCCTTATTTGTCCTGCGAGAACTGCACTTGCTGGTAAATGGGAGCAGTGAATTTTCATGTGGTAACATTTCAGCAAACCTTCCCCACAACAAATGTAACAAGCATTTCTTTTGGTTTGACAATGCGGAATATGTTACAGAGGTAATGCTAAACATGTATTTATGAACACAGCTGGCAAAATGCATTTTGCTTGTTAGAAACCTACTTTATGGCATGTTTTATACATAACCGTCCCAGTGCAATGGTCTCCCACAGAGCAATTCACGCTTCTACCCCCAGATTACTCCTTTGCTTTTCTTGATTTTTCTGGAGAAGACACAGAAAATGACACAGTTAAGACAGCCACAATTTAGAGGGGAAAACAAAACACATTCTCTTATTGGCATAGTCTATGAAGCACAAAAGTATCCTGGTAAAGCACCTGGCAATTGTTCCTGACTGGAAAAATTACCTGGTAGAAAAAAGAATGACAGGCCTTGCTACCAAAACTCTCAGGAGAGTAAAATTTATGAAAACAAAATTGCTAAGCTGGAACACAAAGGGCATATTTGCATATGAGAGGGATTGGTATTACCTCTTACGAGTCCTGAAAATCACCTGTCTTCTCACACACAAAAAGTTGCAGTTTGTGCACTTTGCTCCAACGTTTTTTATGGCATCCTCCTTCTCTTAAAAGGAGCTGCACAACATCTGTTACACTTTAAAAATGAGAACTGCAGTCCTGAACACATTTATGAGGATGTAAAAGCCATTCAGGCATAGTTGGATTTGCTTCTGAGTAAACAGAGCCACCAAAAATCCACAGAAAGAGGTAGGGAAAAGAGAAGAATTCCCCCCTGCTTTACTGACACTTCTCTACTCTTCATCCATGTTTTCTTGCTGAGATCCAGAAACAGCCTTCTGGTGCACATTCAAATCACAGGGCCAGGAACCTCAGACAGTAATCAAAATGAATATCCAAATGCAGCCTAATCACACTTTCAGACACTTCTTATCCCTGGAGACAGGAATAAGCAGCGAGGTGGCCAAGTTTGCGGATGACACAAAACTTTTCCGGGTGGTGAAGACCAGAAGGGATTGTGAAGAGCTCCAGAAGGACCTCTCCAAGTTGGGGGAATAGGCGGCCAAATGGCAGACGCGTTTCAACATAGACAAGTGTAAAGTGATGCACATTGGGGCCAAAAACCAAAACTTCACCTATAGGCTTATGGGTTCTGAGCTGTCTGTGACAGCTCAAGAGAGAGATCTTAGGGTGCTGGTGGACAATTCAATGAAGGTATCGACCCAGTGTGCGGCAGCAATTAAGAAGGCCAATTCCATGCTTGGGGTAATTAAAAAAGGGGTTGAGAATAAAACAGCCAATATTATCATGCCATTGTACAAATCGATGGTAAGGCCACACTGGAATATTGTGTATAGTTCTGGTCACTGCACCTCAAAAAGGACATAGTGGAGTTGGAGAAGGTGCAGAAGAGAGCGACGAAAATGATTACGGGGCTGGGGCACCTCCCTTATGAAGAAAGACTGCAGCGTTTGGGGCTTTTCAGCCTAGAAAAAAGGTGCCTGAGGGGAGACATGATTAAGACATACAAAATTATGCATGGAAGGGATAGAGTCAATAGAAGGATGTTCTTTTCCCTCTCTCAAAACACCAGAACCAGGGAGCATCTGCTAAAACCGAGCGTTGGGAGAGTTAAAACAGATAATATAAAAGGAAGTACTTTTTTACCCAGCGGGTAGTTAATCTGTGGAACTCTCTGCCACAGGAGGTGGTGATGGCATCTGGTCTTGATGCCTTTAAGAGGGGATTGGATGGATTTCTGGAAGAAAAGTCCATCATGGGCTATAGGCAATGATGGATTGTGCAACCCCCTTACATTAGTAGTAGGCTACTTCAGAGTACTGGGTGCAAGGGAGTGGCAACAGGATGCAAGCATCTTGTTGTCTCATGCTTCCCTGGGGCACCTGGTGGGCCGCTGTGAGATACAAGAAGCTGGATGATCCAGCAGGGCTCTTCTTAGGTTCTTATGTCCTTATGTTCTTTAGATGCACATCTAATTTCCCCTGCTCCGCTCTTGTGCCAGGAACTGATACACCCACAGGCACTTGCTTATGCACTCAGATCGGCACCACTGTATTGCCATGAGGCGATATAGAAAGGATTGGACTGTTAGAATGCCTCTGAAACAGACAACGTGCATTGTATTCCATCGTATGGCTGGAACATGTGAACCCTGGTATAATGGCCTCCATTGAGCCTTAGAGACCAATATCCTATGGCAGTGGTTTTCAAACGTTTTAGCACCGGGGCCCACTTTTTAGAACGACAATCTGCCCACAACCCCTGGAAGTGATGTCATGGCTGGAAGTGCTGTCATGTGAGGCCAGAGCCTGCTGCTTTCCTAAGAATGCAGCAATCAGTTGGGTTATTTCTCAGCCATTTTCCAAAATCAAAATAAATCAAAATGGAAAAAGCCCATTTACAACCTTGACACAAGCGAAACCACCACACAGCCCTCCCCCTTTCCAGCATCTCATCTTCCTGTGTTTTCAATATGGCTGCTCTAGGTGCTTCACGACCCAACTGTAACTGGCTCACGACCCACTGGTGGGTCCCAACCCACAGTTTGGGAACCACTGTCCTATATTCACACATGCTGCCAATGTTAACGGTGCTATCAAGGAGCTTTGCAGTGCAACCCTGTGTACATCCATTTGGTAGCCAGTTCCACTATGTTCAATAGGGCTTTCTTCCTAATGAGGGTGTTTAGAATGCAGCCTTGATTCAGTTCAATTTATTTGTTTACAGCCAATGGACAAGGCAAACACTTAAGGGACAATTCCTCCAAGTGCCATTAAAGTATTTAGTTGCTCTATATTTACTGCGGTGGTAGCTAGTTTGAGTTTATTTTGAGGCACTGAAAGGCACCTAGGGAAACAGCATCCTGAAGTAAATACAATCACAATCAGTAGTGTCACCATGGGGGGGGGGAGTTGGGTTGCTAAGTTTTGCAAAGTGCCTTACCTTGCCGTGTAAATTGCTCTTCTCCCTCGCTATAGTGGCCAGTAAGCAACGTGGAGGCATTCCTTTTTCCACAAGGACTAGCTACAAAAGCGAGGGAGAGGAGTGGTTTACACAACAAGGTAAGGCGCCTTGCAAAGCTTAGCATCTTGAGCCCTCCCAAAGTGATATTACTGATCATGATACAATGATGTATAGAAATTACCATAATCTGGCTTTTTGATCAATTGCTGTCCTTTTCTCATGGTTGACAATATACTGAAAGCATTCAGTTATGCTGAACGATGTACCCTCTCTTGCACGCATAGCTCACAAAGTTGCACATGCAGGACAGCATCCACGTAGGCATCTTTTACCTTCTCTAGTTCCTCCCTCACTGGCTATCCCCCATCTCCAGTGCTAGATGCACAGTAACATGCCTGACCATTGACACACAAAGCCCCATTTCTCCTGAGGATCACAAACACAAACTCCAACAGAACTGTACAGGGAGCTATTCAAATGGTGCTTTTGGAAAGGTTCAGATTGTGCCCTAAATTTGTAAAACATCATTTCTGGTTTAGGACTAAGGGGGTTTGATCACCCCTGAAAATATGCCACCACAAGCATTTTTGTGCAATGGTCTTCCATCACAACACAGTGGAGCATTTTTCCTTCTGACTTCTAATTTTTGAATATTGTGTATACCTCCCAACATTTACCATCCGTGATGGTGATGTGGTTTTTTTTCCTGCATTGCATTTTTCCAGGCAATGATTCCTGCATTATGTACAGTGAAGTGGGAAAGCATTCTTCTGTATAGACATTTCAGTGTTAACTATCATGACCATTAGAGCTGTGAGCGCGAACCATGAAGAAATGACAGTCGAAAATATTTCAGGGACAAATAAGCTTTTGCTCATTCTATTTGCTGTAACGCTGAGAGATGTGATTAGGCACGATGTTCAACTGACTGTGAAGAAGGTCTCATGTATCAGTTTTACCAGTTGTTGGGACAATGATACATTATCAATATGCCTTGTGTTGTTGCATTAGATCAATTGTATAATTAATCTGACTGCATTCCATATTTACTTTTTTCTGCAATGATCAACATATTGGCATTGCCGTATACAGTGAGTGCTTTATTTAATTCTTGTAATTTGCTTTTTATAGATCCTCTAGAAGAGAATACATTTTGCGAACATGTTTGGTTTTATCTAAATGAACATGAAATCATTTCACCAAAATAGGAATTAAATGCGCAGTTGCGCTTTTCAGGGGGAGCATTTGCAATCTGTTATTTTCTCTTTTCAAAAGGGAAAGTTTTGCTGTGAGCATATTCAACAGTTTCGTCAAGAGAATGTGGCCCAGTGCAGGTATAACATTGCCAATTTCCTAAATGTGCATTGCTGGTAAATGGTTAAGCTCTTTGGAGAGTGCTGTGGGTTGCCCATGATGCACTGCAAGAAAAGAGGTGCATGTCAGGGAGCACTTGCTATTTTAATAGTCATAATGTCACCAACGCAGGACAAGGAATTATCCTTTCCTGAACCAAAGGATTTGTGTTTTTGGCGTGCATCAGTCATCCACCTCTTCAAACCCAGATCCTACCTTTAACTACAACCTGAAACATGGGATCCTATTTAGGGTGCAATCCTAACCTGGAGTTAGGCCAGCACAGTTAGGCCAGCAAAGTTTGACAGGCACAAGGGACATCATAGTGCGTTTGGACCACTCTCGGAGTCAGGGAGGATGGCGTACGTCTGTGTGCTGGCCTCTCGGACTCAGGCAGCGCAATCCTAAGTAAGGCCGACATAGTAAGGCCAACATTAGGAGGCAGCAGCAGCAATGTGCAAGACAAGGGGAAGTTTTCCCCTTCCACCCGCATAAGCCCCGGTCGCCCCTGCTCGAAATGTGGACAGGAGTGGCCTGAATCAGGGCCGCCCTGGCCAGGGACAGGCCTTAGCATACGGCACTATGGCCATCTTGCGTCATAACCCCCATCTCCGCCCACTGCGCCGCTTAGTTACTCCCCCGGAATGCCTCTGGAACGGTCTCACGGTGGCCCTGTGCTGACTGAGCAACGCCGACATTTGACTGGTGCAAGGCCGGCGCTGCCGACGGTCGCAGCAGCGTCTGAGTGCCGGCACTGCTGCTTGCAGACGCTAGACGGCACGTTTGCGACAGCATTTGGCTGGCGCAAGAGCTTAGCACCGGTGCAACAGGAGTATAGGATTGCGCTCTGAGAGTGGTCCAAACATACTTTACAATGGCCTTTGTGCCAGCCAAACTTTGCTGGCCTAACTGTGCCGGCCTAACTCGAGGTTAGGATTGTGCTCTAATTTGAGAATTAAAGCATCCTCCTGAGAAATGGGGTCGGCAGCATCAGCCAGCCCTACCTCTCATCTCAGGTATTGAATTTTGCTTTAGTATAAAGTGGTACAACTCATGCGACACACACTACTGTTGCATAAATAAGTCCATTGGATTGTGCTACCCATAAGGAGAATTGAGAACATATTGATTTTCAAAATAACCAGACTCACTAAAGTCACTGGCCTTCTGTGGCTAAAGCATGGAAGTCCATGTTGTGTGACTATCCTGAAAGCTAATACCATGTGCAAAAAGGGGGCTAGCAATGCATCTGTGAAGGTGAAAAAAAACATAAAATGTTAAAAAAAATTGAAACGAACTGCTGAACCCTGTTTTAGATGGTTAAGCTCTTTAGGCTTGCACAGGCTGAGACTTTTCATTGAGGGTACAATCCTAATCTGGAGTTAGGCTGGAACAAGTCATTTGTACTGGCCTAAATCCTGGTTAGGATTATAACCTAAAGTTTCCAAAGCATGTTGGAGTGGTCCAAGCGGTCCATGCTATCAGCTCCAAGTACACCTTTCTCCGTTTGCAACACTGACCTGATAAAGCAACAAGCACTTTAACAATATGTGCATTTGTCTTTTAGGCACAAAACTCGTCCTTATTTTCCTGGTAGCAACAGAGCTCTCATGGATCTAACAGATAGTTGCAGCTCACAGTTTCCCAAAGACTGACTAGTGAAAAGGACAGGTTAGCAAAGGAGTTATTCAGTTTCTCCAAGCAACCAGATCATTTTGACAGAACTACCCACATGGGAAAAGTTTGGCAGCATTCTTGAAATATTTTTTTCTTGAAATAATAATCCTTTCTTAAAGAAATGGAAACTGCTGACCCATTTTTCTGCTTGTGACATCAAAGAAAACACACACACACACACACACACACACACAAAACACTTTCGAGGCTGGAACTGAATATAGACATGAATATTAAACTATGTGGAATAATACAAAGATGTGGAGAAAAAAATTCAAAATATTCAAAGAGAATGCTTAATTATTTCCTGCCATATTTCTGATGTTGATTATTTAGGGCATGTATTTAATACTTTATTAAAGTAAATGCAATGGTGTACCTAGAGGGTGATCATAGCACTAAGTTTTGCAAGCAACCACTCCCTTGACTTTTTGGAGCCATTCTTAGCCAATGCTGCCTCTGTTTTGATGCAGAAATCCTGCCCCAATGTGAATGTATGGGTTGATTTTGGTGACTCAGGGGGAAGCCCTTCACAAACGCTCAGTGAAGCTTTCTTTTCAGTTATGCTCATTTATGTTCCATGAATGAATCACGGAATTCAAAATACATTTAGGGGCTAAGGCTTGTCTCATGCTGAGATGAAAAGAATGATGGTTATCTCCAAATTATGTCACCGGCTTTATGTCAAAGGGCCAGGAGTACATGTTGAGGATTAATGAGAAAAAGGATGCTTGCATGCGTGGGTGCTGAAAGTGCACGGGGTTATGACTATCTGTGTTGTAATAACAGCAGCTGACACAGTGGGGCCTTAGGACTGGCCTTTCCATCAGGGGTTGACAGCTGTTCGACTGCAGGTGAAGATCAGCCTGGCTAGTCTCTCCTTGCCCCCCCCCAGCATTCACATTTGTATTCCAAGTCTGTTGGAAGAACTCTGTGAAGCTCTTCCATCCAACTAAGAGTAAATGAGCCTTATAAGACTTCTCTCCCCTTTTTTCCTTTTTCAACACAGACAGAAGAAGCTTTATCATCAAGATGGGATTCATGCAAATCAGAAAGCTGTTTTGTTAAAGATGCATTTATTATTATTGTGGTGGCAATAATAAACGTTCCACTACTTCAGCTGAATGCTTCATATAGTTGGAAGAAACCTTACTGTTATTTGCAAGATGCCATGCTGAATAAATGGAGGTGATTGGGGTTCTGTTTGGTTTCGCCTCTACATCATAACATATCAACACGACGGGCGCCGAAAGCTTGTCTTAACTTGATGGAGGAGGATGTATTTTGGTTTACATCCCTTCTATCATGTTGGTGTCTTTGGGCACAGTATCTGTTTATTATTATCAGTATTAACTATTTTGATTACACTACAGCCCACAGTGGCTACCGAGGTAGCACAAAAAGCACACATCCTCTGTTCGACAGTATGCCATCTGAATAAAGATTTATCCACCTCTACCATCAGGTGGAAAGGGCAAGAACAGGAAAACCCTTGCCTACTCCCAAGACTCTGAAAAGCCTTGGTGTCTGAGGGTTCCACTAAACATTACATGTGTAATTGAATCCCGAAGACCTTTGAAAAAATACTGCTTTGGAAGTAGGACAATTTGGAGAGGATGAGCAAGAGGCAGGAAAACATTTCAGCAGACCCACCCGCTGCTTCATTTGCTCTGTCCAGAAGCAGATTACCCGGGGAAAAGAAGAGCTTAATTTTGTAATATGTTCCGGGTGTCCAGATACAATGGAAGACAGAGAGCCTATACCTTTAATCATTGCGTAGAAGAGGGAATTTTGGCAGGTGCAGCTCAACATGGAAGGGTTTGAAAAACTGCACCTGCCAAAATCCCCTCTTCTACGCAATGATTAAAGGTATAGGCTCTCTGTCTTCCATTGTATCTGGTCACCTTGAACATGTAGTTAGACCCTGGAATTAAGAAGGACCCTGTTGAAGTCTGTTGGAAGTCCTCCAAGTCAGACTTGGAAGCCTTTCAAGTCAGACCATGCGGTCCATTAGTTCAGAATTATCTCTCCTGAAGTGTCCAACTGGATGCCCCAGGGAAGCCCACAAGGATGGAGACAGCCATTCCCTAGAGGTTGCCATCTGGCATCTCAGCAATGTTGTATCCTGCCTCTGATCCTGCCTGTTGTATCCTGCCTCTGAAAGAGGAGAGATTGTTTAGCTGAACGAGACCTCAGCTTTTGGCCTAACACTTTGGCAGTCAGGTAAGACAAGTTGGAATGCTACTTTGCCTCTCATACCATGTGAATCGTCACTCTCTGCATTTCTCATACTTTTCTCAGCTTTTGTGGTCCTACCCTTCACAGGTTCACCAAACCTTCACCGAAGGTCACCACTGCTCCTGCCTCAACAAATAACTCAGGCTAACCAGGACATAGCTATGTCTACTGTGCTTGCCATTGTACTTAATACAACACCTGATAGCACTTCCATTTCCGTTTCCTGATAGCACTTCTTCCATTTACAGCACAATCCTATACCCCTTTAGCGCCGGTGCTGCGCTCCTGCGCAGGCCGAACGCTGTCACGAATGCGCATAAAGCACGTCCGTGCCGATGCTATGGTGCTCGGCTGGCGCCAGCGCCAGCATTCGGGCACTGGCGCGACCGTCGGCAGTACCGGCCGTGTGTCAGTCAAGCGCCGGCGTTGCTCGGTTGGTGCAGGACCTCTGCGAGGGCATTCCAGAGGCATTCCAGCGGTGTAACTGGGTGGCGCAGTGGGCGGAGAAGGGGGTTGTGATGTGGTTGTGCAGGACGGCCACAGCGCCATATCCTAACGCCGGTTCCTGGCCAGGGCAGCCCTGATTCAGGCTGCTCCCTTGCAGCTCTGCATCTGCTATTTTGCCGGCGCAGTTCAGAGCAGGCCCATAGAGGTGACTGGAGCTTACGTGGGTGCAAGGGGAAATCTCCCCTTGTCCTGTATGTTGCTGCTGCTGCCTCCTAATGGGCCTTGGGATATGGCCCTGCTATGTCGGCCTTACTAAGCTGGCATAAGGTAAGATTGCACTCTTAATAACCTTTTGGTCTTACCTCTCACACATATGCTCTCTCTCTCTACACCCATCTTACATATTCCTGCTCTCTGAGGATTTTGCTTATGCATCTGATGAAATGGAGTGTGGTCCATGAAAGTTTCTGCTGAAATACATTGGTTAGTATTTAGTGTACTGCAGGACACTGTGGTTTTTCTTCAGTAGATCTTTGTCATTCAGCTCCTATCCCATTAAGGGCACAATCCTAGAGTTAGGTTGGCACTGTTAGGCCAGCAAAGTTTGGCTGGCACAAGTGCCCCTGTAACGCGTGCTTGGACTACTCTCAGAGTCAGGGAGGATGGTGCGTGTCTGTGTGCTGGCCTCTCTGACTCCAAGAGTGGTCGAAACATACTTTACGATGTCCCTCATGCCAGCCAAACTTTGCTGGAGTTAGGCTGGCACAGTTAGGCCAGCAAAGTTTGGCCAGCACAAGGGCCACATTTGTCACTAGCCTTGGAAGCATCTTTTTGTTTATCCTGTGTTTATGGGCTCCATTAATTCTCTGCCTTCCCATCATCTATGCGCCCATCTCTACTGAGGTTCCAGGGTTCCCATCTGCTTGGGATAGACAATAAACCCATTGCTACTTGTCAGTTTCACCCAGAGAAGGAAACTGTCACTTGCTTCCCCCATGCAAACGGAATCTGAGCCTGCTGAAGTGGTATTTAATGTGGTGTGCAAAATCCTGCAGTTGTAAGGGAAAATTTATATAATTTTTCAGCCCTGGTTTGGCACTGTAATAGGGAACGGAAGAAAGAAAATATCCTTTATTTCTAGCAACAAGCATTAGCCACTGTTTATTAATTTGTAAATTGTCCAAGAAAGGCATTTATGTTAAGAGTTTAGTAATATGCAAATCTATTCAAATGTGATCTATTAATTGATTAATTGGCTAAAAAGGCAGATAATTAATCAACTAAAAACTATTTAATTGGTTGACTGCCCTAATCGTCTTAAGTACATTTCCTTGGTTTGCCATTAAGCTAACCACCAAGTAGCAAGGCAGATTACGGTGGAATATTAATAGAAAGCATTTTGAAATTGTAAATAAACATGTTTGCCGTGATCTAGATGAAGAGCAGAACGATAAAAAATGGTTATAAAAATTAAATTAACATTTTGACTGTAAAAAAAGGCTTGCCGCTTTGATGCCACAAGAGAATAGCATCAGACAGTAGATAAAAATTAAATATTCCCAAGTGGTTTTACGAGAAACAGTGCTATCAATATTTAATGGATTGTGGTGGAATTTAGTGCCATTTGGAAGAATGCAAATAAAGCCTATAATAGAAATCACCTTGACAGAATCTTTTACAAAATGCAGCTCATGGCCAGGCATCTTCAGTGTGGGCCCATATATGCAAAGCATGATAGGTAAGCATCCACATCAAGCACTGCGTGGTGCTTGTGTGTGTGGGGCGCCACCAGGCGATTTATCACTACTTTCAGCATTAAAAGATTCCAGACCTCTTTTGATGGCCACCTTAGTGCCGCTATCTGTAAAGATCTCTGGATTGGGGCCATCCTCTCAAATATGATCAGTGGTAGCATGATTGCTTTCATCTGTCTTTTCATGCAAACCCTTGATACATGATGGGAAAGGACAGAAACATTATGCGCAACATTAGGGCACTGATGTTTTCTGTTAAAAAGAGAAATGAAACAGCATGTTAAGGAAAACATAAAACACACTACTGAATAAAAGACTTTTAGTCATTCATGAAGTTGTTATTCCTGGTTTTCACAAAACATGATCAAAGTACCACATTGTTGTCAAGACTACAAGAATAAGGATGTCTATAAAAATCATGATGAAAGCATCACAATCACCACTTGCCAACCAAAAAAGCAAAGGGTTGTGTCCTAAGTGAAAGACATGTGTAGATACAAATGCCCTTGTCCCCTCCTTGACCTAATTGCCCCCCCCCCCAAAAAAAAACCAGGTCTTGAGGAGTGGGGGAGCCTCTCAAGCAGGTTTTTGTCAGGTGCAAAGAGCTAATGGGAATGGGGAGATTGGAGAAGATTGCACCTACCTCTTGTGTGAAAGGAAGTGCCTTGCCTATCTTCAGGAGAGTACCTTCCTGAGAAGGCCCAAGAGTCCTTCCATCAGAAGAAAGAACTTTGGAATACCTTTGCAGAAGACCTTTGAAATACAGCTCACATAGCCTGAAAGCAGCCATGGCCAAAATGATTAACCATGAAGTACCTTCTTAAACAAAATACTCGCAGAATACAGATGGCCCCTGTATCCACTGATTTGGTATCCACAGTTTCAATTATCTGTGGATCTGTGGATCTGTGGATCTGGGGACCGCCATACTTCCATCGCCCATTACATTACCTTCGTTTTATTGTAGAAGTGCTTACAGTGTAGATGCCTCTTGTTTAATAGTCAGGTAGCCCAATCCTATCTTGTGCTGGAACAGGCAGGCCAGCTGGCCTGCACTGTATCCAGAGAAGAGTTGGAGGTGGCTGCAGTGCAACTCAGAGTGAGGAGACTTATATCCCCTTACCCTGAGTAATGCCCCAGACACCACAATGGGACTAATTGGATCTGTGCCAGTGATTTTGCTGACGCAGATCCAAGCAGCCAGGTATAATGTGCTGGAGGCCAATTCCACTACTCCTAGGTCTGCCCTGCCCACAGATCTGCCCTCCCCCGCTTCCCCCTGCCCTGATTCTCCCACATTTTGCCCTCCCCCTGACCAACCCAACCCCATGCCGGCTGCTCTCGACTGGTGCTTCTTTCTCCAGGTGACATGGGGCTTGGATTTGGCTTCGTTTGTGACATTCAGGGACTGTCCTTGCACTGGCTACTCCATTAGGCCAGTCCTTGTGCTGGCCTAATGAGCACTTAGAATTGTGCTCTTGCTCAACTTAAGAGCTAATTGTGTGGGCAACCAGGCTGCACACTAGAGGGCAACTAAAAAGAGTGCAGGTGGGGGCCAGTGTCAATACAGATATGCCCTCATACTCATGGTTTCCATATCCACTGGGAGGCATGATGGAACCCTCGTGGATGCAGAGGTCTGCCTGCACTTATTATGGGATAGAAACCAGGCCCTTCTTGGAAAGTCAGGCCTTTTCAATGCACAATGTATGTATGTATGTATGTATGTATGTATGTATGTATGTATGTATGTATGTAATAATAATAATAATAATAATAATAATAATAATACTTGGATTTATATACCGCCTTTCTTAGGTCACCAGATTTCTCTGATGACTATAACTCAAGGCAGTTTACATAGGCAGACTTTATTCAGAAACCCGAAGGTTTTTACAATTTATACAGAAATGTTCTATCTTTCAAGAACTACACACATACAGATGGATCTTTCTGGATTTAGTCCTTCTTTCTGGCCACCTGTTTGTCTTCTTGCTGGCTGATAAATGGCTTCCCTGCTCCCACCAGAGAAGTGGCTGAACTTTGGCACAACTCCCCCTCACACAAGGCAGCCGAAGCTCAGCTGTTAATCAGCCGCAATTAACGAGGTCTGCCGCTCACAGAGACTTCCGGCTGTCCCGAACTGGCGACCTTCAGATCTTCAGATCTTCAGCTCTTATCTTCAGGCAAACGGAGGCATTAACCCTCTCGACTAAATCTTCTGTATGCATGCATGCATGCATGCATGCATGCATGCATGCATGTAATTGATTTCTATCCTGCCTTTCCCCTAGGTGGCTCAGAACTATTAAAACACTGAACAATAAAAACCACAATAAATAAAACAATAAAAATAAACAAAAGACTTCAGAGTACAGAGTCTTAACATATCTTATTTCAGTAACAGGAAGGATGTAAAGGTGTCCTGAGTTTGTTACCTGTTCTTCAGTTTGGTGACAAGCAAATTGGTATAAAGTGAATGCAGAGTGGCAGGAAGGGGAGACTGCTACAACTCCAAGCTGTAGTAATTCCCTGCTTTTTCTTCTTTCAAGGTCTTCTGTGAAGCAATCACGAGTCAATGATGAGAGGAGACAGGATTGCAGGTTCATCGGAGGAGCAGAAGCTGCTCTAGCTTCCCCTAGCTCTCCCTTTTCCGAGAGCTCTGTCCTCACTTATTAGGCTAATTTTGTCTACGTGTTACAAGTCAGATGCTTTCTGTTCGAATGATTAATCTTACAGTACATTTCTAGAACCAACCTTTTGTGCTGTTTCAGGAGCTCAATGGTTAACTTTTAGGATTAAGGTTTGTGCCGGGTCAAAAGGGCTCTATAGTTAATAGATTGAAATTGTGGGGGTCAAGTCCTGGACCGGTATGCTGCATCTACATGCTGTCGTTTGGGTTTGCCCAGAACTCAGGTGTGCCTGTGTGCAAACAGATACCAGCATTTAATTAGGATTCAGCACTTTTGCCATCCCCCAGGTTTAAGGAAAGTTCACCGAGGGCAGAGGGTAGAATTCCTTCACTTCTGAGCTTATATAAAAGTCAAAACTAGTAGATAATTTTTCTCCCACCCCATGCGAAAATTTGCTGGACAGTACAGAAAACCAACCCATACTGGAGGGGTGAAAGGAATTGTTTTGTGTACATGTTATAAAAGGAAATGGTGATCGGTGACCTTTGTGCCTATGGCTCCCAATATCCATTTCCTCCGGTCCACACACAATCCATTGAGTTAGAATAGATTCTACTTTTGTCAAGAGGGAGGACAGAGAGCTCAAGGCTACTGTGGTAATCAATGCTAGTGTTGCTCTTCAGCCAGCTTGAAATCACAACCATCCTGTTCCTGTGGAGCCGGAGACCTCAAAGTGAACACCTACATTTCTCAGTACATAGCACTGCCTTCTTCATAGCTATGCTCCAGGCGGGATCATTTCAAAATGATTGTGCTCTTTCAAATAGTTTCCAGGGTTTGGATTATTATTATTTGTTTTTGTTTTTTTACAACAAATGCTTTCCTTACATTCTTTTCCTTTTAAGAACTCCCAAGAAATACAATCTACTAACCATGCTCTAAGAATATATATAGAAAATGGCAAGGAAACGCAACAGCAAGAGAAAGCAAAACGGTTATTTTCTCATTGTTCTTTCCCTGCAGTTTTGAATGTTACCGAGGAGAAATTTCCGTTGTACACAGTAAGAGCTTTGCTGCAGTTTTCTGAAGAACTTTAGTGGGCATACAAATGATGTGCAAAGAGATCAGGGGGAAATGCAGCCACAAGTATGTACTCAATTGTGCGGCATCTATTTGTTATGTCTAGGTTGGGTTGTCAATCTTGAATAATAGAATCATAGGCTTTCTACTGCTCCAGTTTTATTCCCTACCCACTGCTTGCTTGATTTAGGACATTATCCATGGTATCCGTGGATAACTGAAACCATGGATACCAAATCAGTGGATACCAGGGCTCGCCCATCTCTGATAAAAGGCTACATTACTGGCCTATATTAAATCATATTGAGATGTATAAAATTATGCATGGGATGGATAGAGTGTCTCACAACACCAGAACCAGGGGACATCACTAAAATCGAGTGTTCTGAGAGTTAGAACAGATAAAAGGAAATACCTTTTTACCCAGCAGGTAATTAATCTGTAGAACTCCTTGCCACAGGAGGTGGTGGTGGCATCTGGCCTAGGTGCTTTAAAATGGAGATTGGACAGATTTCTGGAGGAAAAGTCCATCGTGGGCTACAGGCCATGATGGGTGGTGCAACCTCCTTACATTAGTAGTAGGCTACTTCAGAATGACAGGTGCAAGGGAGTGGCAACAGGATGCAAGCATCTTGTTGTCTCATGTGCTCCCTGAGGCCTCTGGTGGACCACTGCAAGATACAGGAAGATGGAGATGAGCCTTTGGCCTAATCCAGCAGGGCTATTCTTATGTTTTTATGATCTCTACTAGGCAGCGTCAGAAAGACGCTTGAAAGCAGTTCTGAATGAGCACACTCCAGATTTGAAATGGCCACCATGCCACTTTACCCAACCTTGCCTCCAGTTTTCTGAGCTACTGTGGCAGACAAAGTGCGGTAGAGCAGAGCACAGCCTGTTTGACAGAGAGCTGGACTGGATACTGCTTTCTCATCCAAGTCTCAGCCTCCTGAATTAACAGCATGGCGGTGGGTGGTGAAACTGAAGATGAAACTGAAGGAGAAGAGACTGGTGGCATTTGCCTGCTCCCCTTCCCTCTGTTGGCTTACTATTTTGGAAAAAGCATGGTGGTGGTCCAATTAGAGTATCACCTGGAGGAAGAGCTAAGTCCCCAGCATAAAGTCAGGTCAGAATATCATCGTTTTACAGCACAATCCAAATGTTATGCTGGGCTGGCGTAAATCTCTTATGCCAGCCCAGTGCTGTTGCAAACATGCCGTCCAACCTTGGAGTGAGCTGTGCTGGGGCAAGGAGGTAAGCGGGGAAGCACTGGGCGAGTTGGTGCAGGGGGAAGGTGCAGGGAGGTGGAAAGGCAGGGGGAGGGTGGGGGGAGGCGCATTGGGTGGGGGGAGGGCGGGGGACAGGTAGGCACTTAGGCCAGATCCTAGCCCCATCCCCAGAGGCCCAGCTCCAATTCAGGCTGCTCGGATTTGCACCACCGATTTTGGTGACGCAGATTCTAGTAGCCCCAACACAGCTGCTGCTGGGTTACCAAGGGAAAGAGGAAGAGCTTCCCCTTGCCCTGGATCACACCACAGCCAGTCCCCAGCCTGTACTGGATATGGGGCAGGCCGTCTGGCCTCCTTATTCCAGCACGGGGTTAGGATTGCTCTCTTATTTATTTTTCACATGTGTATAGCAGCACCCTTCCTCCAAGGTGTTCAGGGTGGTGTACCTGGCTCCTCCCTCTCTTTGGTCCTCCTAACAACCCTGTGAGGTAAGTGAAGTTGAGAGATGGTGACTGGCCCAAGGAAGCTTCATGCCTGAGCAGATATTTGAACCCGGATCCTCGCCATCTGAGTCCTGAACCACTACACTACATCCTGGCTTTCAGGAGCCAAATTAGAAAACAAAACAAATAGATTTAAGAGGATAATAAATACAACACATACACTTTGAAAACATGCATAGGGCACAGTGATGAGGCCAATGTGTCATGTAAAGTCCAGTTTTTCTACAACTGTAGCCTTTCCCATATTTGTAGTTGTGATGTGTTGCTATGGGGCTATTTCCATAATGCGCAGAAGTATGGGAATAAACACTTCCACGCACACACACACACAGAGCCTGGCGATAACAGAGGGTTCTGCTGACAAGAATTCTACACGCTGCCTAGGAGAATCCTCTCTTGATTCCTACAAACATTCCTGTATGGCAGGTGGCCCACCTGAATAGTTTCTAGAGGTGGGAGTTCAGCTTCTCTCCCATGTTGGGCAGAAAGCTGAAGGACGGGAGAGATTCTTTTTTGCTTCCATCCAACCTTATCACAATGCTACGATAATTTCATTTTTCAAGCATGCTTGACAGGGGACTGTAGCTGGAAGCAGAAAAGGTGGCTTCCATTGTGGCAGGTATATTTGGTACCATGGCAGTTACATGACGGGGCTCCATTATATTAAGTAACACAATTCCAGAAGTAACCTGTGCGGAACGTATTGCTTCTGCTTGCACATGCCAGGCCACAGACTTTGATCGATGCTGTTGCAATACAAAACTACCTAGTAAAACTTTTTAATTATGATGACAGCATAAGAGCAGGGAAGACGCTCACTGGCAGTGTTTGTAGCCCTTTATAATTAGCCAATGGACAGCGCGGCTTCATTTTGCATGCTGTTCGTGTTTTACAATTCTTTCTAGTTGCTGCCATCAGCATCTCGGTAAGCAATAAGGCATGACAAGGGGGCTAGTTATCATCACCTCTAGGGTGTTAAGAGCCATTCCTTGGGGTGTGATTATTTCATTATAACTGCACCACCTGGAGATACCATATTGCTGCTATAAAAACTCATTAATATGGGGAGAAAATCTTGGAGGGTTTTTGCTAGAGGATGAAGTTTAGGAGTTTAGAATGTTAAGTATCTGTAAACGGAGAGGTGGCTTTTATCTCTTCATCTCCTAGCAGTATCGTCTCTACAGGGAGGGCAGAGCTCTAAGTTTTGCAAGAAGCCTTACCTTGCAGTGGAAATCACTCCTTTCCTGCACCGTTTTAGCCAATCCTCACAGGGAAAAGCAACATCTTGGCGTTGCTTACTGGCTACAGCAGCAAGGGGGGGAGGGATTTACATGACAGGGTAAGGCTTCTTGCAAAACCTAGAGCTCTGCCCTCCCTGTAGAGACACCACTGTCTCCTAGCCATGTGCAGCCAGATCTCGGATTATCTATGTTTATTCGGAAGGAACACTCATTGATGTCAATGGGACTCACTGCTTTATGCAGCATTCATGGGTGATTCTCCCATACGTCTTCAGACTGACTCCGAAAGTAAGATCTAGTTCTCACTCAGGTGGTAAACTTGGATCTGGATTGTAATACTTCACACTGACATGTGTGTGCTCGAATTATAAAACATTTCTCCATGCAAAAAAACCCAAAAACCTTCATGTAAAAAACCAGCAATAAGGATTTGAGATTAGCTTTCTCCCTGATTTGCCAGCTTTCTATGTAGATGTAGTAGGAGACTGCTTTATTATATGAACCTGCACCTGCAGTTTTCAGTAATAGGATATCATAGAGCTAATTACATGTAGAAAGGTGTATACAAAATGATTTGAGATCCAGAGCATCTTCTTTACAAAGAAAGGCTGCAATGTTTTGGGTTTTGTTGTTTAGAAAAAAAGGCAACTAAGAGCGCAATCCTAACCTGGAGTTAGGCCGGCACAGTTAGGACAGCAAAGTTTGGTCAGCACAAGGGCCACTGAAAAGCAAGTTTGGACCATTCTCGGAGTCATGGAAGATGGTGCACATCTGTGTGCTGGTCTCTCTGACTCTGAGAGTGGTCCAAACCTACTTTATGGTGTTCCTTGTGCTGGCCAAACATTGCTGGCCTAATTGCATCCTAAGGGGAATAATTTCCTTAATTTCCTTGCACTTCCATATGGAAGTGAAGAAAGATAAGCATTTCTTTGAATATGAGAACCAGGGCTCAGTCAATGAAACTAATTTAGAGATTTAGAAAGGACAAAAGGGTGTTTATTCATATGGCTCACAATTTATAGAACGATCAGCTACCACAAGACATAGAAATGGCCACAAACCAAAATTCATAGAATCAGTTTTGTCTGGGGAACCAGGTGGTTGCAGTGGCTAGTGCGTTTGCCCAGCTTCGATTGGTGTGTCAATTACAACCGTACTTGAGCTGTTCGGACCTAGCCACAATGGTCCATGCATTGGTGACTTCAAGACTGGACTACTATAACTCAATGTACCTGGGGCTACTCTTGAGGATGGTTCAGAAGCAGCAACTAGTGCAAAATGCAGCAGCCCATGCAGTTACAGGGTCGAGATTCAGTTGGACCACTGCTTCAGCAACTACACCGGATGCCTATTCATTTCCGGTCTCAATTTAAGATGATGATATTGATCATCTTTAAGGCCCTTCACGACTTGGGTACAAGGTGTAAAGGATCACCTTCTTCCATAAATTCCAGTCTGCCCTCTTAGATCATCTGAAAGAGCTCTCCTTCCCAAGTCAAAGGGATGGCAACTCAGGGGGCGAGCTGTTGTTGAAAGGTTGGTTTTTGCTAAGGACTATGGGGTTGGGGAAACATGGGCCAGAACAAAGTAGAAGTCCGCTGCAATCAACTAACCCTTGCGCGACACGGCTGACCCTTGCGCAACACGACAACGCACGGAACAAGGAGATCGGAAACGGAGCAGCCTGCGCTGATACGGCCGGAAGATTGAGAAAGCGCTAAGACGGAAAGAAGATTGTAAAAAGTTAATGAAACCCTTAAACCCTTAAGCTTGTTAGCGAAACCCTTAAGCTTGTTAGCGAAACCCTTAAGCTTGTTAGCGAGACCGTTTAAGCTTGTTTGACGGTTTTACCGATCGTTAAGCTCGTTAAGCTTGTTTGCAAGGTGTTAATTGAAACTTGCCGGGTTAATGATGAATGACATGTGCGATGTAACCCTGAGGTATAAATATGGCTTGTGTACAACAATAAAGTAGAACTTATGGATCATATTGGTCTTTGCGTTCTCCCTCGGCGCGCAACTTGGCAATTGGTGACCCCGACGTGATACTGCGATCAAACGCCAAAGGAGCTCGAGGCTTAGCATCCCGGACGGAAGTGGATCGCCGCGGCCAGGAGCCAAAGGGTCCCCCGGACGCCAGAGAGGCGGACGCCAGAGAGGCGGGAAAAGGAAAAGTGGCCACGACTGACCAGTGGGTCAGGGAACTGACCGGTGAGTCAGGGAACACGGGATGGGAACGACCGTATCGGTTTCGGAGCAGGCAGCGCTCCGGTTGTTGTGTGAATTAGCTTTGAAGTATGACTGCCATTTGAAGGAGAAGGATGCCACCGCTGTCTGTCAGTGGGCACGGCGAAGAGGTCACCTTAAACGATTAAAGGATGTGTTTGTAAAACAAACTTGGACAGACATTGGGACGAATTTGTGGGACTCAGTACAAAGTGGGAATGCGGAGGCACAGCGATTGGTCTCCACTTACGGGACAATGAATAGAGTTATGACCAGGCTCCACGGAGAGGTCGAGGCAAAAAAGGCACTGCAGAGGGCTTTGGGGATGGACAGCGGGGAGGAAATTAGCGAGGGCTGTGATTCTCGGCATTTCGTGAGCCCCGTGTCCGCAAACACCGAGTTGTGCCCTCTGACAGAGGCAGAAAGAACAGCGATGGGGGGTCCCACTGACAGCCTCCCTCCGTATACCAGCCCACTCCCCGAGGAAGCCCCCTTTGCTGGTCCCACGGCTCCATCTGACCCAGCCGATGTCCCCTTGCCCATGGATGAGGACATTCCAAACAAAATTTACCCTGACCTGTCAAAATGGAAGAAGAATAGAGAGGGAGCCTATGAAGTCCCACCAGATGCGCGTCCCCCGCGAATGAGCTCAGAGCATTGGGATGATCGGGAGTTGTTGGAAAATAGGGAGAGAGCAAAGAAGCAGGTACTGAGGCGGGAATGCAATTGGAAGGATGCGGAGGAGTGGTTGATGGCGCGATATGGGGAAAGAGGACGGTGGAGTCCCTGGGAAAAAAGGGAGTTGGGAGCGCCCCTATCGCCCGGAGAGGAGGAGAGAATAAGGACACAGGAATTGTTGGAAGAATTGGATGAGCGAAGAGAAAGGGACAAGAAAGATACTCAGAAGGGCCCGGAGGGTGGAGGCAGGTTCCGCGGAATGAGACGTTTGACAGGGAACCCCCTCCCTTCCTGGGATTCGGCCCCGCCAGAGAGAGACGAGACGTTCGATCATAGAAAGCGGTGGCGAGCGGTGATACAGAATGCGTCGTTAGAGGGAGATTTGACAATGCAACCGATCATGATGCCTGTGGTGAGACGGGGCAATGCACCAGAATGGGTGTCCTTTGACTGGAATATGATTAATAAAATTCAAAAGAACATAATGGACTATGGCACAGACAATCGTCTGGTGAGGCAGCAGATCGGGACCTTGTTAACGCATACTGATTTGGTGCCTTATGATATTAAATTGTTGATGGAGACGTTGTTGACACCCACTCAAAATATGTTGTTTTTGCAAAAATGGGAGCAGCGATTGGAAATGAAAATGATGGAAAATGTGGCTCTTCCCGCTGCTGATCCCCTGTCCACGGCCACCTTGGATATGTTAACGGGAAGAGGGCTGTTCACTGATCCCCAGCGTCAAGCGCGGCTAGCCCCCCGTATTAGAGAACAATCACAGAAGTGTGCTTTGTGGGTATTCGAGCAATTGCCGCAAATGGGCACAGTAAGCCCTCCGTATACTAAGATCGTGCAAGGGGAACAGGAACCGTTTATGCAATTTGTGGACCGAATAAAAGAGGCGGTCGATAAAGCGCCTAATATGCAACCGGAAATCCGAGCCACCATGGTGAAAGAATTGGCTATGCAAAATGCGAACCCTACTTGCAAACGACTTCTGGCCCAATTACCAGTGGGGGCGACCCTTGTGGAAATGATTGAAGCCTGTGCACGGGAGCGCTTAGTGTGGGAGGAACAGAAGGCGCAGATTCATAGTGTTGCGCTGGCTGCCGCTCTAAAACAAATGATGCCAGCAGGGCAAAACGATCAAAGCAAAGGGCCAGTGTGCTTCGGTTGCCGCCAGTCTGGCCATATCCGAAGAAACTGCCCCAACCGGGCGACCCAAAACAACCAAGGGGTGCGCCAGACACCCGCCCCCCAGGGAGAAGTAAAATTTCAGGGGAACTGCAATAGATGCGGCAGGTTGGGTCACCGGGCGGCAGAATGCCGATCTACATTCCACAAAAATGGCTCACCGCTGACGGGAAACCGGCAGAGCCGCGGGGGGAGCGCGGACAACAAATACTCCTCCAACCAAACCTCAGCCTGTCAGATGTGCCCCGTGGCTGCCCCCACAGTCCCCGCGCCACCACAAGTGGGTCCGCCAGCATGGAACTGGCAGCAGCCAGCACAATTACCTTAACTACCCCTGATGTGGTATACGTGCCCACCGGTGTGTATGCCCCCTTGGGGGAAGGACTTTCTGCTTTGTTAACAGGACGATCTTCAACGAGCAGGCGTGCACTGATGATCATTCCTGAATGTGTGGATGCGGACTTCCGAGGAGAAATCAACGTCATGGTACGAACATGGGCACCTCCCGTTGTGATTGTTGCCGGTGATAAAATTGCCCAGCTGATTCCATTCCGAAAAACTGTGCCGGCGACCCTAGATCTACCCCAGCAACGAGGCTTCAGCTCCACGGACGCGCAAGCGGTAACTATCGCCTTTGCTGCACCCCTGACGGAAGATCGCCCGCTCAGAGAAGTCACCATAGAGGGACCCAGCAGAATTCGGATAAGGGTGCCCGCAATGATGGACTCTGGCGCGGACGCGACGGTTGTCCCCCTGCAAGCCTGGCCCCCAGAGTGGCCAATGGAGCCAGCAGCAGCCGTGACTGGAATAGGGGGCACAACGAATCATCAAGGAACATTTCAAGCAGCCTGCCGGCTTGCTATTTCAGACAACGAAGGACACGTTGCGCAAGTCACTCCGTACGTTTTGAACACACATTTGTGGCTGCTGGGACGGGACGTTCTTTCGCAATGGGGAGCTATGATAATCACCCCGCCTTTTCAGCAGCGGTCACTGGCGGCGCCTCCGCACCCACATTACAACTAACTTGGACAACATCAGAACCTGTTTGGGTGAGCCAGTGGCCGCTACCAGCGGAGAAACTTCAACACTTAAAAGAGCTTGTTCAGGAACAATTGGATCAAGGGCACATTCGCCCTTCCACCAGCCCCTATAATACTCCTGTATTCGTTATTAAAAAGAAATCGGGGAAATGGCGCCTGCTCCAGGACTTGAGAGCTGTCAATTGAATTATGCAACCTCTGGGGGCGCTACAGCCAGGGATGCCGTCCCCGAACATGCTCCCAAGGGGATGGGATTTGGTTATTATCGATCTTAAAGACTGTTTTTTCACAATTCCTCTTCACGAAGCTGACTGTCAATATTTCGCTTTCTCAGTACCTGAGGTTAATCTGAGGGGACCCACTCAAAGGTTCGAGTGGGTCGTCCTCCCACAAGGCATGAAGAACTCGCCCTCCATATGTCAATGGTATGTGGATAAGGCATTGGCGGACTGGAGGAAGCGGTACCCCCAAACTTTGGTCTATCATTATATGGATGATATTCTGTGCTGTGATCCGAACGAAGTAACATCAGGCATGTTGCAAGACCTTCAGATACAGCTATCCCGTTTTGGACTTCGCATCGCACCTGAAAAAGTCCAACGAACGGCACCGTGGAATTATTTAGGACTGACAATATTTCCAGAAACGGTAGTCCCACAGAAAACAAAAATACGAACGGACTGCTTGACTACGATAAACAACCTCCAACAGGTCTTGGGAGACATTCAGTGGCTTCGCCCGCGAGCAAACATTACTACGCAAGAATTGCAGCCACTGTATTCCCTCCTGCAGGGAGCTAAAGCAGTCACGGACCCTTGTGAGTTAACTTCTGAGGCTAAGGAAGCCTTAAGAACAATTGAGAGCAAGATTATGCACGCGTCATCACAGCGGTTTGACCCGACCCTTCCTGTCAACTTGTATGTCTACGGCACCCAGCTGCCCATTGCAGTAATTATTGGACAACACGAAAGCACCAAGTTAAATATCCTGGAATGGGTACATGCTTCTCTACCCCAAAAAACAGTCACCGCATTCTTTGACAGCTTAGGACAAATGTTACTGAAGGCAAAGCAGAGGACCATTCAAATGACTGGGCAGCTGCCTCAAGCAATTCACCTCCGTCTCACTGACTGTTCCACAGAAAACGTCATAGAAGCCATGCAACAATCAGTCACTTTCGCCCTGGCAGTGGCTGACATTCCCATTGATCCGCATTTGCCCGCCGACCCCCTCTTCTCAACGAATTTACCGCTACAGTGGCGCCC
>JAJKFI010000049.1:4833743-4851484 GCA_029204185.1 Lerista edwardsae | reverse complement strand
ATCGAGACGCAGCATCTGCAGATGGGGAAGCAGAACCTGTGGATGACTCTGGCAGAACGACTGAATCAGACCCACATGTGCCTGGCGATGACGGCGGCGGGTGATCCGTTTCGATCCTGCATGATAGGAGTACCCATGACCCCGCAAGAATTGCGGACTGAGCTACGGTTGTATATAGACTCCTCTCAGGTGTCTTCAGAATGTAAAGTTTCACAAAACACACACTGCACGTGCATCTGTGACAACGTTTCCAAAGAAATGCGGTGGCCGTTTTATAGGGCCACCTGTCTGCTGAGTAGTATAGTTAGAGCCCTGAATCAGATCCCACAAGATCCCCCGGAAGAGATCGACCTGTTGTGGTCAATTCCCCCGGGGATAAAACAAAATGTCACTCAGCTTGAAGGCTGTTCCTCCACTGGAAGACCGATGGATTTTGTAAATGGCACCGGCATGATAGCCTTCGATGGTGCCGCATACTATCAAAGCATAACCCCAGGCAGACCCACCTGGGAGCAATACACCAATATTACTGGGAGCAATCTATGGCATGCTGCCATTCATACCCGGCCGGCATATGTCAATCTAAAAATTCTCACTCCCCGAGCATTGCCACCTGGGGTGTTTTTAATTTGTGAAAACCGCGCATTTACTGGGATACCCTGGCGGCCGGTCGGGGGCCCGTGTTATATTGGTAAGCTTGTGTTTTTAAACTTAGACACAGTAAATATGTCTGTCGTGCAGAATCTCACCAAAAGGAGAGCTAGGCGTGATATTGCATTGCCCGCTGATTGCAATGATAAGGTAGAACTTAGCAGCACCACTGCCATTGTCTTTGCGTCTTGGCTCGCTCCTGGAGTTCAAGCAGGAATTAACGCAGACCAGATACGCCGGCTGGCGTGCTGGGCTAGAAATCAAATGAATATAACTGCTAGCGTTCTCGCAGATATAGCCATGGATGTCAGGGGGGTGCGCCGAGCAGTTTTACAGAATCGGGCTGCCATCGATTATTTACTTGCAATTCATAACCACGGATGTGACGAACTGGAGGGTCTGTGTTGTTTTAATCTTTCCGATCACTCAGATTCCGTAGTCAGTAAACTCAAAAGGCTAACGCAAAACTTGCAAAAAATCCGGATCCAGACCGACCCCGTGGCAGACTGGTTCCACTCACTAGGATTGCCAGCCTGGCTGCTACATATGCTTCAACCAGTACTGATAATAGCAGTCATATGTATCTTAATGTGTTTGTTTGGACCTTGCTGTTTTCAATGTATCCAAAATGATGCCTTTAAGACTTCCGAACAGATGTTTAAAAGAAAAGGGGGAGATGTTGTTGAAAGGTTGGTTTTTGCTAAGGACTATGGGGTTGGGGAAACATGGGCCAGAACAAAGTAGAAGTCCGCTGCAATCAACTAACCCTTGCGCGACACGGCTGACCCTTGCGCAACACGACAACGCACGGAACAAGGAGATCGGAAACGGAGCAGCCTGCGCTGATACGGCCGGAAGATTGAGAAAGCGCTAAGACGGAAAGAAGATTGTAAAAAGTTAATGAAACCCTTAAACCCTTAAGCTTGTTAGCGAAACCCTTAAGCTTGTTAGCGAAACCCTTAAGCTTGTTAGCGAGACCGTTTAAGCTTGTTTGACGGTTTTACCGATCGTTAAGCTCGTTAAGCTTGTTTGCAAGGTGTTAATTGAAACTTGCCGGGTTAATGATGAATGACATGTGCGATGTAACCCTGAGGTATAAATATGGCTTGTGTACAACAATAAAGTAGAACTTATGGATCATATTGGTCTTTGCGTTCTCCCTCGGCGCGCAACTTGGCAGCGAGCCTTCTCTGCAGTGGCACCACAAATATGGAATTCCCTTCCAGAGGAATTAAGAATTACCCAAGCTCTCATGGCTTTTCAGAGAGGGCTCAAAACATACATATTTTGTCTGGCATTTGGATGATGATCGGATGTTTGCCCTCTAGGCTTCTGGATCAGTGCTATAGTCTCACTGCTTCCCTGGACAATTGCTCCCCCCCACCCAGCCTGATGCTGGGTTTTGCCCTGTTTTTGAATATTCTTTGTGAATTTGTGTACTGTATCTGTGTACTATAGTATCTGAGTATGTGTATAGCTTTTGAGTTATGGTGTTGGAGAAGACTCTTGAGAGTCCCCTGGACTGCAAGGAGATCCAATCGGTCAATCCTCCAGGAAGTCAAGCCTGATTGCTCCCTGGAAGGACAAATCCTGAAGCTGAAGCTCAAGTACTTTGGCCACCTCATGAGAAGAGAGGACTCTTTAGAAAAGACCCTCATGCTGGGAAAGATGGAAGGCAAAAGGAGAAGGGGGCGGCAGAGGATGAGATGGTTAGATAGTGTCACCAAAGCAATGAACATGAAATTGGGCGAACTCTGGAAGCTAGTGGAGGACAGGGAGGTCTGGCGTGCTGTGGTCCATGGGGTCGCGAAGAGTCGGACACAACTTAGCGACTGAACAACAACAACAACAACGCGTATAGCATCTGTGTACTATAGAAACAAAGCTTATAGTATCTTCATGTCACTTAAAAAGTCTGTTTAATTTTGAATAGATGTTCCTATCAGAATAATGACCCATATTATGCATGTTCAGTGATGGTTTAACATTTTTTTGTTGATGATACATCAACAAAAAGGGCACCTTGGAATTATACTTCAGCACGGCAAACAATTTACTGTAAAGATGTAAAAAAAATGTACATTTTTCATGACCAGATTAGACCGGGAATGCACATTTTTCATTAGTTCCTTCAAATTGACACTGCGACTTAAAATTGCCATTCAAAATTAAAGGTCTGGTTTACTATGCTATGATGTATCGATCAAATGCCGAAGTTTGAAAGAAAAATATTGGGAAAAAAAGAAAGGTAATGTTCTCTGTTACTTGTGGAAGGCTGCAATCCTATAACACTTTCCTGGGAGTAAGGCCCATTGAATTCAGTGAGATGGACTTCTGAGTAGACGTGCATAACTTTGAGCTAAAAGCATCCTAAACTTTTCCAGTCTTTTCCTGATCCAGAGAAAAATAGATCAGCAAGGATAATCTTTTTATGCTGCAGCAAAGGCGGGATGAGAGAAGCCTTGAGAGTCCTTTGGCATTTCCAGAATTTTGACTCAGTTCAGGAAAGGATTGCTGCTTAACACCCAAATGAATAACTAAACGTGCAAGGAAAGTCAAGACTAGGTAGGCATTTCTATCCTTTAAAAAGGGAGGTGCTTTCATCCCTACCCAGTAAGGAATGTGAGAAGTAGTTAATTGGAATGTATGAGAAAAGTATGAATTTAAGTGAAGAGAAGGACAATAGTTCGTTCTCTGCCGCTCACCCATTCCGGTGACTGTTTGGACATATGTGCTAATGTAGCAAAGTGCTATTTTATACTGTAATGGCTCTTATGTTAATGGACTCTTTGCTCAATGACCTTTGTAGAACTGGATCCATAAGTGCTTTTTCTTCTTTTCAATCTGCTCTACACCTTCCTACACCCTCTCAGCACTCTGGGTGTCTTGTATTAGTTTCTTCTCCTTTATGCCTCTTTGTTTGCATTTAATTTTCCCCTCAGCGGGTGGGGAATGACACACTAGGAATATATTTGGCCTAAAAGCTTTAGATATACACTATTAAGGTGGAGTGTTATTCTTACCGGGGCGGGGGGACGGGGACTAAATAACTGTAAAATGTGGCTTTTTACTGTGGTACTTGTTTTCAGTCTGCTGTTCTGGAAATTTTCCTTTTGTGCTTGCCTCAATGTATCTGCACTTCCTATGAATCCTACAGATGACCATCTCTTAGAATGGAAGGCATGGGTGGAAGAACCCTTTGAAAAGCTGGCCCCACAGCCATCATAAGCCATCACTGCTCCCGGAGACTGCAAAACTCAAACCTGATCACCAGATTTCTCATGCTGAAGATTAGCTCTCTGTGGCTCCTGAGGACAGGACTGGAACCAGTGAATGTGTTGAAATCAGGGAAGTAGATTTAGGAAGAATTTGATCACTATATGAGCTGTCCAGCATGGAAACAGTATGCCTCGTCCAACTGTGGGTTCTCTATTAGGGTGCACTCTCTTAAGGTGCAATCCTAACCTGGAGTTAGGCTGGCACAGTTAGGCCAGCAAAGTTTGGCTGGCACAAGGGACACCGTAAAGTAATCACGTTGCTCAAACACGTATGGGCAAAATCTTCAGATTGTGTAATAGTCAAGAGGATGGTAAGAGTGCCACTAAGAACCATTAAAAACTACACAACCCCTGATGATGTTTCACAGGATGTTCTGGAATTTTCTGTTTTGAATGTCCTAGACGTGGTAATAGATGGGTTATGTGTATATTGCACCCACATATTCAGCCCATCCTGCAATCGTACGTGGTTTACAGACACAACTGTGCTTGGGCATACAGTCCCTGCTACAAGTCTAAAAGCAGCTGCAGAGAATTTGTCAGGAGGGACCACAGTTCAGCAGCAGCTCTGCTCAATATGCTGAAGACTTTGGGATCAATCCCTGGCATCTCACAGTAGAGCTAGAAAACAGCAAATTCCAATCCCTGTAGACAGTGCTGTGCTGGATAGACCAAGAAAACAGAAGGCAACTGCCTCCGTTTCTAATTGGGCAAGTGTGCTGGGCTGAGTAAGTTCCATTCAGGGTTGGACCCAAGAGTGGTGGGGCCCAATGCGGAGCATTTGCACTGCACCCCACCACTGCACCCAACCCCCTCATCCTGCAGTTGCAGGGATAGCAGCCAGGGGGAGCCAAATGCTGATGGTGCTGGAAATGCTTCTCGGAGCCCTATTTCAAGCCATATGGACTCAGAGGTGGGGTGGGAGGGCTGACACAGCACTCCACTTGCCACGGACAATTCCATGCCGTGGCAGCATGGGGGGGGGTCCTCCAAAGCGTGGGGTCTAATTTGGCAGAACTGGCAAAGTTGTGCTAAGGCCAGCCCTGGTTACACGCCTTGAACCATTCTGAAATGCTGGGCTGAGCTCTCCCACTGTAATCACGAGACAATCAGGAGCAGGGCCAGGCTTCAGCCAATGTGACCAATGTCGTCATATTGCGCCCCACACTTTGGGGGGGGGCACACCACACAGTGAGTATATTGTGTGCTGCTGCAGCCAGGATCTCTATGGGCTGTAAATCAGTGGGGCAAGCTTTGCCTTGGGCCCTCCCACCTGACCCTGCTTCCGAACAGCCCAAAATGGGCCTCCTGGAAACATTTGGTTGTCATAACCATGCCATAGCCAGGTGCCATGCTTTGTGCACAGCATCACAAGTGCTGTTCTGGTGAGTGGGGGGCCCACAGGGACGGTGGGGCCCCCGCACAAATGCCTTGTATAGGGCTCCCCTGCTCTTAGATCTGGCCCTGACCATGAGTGACGCGTTTCCTGGCTTAGGCCCACTGTCTCTTATTGCTTCCCATTACATCTTTATGCTCTTTTCAATGTCATATTGTTCCCTTGCCTTAAACATGTCCTGTGAAATGTTACTTTATTCAGAAATTGGTCTTTTCGGCTTTTGTGTGGAGGATTACATGGTTCATGAGTTCCGCCTAGTGAGATTTGCCTTATGCATGCTGCAGCTCATGGTGAGCCGCCCCAGTTTTGAGCATCCATACCGTTTTTGATTGATGTCACTACATTTCCTTAGTGACTGGTTTTTATTAGCTTCAAAAGATAACAGCCTTTGCATCCATGCACTTGGATGGCGTCGTGAAGGGCATCATATGAAAAGATGAGAAAATGCCCCCACTCAGTAGTCAAGCAACGTTCCTTGGCACCCGCGGATGAACTGCTTTCTGGGGTTTTAAATGAAAACCCAAAGAGGAGTTTGCTTAATTCTAGCATTCCCTCACCCCTGTTGCTTGCTGGGCTGGGACTTTTCATCCACATGACCTGGGAGTATTGCATTCAATGGAACTTGTTTCTAAGTAGGGATCATAGGATTGCTCTGGGAGTCTTCCCCAGTGGGATTCCCGGGAGGGGAACACAAAGTTGTTCAGGGTCCTGAATGCTGTTTTGGTGGCTGCTAAAGCAAAGTGGAGGAGATGCATTAAGAGTGAATGACTCTTAAGGCAAGGGGGAATTGCTGCTTTTCACCAGCGTTCAGGAGCAAGAACGACTTTGTGTGTCCCGTCCCCCCCTGGGGAACATCACTGGTCTTCCCCCCCCCCAAAAAAAATAAATTGATCTTGGGTAGATTTACAGGCGTGCCCCAGTATCCACTGATTCAAGATCCATGGTTTCAGTTATCCATGGATACTGGGATGCCTATTAAAAAGAGAGGGGAACATCTCTTTTTTTACTTTGTTGCAGCAAAACCTGATGTTCCCCTATCTTTTAAAAGGCATCCCCAGTATCCATGGTTTCAGGTATTTATGTAGCGTGTGTGCGTGTGCGTGCGTGCGTGCGTGCGTGCGTGCGTGCGTGCGTGCTGTATTTGGGATTTCAAATAGCACAGAGAATGTAACTCAGATTCCAAATCCTAACCAAAGACTCGGGCTTTCAAACATATTTTCTGTGCAAGTTTGTGCTTGGCACTGCTTGAGCGGCTCATGATTCTTATCCTTTGTAAGGAAGGAATGTTAAGCTGTGATACCATTCGCTGTGAGATAAACCTTCCTCCAGAAGATGCTTTACAACATATAGTCACAGAGATTTATATGGAGATGCTCACCAAGACAAGAAAGAGGAAAAGAGACTAACAATGCTGCTGCCCCTTCAATGTCTCTTCTTCCCTATCTACATGATGTTCCCATTTCTACTGCCCTTGATTAGGACTGTTGTTTGCCTGGAACTTCAATACTTTTTCTAGGTCCAACGGGTGACAAGCAGTGAGGCTTGCAAACTGATTGGTTTTCATTCATGAAAACTAGACACAGAGTGTGGGTCTGCAGACTTACCTCGGGGGCTGGAAAGAACCCATTTTGGGCAGCTGGCAAGCCTTAAAACAAGCTGGGCAGGCACTTGTCTGGGCTTGCCTCAGCCAGCACTAACAAGCACCAAGGAGGGGGGGACACCTGGGAGAGCAGAGAGGAGACAGGAAGGGGAGGGGGAAGCAATGGCGTTTTCAGCAGAGGCTCAGCCCCTGCTGGGTACATGATTGCTGCCCCCCCGACACTGCTTACTGCTTCTGGCGCTGCCCCCTCCATGCCTCCCCTGCCCCACCATGCTGCCTTTTGAAGCATTCTGAGCATAGGAGCAGGCAGTAGGCTGAACACCACTTGCCGTCACGCCTGTGGTAGCTCTGCTGCTGCTCAGGCCCCTGTGATCCCCTGGACCCCCCACAAAGCAAGCTACTGGGGGGGGAAGGCTAGGGGGGAGGTTGTACTTCAAAAGAGCCTGCCTGCCTATGATGAGGTAGTCATGGAGGAAGGAGCTGAGGAAACGTGGTTGGCAGAATTGCCCTTCAGAGGCCTCTCGGACACCCCCTCCTGCAAGTATGGTATCCGGGGTAAGGTTACCCTCCCTGCCCCTCTTAGCTATACCATTGTGTATTTGTTCCTCAATGAAGAACTCAGCACCCTGGAAAACCACTTCTTATTATGGCCTATGCCTTGCCTGGAGAAGATCCCAAGTTCAGCTTCTGGCATTTCCAGGCACGATTGGGAAAGTCTGTTGTACAGTGCTGTAAATAATGCTGTCCTAGAAAGACCAATTTTCAGACTCCATGGAAGGCATCTTAATATAGTCATATGATTAGGCAAGTTCTTCATGTCTCTGTTGGCCAATTGCCTGCCTTTTGGTCACCACTTTCTGCAGGCCTGACAGGAATGTGCAGATGCAACCAGACCCTGTGCCCCCTGGACAAACCCCAGACTAGCATCAACTGGGAATTAGTAAGGGGTCCAGGTGCATTAGGCCAGTGGTTCTCAAATGGTTTAGCACTGGGACCCACTATTTAGAATGAGAATCTGTCCGGAACCCACCGGAAGTGGTGTCATAGCTGGAAGTGCCATCAATGGAAGGCCAGAGCCTGCTACTTTCCTGATAATGCAGCAATAAAATGGGTTATTTCTCACCCATTTTCCAATAGCAAAGTGAATTAGAAAAGAAGCCTATTTACAACACTGACACAAGCAAAATAAGCACATAGCCCTCTCCTTTCCCATCTTCTCATATTTTCAATATGGCTGTCCCTAAGTGCTTTGAGACCCACCTGAAATTGGCTCACAACCAGTAGTGCTATCCAGCCGGTACGCTGGGCGGGACTTACGTTTGATCGGCAGTCCGCCCGTTGCGTCACGCCGCGTTCTGCCGCTTTCCCACACACCCCGGCGGGCTGGATAGCACTACTGCTCACAACCCACTGGTGGGTTGGGAACAATTTGGGAACCTCTGCATTAGGCCAATTATACCTTCAATGAACCTTATTTTTTCCACAGGAAGTTGCTCACCACTACAACAAGAAATGTGTGCGATATCACCTATAGACATTTGGACTGCAAAGTGCTGCTGCAGTGCTTTATGTTCAAAACCCAAACAAATTGTGTTTTTTTAAACTGAGATGCCCTCTGTTGGCAACCCTTGGGAGCCATTTTGTTGTGTGCATCTGTACTCATTCCTGAGCATCAAGAAGATACCTTAATGGTGATTACAGACTCCTGCTGGGACTTGTATTGTAACTGAAATGCTGAAGATGATGTTGGGCGGGGGGGGGGGAGCCCTGGAGAAAAATCATGTTTCCAAGGTTGAGATTCCCAAAGGAATTAGTTGCTTGCAAACGTTCTGCCTTTAGATAAATATTACCGACAGCATTCACGAGAAGTTGGAAGAAGGTATCAGATGATGGAAAGGGTTCTAATAATTAAAGGGACATGTCAGAAAACAAACAAACAAACAACTCCAAAGAACAGAATGGGAAAAGTGGTCCTCTGTGTGTCACAGGCAAGGAGAGCTAATAAATCCTAGCCTGACAGCTCAATACACCGGAATGTACAAATTATATGCTTTTATCCGCAGAGATTTTTCCTGTGCAAGATTAAGGTTTTAATGCAAACGCCTTCTCATGACAATTATCAGGTGGAAAGGAACTACATTATACACTGGCGCAAAGGGTCTGTGAGCTGAGGTCACTGCATTTTTCTCTGTACTTAAGTCACTTCCCTGAGAAAATTGCATGCTTTACTTTAAACCAGGAAAACCGAGGCAAACCAAAGGGGCTGCGGGAGAAAAAGAGAGAAGAGAAAAAGGAAAGAGTGTGACATTAGCACACCGCTCCTGGTTTGAGATCTGGCCCTTCAGAGGGAAAACAGCTAACAGAACGAAATAAAAATGACACATCCGATTAACATTTGTTTAGGTGCTTTTGAAATGCAATTACATTTCTTTCTTGGGTGATTGTTGAAGTGCAAGGATTTTGAAGTTTTGGAATTTTGAAACATGTATGGAAAATTCCACATTGGCTTTCCACCCCCTTCTCCCCGCCCTCCTGCACTGCCCAAAGTACAGTACTCTCTTGGCTGCCATGATTAAAGTACTTCCAGCACTTTGATGTTTTAAATTCTAATTCCTATGTTGTGATTTTTATGGTGGCTTTTGAAGGTTACTTTGCAGTCCTGTTTTTGTGTGTTTTTCATCATCTAATAGTTTTATCAGGACTCGGCTCTATTATGGCTGGGGTGGCTTAAATGAAATTTATTATTGAAGCGCAACAGGGAAAAAAAGACAGAGGAAAGCGACAGTGTGTTTTCTCCTTTGTCACTGGAAGGCACAATAGGGTGACTTTAAAAGAAATGTAAAAATAGATGGAGTAAAAGGAAAGCTCAGAAAATACATGTCAAATATTTTCCAGCTTAGTTTATCTGTTAGCTGTGTTCTGGAGTAGCCTGCTCTGGGCTAATAATATTTATATTGTTTTTTTTTCCCTCCTCAAAATGCAAGAGATTAATCGTTTGTAGCTTAATTTCTATATCTCAAGTCACCAAAAAATCAAAATAAAAAAAATCAAATTAGGTACACTTAGAAAAGCCTGTTCTATAGCAAACCTGTAATCTCTGTTTACTGTCGAGGGGATCTCCATCATGAGTCAGGGTTCCCCCCCCCCTTGGCTCGCCCCACGCACCCACAATGAATAATGCAGCCCCTGCTTTAAAGAGCTTATGATCTTAGCGTTCGCTGGCAGAAAAACAGGAGCCAAGAACAGGCAATTGTGGGAGAGGAATGGAAGGCCAGGTATCAGTGAGACTAATCTGTGCTGTAAATAAGCTGCCACCTCAGCACGCCAACTGCAGAGCTATTGTCTGAGGTTTTATACAATCCAAAGGAGAAGCTTCCATTGCATTTTCTGTTATCGCCTGAAGTTTAATATCGGAACAAGCAAATGTGCACAGAAAGCATTTCTTACACGCACACACACCCTCCACACATGCCTGTGAAAACAGAAAAAAAGAGACGGAGAGCGCAATCCTAAACTGGAGTTAAAAAGGTAAAGGTTCCCCCATGACCGAATGGTCTAGTCATAACCGACTGTAGGGGGTGGTGCTCATCTCCGTTTCAAAGCCTGTAGAGCCGGCGTTTTGTCCGAGGACAAGCTTCTGTGGTCATGTGACCGGCATGACTCTACGCTGTAGCGCACAGAACGCCATTCCCTTCCCACCGAAGTGGTCCCTATTTATCTACTTGCATTTAGGTGCTTTTGAACTGCTAGGTTGGCAGGAGCTGGGACAAGCAACGGGAGCTCACCCCGTGGCACAGTCTTGAACTCCCAACCTTCCGGTCAGAAAGCCCAGCAGCAGCAGTTTAACCCGCTGCGCCACCACATCCCTTAAACTGGAGTTAGGCCGGCGTAAACTAAGCCAGCAAAGTTTGGCCAGCACAAGGGACATTGTAAAGCACGTTTGGACCACACTTGGAGTCAGAGAGGATGGTGCACATCTGTGTGCTGGCCTCTCTGACTCCAAGAGTGGTCCAAACATACTTTACGGTGTCCCTTGTGGTGGCTGAATTTGCTGGCTTAGCGTATGCCGGCCTAAATTAGTTTAGGATTGCGCGCTCAATATTCATATTAGGAAAGGTAGGGAAAGAGAGGGAGAGCAGAATGGAGAAGGCTTTATACTAAACACAGTTTTCACTTTGCACAGGGACTACGGCTGCAATCCTATACACACTCATCTAGGAGTAAACCCCATTGGACTTAATTGTTTTATGGAACAATCCTAATTTGGAGTTAGGCCGGCACAGTTAGATCAGCAAAGTTTGGCTGGCACACTATAAAGTATGTTTAGACCACTCTCGGTCTCAGAGAGGCCAGCACACAGACGTGCACCATCCCCCCTGACTCTGAGAGTGATCCAAATGCTCTTTACGGTGTCCCTTGTGTCAACCAAACTTGGCTGGCCTAATGGAGTATCACCTTGAGGTCCTGTCCAGGCTGGACTTAAGATTGCCTTGATGGCACATAGCCAGAGGATAGAACCACACTGTGAAGTCTACATCTGGGACTGAGGATTCACCAAATCACAAGAAAACTATACATTTGAAACAAAAAACAAAACAAAAAACCATTGGGAAAAAAATGGTGGTTTTGACTAGCCTGCTCATGTAAGCCACCTTGGGCATTTGCTTTGGCATGGGAAAGGTGGGATATAAATTCTTCAAACAAATAAACAATACTTCTCAGTATGCACATTAATATGCAATATTGGATGCAGTATGCAATGGACACTTCTCAGTATGCAAGTATACAGATTATGCTCTAAGCATCTTAATTTCATGAAAGGAGAGCTAGAGGTGTTTGTTCTCCTTTTTAATAGAATCATTCAAGGCTGAAACTGAAAATTAGTACTCTTGGCAATGTCCATCTCAAGTTGGTAGGGGCATTTCTAACCAGATGACTTGTATAAAGCCAGATTAAAGTTGCTGGCTGGCCTTCTCCCACACTTCCGTGCTTCTCTCACTGTGTGGCTAATCAACTCAACAGCGACTCTGTCCTACCACAACAGGTACTGCAGCTTGTCACAGCCTGGCATTCTGTCTCCCATCCAAAAACATAACCACAGATTCTCCGGCTTAGCTTCAGGCAGTACCAGCAGCTCAACCATGAGTCCACACCTCCTGCCTATGTCCAATGGGTTACTCTCTGGAAAGTGTGTATAGGATTGAAACCTTAGGAAACTAAAAAAAATAGGTAAATATGGGGCCAGCAAGTTAGGCCAGCAAAGTTTGGCTGGCACAAGGGACATTGTAACATATGTTTGGACCACTCTCGGAATCAGTGAGGATGGCGCACGTCTGTGTGCTGGCCTCTCTGACTCCAAGAGTGGTCTAAACATACGTGACGGTGTCTCTTGTGCTGGCCAAACCTTGCTGGCCTAACTGTGCTGGCCTGACTCCAGGTTAGGATTGCGCTCTGAATCTAATCCCCTCTTTTCCAAGCCTTCCTTCACCTTTCTTCTCCTTGGACTTGTACCACCTACAGAGCTGCTGCAGGTCCGAGGAGACCTATTGCTCCCTTACTGGATACGGCACACAGTTATTTTTGGCACAAGGGAGAATAGGATTAGCAGTGAGGTTCTTGCTTGTGCCAGAGTTACTCCAAGATCTGCCTCTCTTCTGTCTTTGAAAAATCAATATGCTATTCAGCAGAACCTAGGGAAGGTCAACAATTTCTCCAGATCCTTTCCTTATGCTCTTCACTGCTTAACAAAATCATTTTCCCTTCCTGTCACCTGCAATCACAATTTCAAACAAACAGCCCTCCTTTTCTGTGAATTTCTCTCTCTCTCTCTCTCTCTCTCTCTCTCTCTCTCTCTCTCTCCTGTTCGCCTTTTGCCTCCATTCCACTGATCAAGCAGCATGCTCTTCCATGTCCCCTTCCAATGTCATGAGAGAGGGGTAAAGGTGGTCATTTGTACCCGCATCTAGGGTCAAAAAGAGAGCCCAGGACCCAAAGGAGGGGCTCCAGAAATTTCCTGGGATCTTACATTTTCCAATTTCACCCGGACTTGCTGCCTGTTTGGGATACTGGGGGTGTTGCTTCGGGTGTGCTGCAGTGGCTGATGCCAAAAGCCATACATGCTGGACCCAGGAATGCATACACAACACTCCTTAACACAGCATCAAATCTGGGAGGAAACTGGCCTCTACAGTACAGCAGCTCTTTGGCTTGCGGAACTGCTTACCTTGAAGGAGCATACAGGAATGCTCATTCAAACACCTGTCCCCAGGCCGCATGGCCCCGATCCGGCCACGGCAGGATGCTCCAGCGCAGGTTAGGATTGTGCCATCACTTTTTGTGCTTTGCAGTATCTGGGATGCAGATGGGATGCAGACATCTTGTTGTGTGCTTCCTGAGACATCTGGTGGGCCATTGTGAGATGCAGGAGGCTGGACCAGATGGGCTTTTGGCCTGATTTGGCAGGATTTTTCTTATGTTCTAATGCTCTCAATTTGTAGATGATCTCTGTACACCCAGTTTCTAGTGGTCATGGAAATGCACAAAACACAAATCCTATAGCATGTGTGATAACACCACATTCAGCCTTCAGATTGCTGAAATCTATTAATGAGCAAAATTCTCACCCAGTTATGCACCCAATTTTCTCAGGGGACCTGGAGCTGTGAGGAATGAATTGTGCCTGTTCATCAGCAGTCAGCTATAATTCAGTATAGATTAATTTTAAAATAGATGCATTATATTTTGAGTAGACCAGTTCTCTGCTTGACTGAATCTTTTTCCTTAGTGTAGCAACAACCCACAATCCCTTCCTCATTAATAGACTTGCCTGGTAAACGTCAGCCTAAAGTATAGTACAAAAATGGCTGCCCACCAGGAATTATGGCCTTACTATCTGTAGGGAATGATTAATTTCTGCCAGTTGCTGATATAGTTTATTGGCTGAGTAGTGGTTTGGTGTGTTGTTGTCATCCCCCCCCCCCACCTTGTTTCTTGTTCAAATGAAGTCAGGTTCTGACTGCTCATACATTTTTTCCTAATGTAAAACAAGGGCAAATCTGGAAATGTTTCCAGCTTGAATTTTTCCCCCTGCTGGATCAAGCCAAAGCTCCATCTAATCCATTATCTTGCTTTCCTCAGTGGCCGATGCATCTGGGCAAACTCTAGATGCACACCCCTCTTCTTCCCCCCCCCTCTTCAATTTAAGTATGCATTTAAGTGTTTCAATTCTGTGCGCTTATCCGGGGGGGGGGGGAGAAACTCACCCAACAATGGAATTGACTTTGATTGGCCACACATTGGTAATTCTTAGACTTTGTATAGCGCTGTCAAATGTTCAAAGTGCTTCAGGTGTCTTCTGTTGTAATTCTTTCAACAATCCTGTAAGGAAGGCCAGTGTTATTGTCTCTGTATTACAAATAGGAGGGGGGGGAGAGAGGGAGGTTCTCACCTAGTGAGCTCTTAGCAGAGATGAGATGAAAACCAAAACCTTCCCTATTTATAGTTCAGCCCCATGCGGTGTGGGGGTGGAAGGTAAGGCAGCACTTTGACAAGTGCCCAGGCTGTTGCCAAACCCGTGAGCGTGCAAACACTTGCAATCTCTGCACTCCAGAGTGTTTGCACACTCACAGGTTTGGCAGCGGTGACAGTGCTTTTTGAAGAACCCCAGTGGGGTGATGTTGCCTCACTTTCTACCCCCTTACTGCACACTGCTGTTGTAGTTGTCTTTTTTTTCTATTGCACTGCCCCTGTTTTGTCAATGATCCCCATCCCTGTTAATGTGGCCCTCCTTTTTTGCTTGCAAAAAAAATGGTTCATAAATCTAATATGTGCATCAAGGTGAATGGCAAGAAATAACCATGGAACACATGCCGCCCCTTCTTTATTAGGAAAATTGCTTGCAACCTAACAGCCAGATATAGAATCAAAGAGTTGGAAGGTACATACAAGGTCATCTAGTCCAACCCCCTGTTTGTAACAGGAAATCCCCTTAGTGCAGTTCAGCAGGTGCCTGTCAAGCCCTGCTTGAAGGTCTCCAGTGATGGAGAATCTACCACCTCCCTTGGCAATCTGCTCCACTGTCAAACCACCCTTATCATCAATAAATTCTTCATGATATCCAACTGGAATCTCCTCTCTTGCAGTTTGTATCCATTGGACCTAGTTCAACTGTCAAAGGCAGATGAGAACAAATTTGTCCCTTCCTCCTTATGACAGCCCTTCAGTTATTTGAAGAGTGCCATCATATTCCCTCTCAACCTTCTCTTCTCTGTGCTAAACATTCTCTCAACCTTTCCTCATAGGACTTATTTTCCAGCCCCCTGACCATCTTTGTTGCCCTTCTCTGAACCTGCTCTAGATTGGCTGCATCCTTCTTGAACTGAGATGCCCAGAATTGAACACAATACTCAAGGTGAGGACTTACCCAGAGGCGGATCTAAGGGGGGGCAAATCTGTAAGTTTTGCAAGGAGCCTTACCCTGTCATGTAAATCCCTCCTCTCCCTTGCTGCTGTAGCCAGTAAGCAATGCCAAGATGTTGCTGTTCCCTGTGAGGATTGGCTAGAACAGTGCAGGAGAGGAGTGTTTTCCACTGCAAGGTAAGGCTTCTTGCAAAACTTACAGATTTGCCCCCCCCTTAGATCCGCCTTTGGACTTACCAATGCGGAGCAAAGTAGAACCACAACTTCTTCTGACTTGGAAGCTATGGTTCTGTTAATGCAGGCTAAAATTGCATTCACCTTCTTTGGTGGATATGATTGGTGGATATTTATTTAATGGCCGCTAATGACTAGGAATGTTTTTTTTCCTGGAATGAGAAATTTACCTGCATGGTGGTGTCTGAGACAAGTGCCCTGCAAAGGAACGCAAAGTAGGATTAGTGGATGTACTGACCAGGGTAGAATTCTGATTTGCCTCCGTGAATGATCTGCCTGTATATCTATATATATAAAGAAGAGCGTATGTATGTGTGTATGTGTGTATGTGTGTATGTTTGTTCCACATAGGCTCCGCAACGCCTGGACCGATTCGCGCCAAACTCGGCACGCGGGTGCCTTGGCCCCCCCGAAACCATCGCTGCGCGGTTTTGGAACGGATCGCGCCCCCACGGGCGTGGATACAAGCGAATTTGTGGTTCTCTGTGGACGGCTATGGGCTGAACCACAGCATTCCGAGGCTCTGGTGATGTCATGATGAGATGCAAATGACATGCGGAATCTTCAGGCAGCAACTGAACTCTTGACAGTTGAAGACAAACAACAGCAAACAGGTTTCACGCAGGCAAACCGATACAATGTGTTCTGTGGACATGTGGGCGGTCCCTGCTTGGCAGTGGACAGTTGGCACAAGGTGCTGTGGCTGTTGCTCTCTCTCTGAAAGTTTACTTCCACTATGTAACGTAAGGCAATTGGGCAGGTGCAACCAAAGGCTACAAAGATGAAACAACAGTGTACACAGGAAACAACTGAGGAAAAAACAACAACAACTTGCAACGCTACGTCACAGAGCTGCTACATCTAGAGCAACAGAAACAGTACAGCAGCGTGACAAAAGACTCCACAATAAGAGAGACAGAGCTGCTACATCTAGAGCAACACAAACAGTACAGCAGCGTCACAAACAACTACAGGATATGAAACAGAGGGCTACTACACCTAGAGCAACAGATACAGTACAGCAGCATGGATGGGACATATAAACACCCGGGCACACATGTGAGTGGGGGTGGGGTCAGGGATGGGACATATCAACACCCAGGGACACATGTGAGTGGGGGTGGGGTCAGGGATGGGACATATCTACACCCGGGAACACATGTGAGTGGGGGTGGGGTCAGGGATGGGACATATCAACACCCGGGAACACATGTGAGTGGGGGTGGGGTCAGGGATGGGACATATCAACACTGGGGCACATATGTGAGTGGGGGTGGGGTCAGGGATGGGACATATCAACACCCGGGCACACATGTGAGTGGGGGTGGGGTCAGGGATGGGACATATCAACACCGGGGCACACATGTGAGTGGGGGGGTCAGGGATGGGATATATAAACACCCGGGCACACATGTGAGTGGGGGGGGGGGTCAGGGATGGACATATAAACACCCGGGCACACATGTGAGGGGGGGCAGGGATGGGACATATAAACGGGCCATCTGTATGCCTGGTGAGTGGGGGGGGGGGCAGGGATGGCACCTATAAACACCCGGGCAAAGCCGGGTACATAAAAGCTAGTTTGTTGATAAAACAAATACTTCAAAGGTACCTTAAGTCTCCAATGTCCTCTCATCCAAAGCAAGCTAAACCCTGTGGCACTGTCCTTATAGCTCAGATAAGTGGGGAAAACACATATAATAATAATAACACAACCTGGAGGAGAAAAGCGTTCGATTTAAACTCTGTCAATTAAAAACAAGCCAGAATGCAAATGCCACATCAGCACCAATCTTCTCGCTTAAGAAACTTAAGATCAGAAGAAATTACCTTCAATAGTACCTTGTTTTTATGTGTCTACCCTTCATAGCCTTCGTGAGTAACATGGCTTCCCCCATAATTTACACTGACATCTAATTTCAGCAGATCTGCAAGCAATCTAGCCAAAGATGGAGATACCGAGGAGCAAAGAGTCTGGCTTTATCACTGCAGATGCAAAGATTCATTGTTTCTGCTGATTCAGAAAGTAAACAGAGTGAGCATTTTTATATATATTTTTACACACACACACACACACACACACACACACACACACACACACACACACACACACAGACGAGAGAGAGAGAGAGAGAGAGAGAGAGAGAGAGAGAGAGAGAGAGAG
>JAJKFI010000049.1:4802332-4827191 GCA_029204185.1 Lerista edwardsae | reverse complement strand
GAGAGAGAGAGAGAGAGAGAGAGAGAGAGAGAGAGAGAGAGAGAGAGAGAGAGAGAGAACTGCTTAAACAAAATAAAGAAAAAATGCATTTTGGAAATATAAAATTTGGAAGGGTATTCAGTCTAATCTTCTGGGCTTTCCTGCAACTCACAGGTTTGTACCCAGTTGAAAAGAGTTGCCAAATGATTGAGCTATCCTAACCAACTTTCCAGTGCTGACCTAGCTGTGCCAATGGGGCAAGTGCTGTATCCTGAAATTGGGGGGGGGGCAGTCACGGAGGTAAGGGGATGTTTGTTCCCTTATCTCGGAGCTGCATTGCCCTTACCCCAGTGCTGGAAAGTTGGTTAGGATTGTGCCCTGGGACAGATAACCCTGGAGGCTGTGAAAGTTCCTTCTTTGGATTAAGGAAAGGGGAATTTTCCTTCTTTGGATTAAAAAAAATGACAAAACAATGGATGCGCTCTAAAAACTGCGCTCTAGGCTAGCGCAAGTTGCTTGTACTGGCCTCCGGGTGTCGCAAATGCACTGTAAAGTGTGTTTGCGCCATTTTGCAGGACCCGGATGGCGGACCTGCAGGCAACTTGTGCCGGCCTCCCTGCACCTGGCCCCGACTCCGTGCCGCAAAGGTAAGGCCAGCCTAGCTCGGCTGGCACAAGGACTCAGGGAGGGCGGCAGGAGGTGGAATGTGGTGGGGGACAGGCGGAATGGGACGGGCAGAGGATGGGTCTGGCCCAGGGAGGGGGACCTGTGGGAGGCCTGCCCTTGGGCCAGATCCGAATCTACTTCCCTGGCTTGGGCGGCCCCGATTGGCAGCTCGGAATTGGGCTGCCAATTTAGGTGGTGCAGCTCTGAGTGGTCTCATCTGGGCCGCTGCGTGTTACGAGGAGGAAGGGGAATTTTCTCCCCTTTCCCCGGGTGATGTGGCAGCAACTCCCTGCCCCGGGCTCGATATGAGGCAAGTGTGTTGGCCTGCCTATTCCAGCCCAGGGTTTGGCTTGCGCTCTTCGATACAGAGTATCCTGCCTTAGCATGGTTCCACAGTCAGTGCTATTTCCAAAGATATATAAAGATCAAAGAAAGTCAGTGAATCTTGTCCCAAAGATAAGAGGAGGAAGCCCCTTTGAGGTTTAGATAAGAACAGACGGGTTGGCTTCGCCCATTCCTTTTCAAAGGCTGCCTTTCACACTTCTGCACACTGCGCCAGATTCCAGCCTACTTCTTTCTAATTTGTTCCCTAGAAAAAGTAATTGCTTTTTTTATTTTTTTAGAAGAAGAAGAAGCCATTAAAGAGCAACAGATTTCACCACATACTTCTAGGAATCCTGCAGTTTCACATGGCTCTGGACGAAATGACTTGCTGTAAAAGTGTGTGTGGGCTGCAGAGTGTCTCTTCGGTTTTGTTTTAAAACTTTAATGGCAGAAACTGTCTTCCTTCCAGGTTACAGGGTTTGAAACCTCATTATGAAGAGTGTTTGAAAATGGTGGGTTTTTTTTGCACATAATTCCATGATTTGAAAGGCAGAAAACGGGGTTATGTGTTTTATGTTCTCATTTTTAGTACTATTAAATGCTTTTAAAGTACACTAAGAAAATGATATGGGTGATACAGCCCCTTACTAACTGGGCAAGAGGCACTCTTTCAAGTGTTGTTCCTCTTGTGTTTAGCAGGGGGAAAGTAACTGTACCTCTTTACTCCAGTGTAGTGTCTTTTCTAGTGGCTGTTACTGGTGGTGTTTTGCATTTTTTTTAAGATTGTGAGCCCTTTTGGGCAGGGAGCCATTTAAGTCTATTATTATTATTTGCCTGTAAACCACTTTGTAAACTTTGTGTTGAAAAGCGGTATATACATACTGTTGATTGATTGATTGATTGATTGATTGATTGATATGGTGGCAGCAGAAGCAGCCACAGTATTTCTAATTGGAAAAGTAACCTATTTTAATTTCTGGAAAATATCTTATTCAGATATTTTCACACCAAAAGGCAGTGTTTTATGTTTTTATACATTTTTAACAAAAATAAACATCTACCCACTGCAATTTCAATTGTCATAATGTGTGCTTTGCTTTTTCCTAAGCTTCATCTCCCACTAGTCAGACATACAGATTGGCAAATCGGGATATTAAAAAAAGAGTAGGATGTAATTTGACTGCTAGAGTAACCTGTGCAAGGCAGTCTCCCAAACTGAGCATCTCTCTTTTGGATACCGATGTACAGCCTGTGGATATGTGCGTGTGTATGCAAGCAGGAAGTATAGTTTGGATGAAACGAAAGAAGCCTGGGTCTTTGATGGTATCACAAATCTGTCTGGAAATATATGAAAACAGCAGGCAGTGGCAATCCAAAGAGGGTGCACCAAGATTCCAACTGATCTTGGCCATATCATCACAATTCATTGTTGTGTGGGAAGAATTCCCCCTTTGGAAAGGAGAGCTTTGAACACATGGGGATTTTGTGAAAAAGTGTTCATCTTGACAGCATAAAAAGGAATTGATAGGAAGCAGCAGGTGAGACAGGCAGTGCTGGAAAGGCAGAATATTTTCTTCAAGCATTAGAGTCCAGCCAATTCCGGATGTTCCTGCTGAGTGCCTGTATTCAGGATCTAGCCAAAACAGCCCCTTCAAAATCGTATCTTTGTTTGTTCAGATGCAGGCTCATACCTCAAGCCATATCCTTGATTTCATAGAAACTCCAAACTGGCTCATATATACCTGCTGCAGGTCACTTCATTCTGTCACATGGGCTGGCTGAAGCTATGGAGCAGCTTGAACTGCATCTCAGGAGTGCCACTTTCTGCATTGCCCCCATCCCTCAAGCTTCTGCCCATTATCTGGCTCCTCCTTCCATACAGGCTCAAAGCAGGTAATGGAGGTGCACTGGGATCACTCTGGCTTGCTCTGCGTTTCCTGCTCCATGCAGAGGAAGGAGCAAGATCACAGCATTCCGATCCTTGGAGCAGAGTGACTTAGCCCTTCACTTCCCACCTTGCTCTTGCTTTTACTGGCCTGGGCCAGCACACTCCACACACCTTGCTTCATGAAAGAGACAGGCAAGCAGGCCGACTCCATTGGTGGTGTGCTAGGGAGGCAGCAGCCATGTGTTCACTGTTCTGCCACAATCTGCCACCTGATGGCAATGCTTCATGGACCATGCATGGTGATAAATGTGTGAACTGAGATGCCATCAAGAAGCCTTGTGTTTGGGGTGATTTTATTCTTTTTTGAGAAGTGTTCATCGAAAGAAAAAATGGCATAGTGGTTAAAATGGTGGACTTAGATAAGGTTCTTAAGATCCAGGTTCTAATCCCACTCAGAGCACAATCCTAACCTGGAGTTAGGCCAGCACAAGTTAGGCCAGCAAAGTCCGGCCAGCACAAGGGACATTGTAAAGTATGTTTGGACCACTCTCGGAGTTAGAGAGTGTTAAGGTTCCATTTTCTAGGGAGAGAAAATCCTAGAGGCCTGATAGCATTTTCAGGGTAAAATGCCCACTTCGGGATAAAGTAAACTAGTCACACCTGAGCGGGAGGAATTGATATGCCGGAGTAAGGCCAGGTGTAGTTCATCAAGGCCAGTATGCCTACTGCAGGAATGCGCATAGGGCCCAGGGTCTGTGACTGGTGGGAGGGTTCCCATCAAGGTACTTAAGCAGAGGCCTCACTGCACCTCTTATCCGGTTGGTCTGGCAAGGAGGAGGTGCTGCTGCTGATCTTGCTGTTTAACATCATGTAACGTATAAGATCTTGCCAGAGCTATTTTTTGTCTGTAAGAACTTCTATTATCTGTAACCTGATTCTGGACTGTGTCTTATTATCCTTACGTCTGTCTGCAATGTTTTAAATACAAGTGTGCCTGGTTTTACCAAGAACTACAACGTTTAACTTGCCTTTATTTCTGTGGCGTCTGCCCCAGTTCTGTTTTGGATTGCCTTACCAGGGAATGCCGATGGGGGGCGCTACACCAATTTTTATCAGAGAGGTCCAGCACACTGATGTGCGCCATCCTCCCTGACTCCGAGAGTGGTCCAATCACGCTTTACAGTGTCCCTTATGCCAGCCAAACTTTAACTGTGCCGGCCTAACTCCAGGTTAGGATTGTGCTCTCAGTCATAAAGTTCACAGGCTGACCTTCGAAGTCATCTCCCAACCTAACCCACCTCACAGGGTTGTTGTGAAGATAAAATGGGGCAGAATGATGTACAGAATGATGTTCTAAGTTTCTTCAAGAAAGGATAGATTTCAACGTATTCAATAAATATGGATGTTCTATCTGCAATGGCTCTTTCACCTATGCAGATGACCATTGAGTAGCACAGCCACTAGAGCCTTGCTCAGAAATTATCCTGTCCGTCTGACTGGCTAACAGTGTGAGCATGTCAGCAGCCCCACCCCAACTGGGCTCACAAACCCCTGCCTCCCTTGTGGTCAGCGTTTGTTGGCTGTGACAAATGCTGGACACGGGGAGAGAACCCGTGTGTGATTGCCACCCTGGAATAGTCCATGTGGGTGGAACACCTTTCAGTAAATCTCAGGATGGGATTGAGCCAATCAATCAATCTTTTGGTGTGACTCTTCCTTTTGATGTATGTTGTTTAGTTTTGTAATGTGGAATAATTCCCACAAAACTGTGGGTGATTGACAAAGGCTATTGTGCCGTTGGTGCTTGTTTTGCAGGTCTGTCTTGGTTGTGGCTGGGGTTTCTATAGCTATTTCTATACCTATACACCTATCCTTGTTACAAAATACTGTACAATTCAACAGTAGCATCTATTAACAGCCACCAATGAAGAGTTGTTTTTGCTTCATCCTCTTGACATTCAGGGCGCAATCCTATACTGTGCTGGAATGGTGAGGCCGGCCGGCCAATGCCATATCCAGTGCAGTATAGGAGAGGCTGGAGCCTCCCCGCGGCAAGGGAGCGTGCGGGCACAGATCCGAGGAGACCATGCAGCCCGAATTGGGGCCGCGCAGCCTCCCAAATGGGTCTAGGATTCGACAGTATGGCAGAATCTTGGACCCACCCACGTCCCACCTACGCCCTGCCCTCCTCCCACAATCCCTGAGACGCCCCATCATGGCGCATCCCTTGCGCCAGCTGGCTTCAGCCGACACTAGGGAGGCGCTTCGCGGGTACAACAGGACCGGCGCTGCCTGCAGTGCCAGTCCTGTTGCCTTAGTGCCAACGCAGGGGTGCCGATTGGCGCCCCCGCGTCAGCGCTAAGTGTGCAGCGTCGGCGCATCCCTGTTGTGCCGATGCTGTGCGGTCTCTAGGATTGTGCTGTTAAATACATTTACTACACAATACTATGCATGTCCGCTCAGAAGTAAGTTTTATTATATTCAATGGAACTTACTCCCAAGCAAGTGTGCACAGGACTCCAGCTTTAAATGACAAAACAACCATTTTTTCCCCTTACCATTGTGTTCTATGTAGTTCTTTTGAATGCAGATACTGCTTTCTTACATTGATCAAAAGTAAATAGCACACAAAAGGAAAACAACACTTGCTGCAATGCACGTACAAAAGCTATTGTGATGTGAAGTTTGGGACATTTTCTTTCTGCTCAGATAATCAGCAATGCAAGGAGACGAATGGCAAGTGACAGTCAGAACTTACCCGACAGGCTGGAGACAAGTGAGAGGCTGCTGCTGATTGACTTAATAGCTTCCAGAGAGATAATATTAAAAGTTTGAGCTATTCCAAAGTGATTTATATTTTGAAATACTTCACTGCTCGTCTCGAGCCTTCTTTGCTGGCAGCATTTTTCAAGTTTCGTCTTTTGCAGAAATAGCCCCTTCAAGCCTTTAGGAGGTATTGAGACAGCACTTTAGCTCGGGAAATGTGCTTCCCCACTGACTGAGCTCTTAGTTCAGCCTTCCAAGAAGACAGAAGGTCAAATCACAAACACTGGTGCATCATTACGGTGTGTGTTGCAAGAATGTTGGCATGCCATTACTGTGTTCCCCCTTTCCAGGGAAAGAGAATGACAGTGCAATCCTATACCCCCCTTGTGCTGGCGCTAAACTCTTGCACCAGCCTAACGCCGTTGCAAACGTGTTGTAAAGCATGTCCACGTCATCGCTGTGGCGCTGGGCCAGTGCAAGCAGCAGGCCAGTGCTTGGGCTATGGCCATGTGCCAGTCAAGCGTTGGCGGCACTCAGTTGGCGCAGGGCCTCCGCGAGGGCGTTCCAGAGGCATTCCGGGGGCATAACTGGGTGGCGCAGTGGGCAGAGACGGCGGTTTTGACGCAGTTGTGACACAGGACGGCCATAGTGCCAAATCCTAAACCCCGTCCCTAGCCAGGGTGGCCCCAATTCTGGCTGCTTCTGTGCACGTTCCTCTGTGCCTGCAAGACAGCAGGCGCAGATTTGAGCAGGCCCATAGGGATGACTGCAGTGGTATCATCCAAATGATTTAGGAACAGGTACTCACTTTTGATTGGCACTTGTCGGGGTCCGCCCACCGGAAGTGACATCATAAGCCGGAAGTGATGTCATGACAGGAAGTGAGGTCATAGCAGAAGCGATGTCATGATGGTTGCCATGGATGTGATCATGTTTGTAATAACTTCAGCTTGTGGTTAGTGTTGATTTAATAACTTCTATTGCTTTGCTTTCTAGAGATGTGTATAGACATATTTTGCTTCAACTGTTCCCTGGTTAAATAGCAGGCTAGACTATACTAGACTGTGAGCCCTTTTGGGACAGGGAGCCATTTAACTTTAATGTTAAATGCAAGGAGCCGGCAAGGAGCAGGAGGGGGAACGGGCGACCAAAAAAAGACCGCGTGGGGGCTGGGGCTGGGGGGAGGCTGCAGGAGGAACCGGGATGCTGGATCTGCGCGGCTGGAGGGAGCGGGAGCCCCAGGCAGCCTACCTTCTCACGCTTGCTGCCTTATTCCTGGGTCTCCCTCGCTGCTGCTGCTGCTGCTGCTGCTGCCGCTGCCACCTCCGGTCCTCTCGCTTCGCTGCTGCCGCTGCTGCCGCCACCACCACGCTGCCTGCCTGCTTGCCTCCTCACAGAAAGTGCAGGCAATGGCTGCGGGCGTGCAGTACGCATGCGCAGCTGCTGAGCCAACCAGCCGATGGGGCCAGCTTCGAGTGGGCGGGGCCAGCTCAACTTCTAGAAACCGGTACTCGTGTAGTGGTGCGTAGTGGGTGCATGACATCACTGGATGACTGGGGCTTACGTGGGTGCAAGTCACAAGCCTCCCCTTGTCTTGGACGTTGCTGCTGCTGCCTCCTAATGGGCTTTAGGCTGCTATGTTGGCCTTACTAGGCTGGAATAGTACAGGATTGCGCTCTGGGAGAGCCAATGCAACAGGTCTTTGAGTCAGACTGTTTTCCATCCCTCTAATCCAGAGATCTTCACCGTTTTTCATCTCATGGCGCACCAGAAAGGTGCAAAAATTGCCAAGGCACACCATCAACTTTTTGACAATTGACAAGGTACACCGTGCCACTAGTGAGGGGCTCTCCTCTCCAATGGCTTTACCAATAAATGATCCTTCCCCAAATTCCCATGGCACACATGCAGACCATTCATGGCCCACCAATGTGCCATGGCACAGTGGTTGAAAATGACTGCTTTAACCCAATAAGTTTCAGAGCACGATCCAAACCTGCAGTTAGGCCAACGAAGTTTGGCTGGGACAAGGGACACGCAAAATTCCATAGAGTTGTGCTATTGCTATGCAAATTATAGAAAGAAGTACATGAATCACCTGGTGATTCTAGAACTCTCAGACTAAAATGCTGTTGGTGCAAGGGGTCTCTGCAGCAGCATGTCTGGAAAATATGGGGATTTAGGGTCACAATCCTAACCTGGAATTAGGCCAGCACAGTTAAGCCAGCAAAGTTTGGTTGGCACAAGGGCCACTGTAGTGCTTTTGGACCACTCTTAGGGAGGATGGCACATGCCTGTGTGCTGGCCTCTCTAATTCCGAGAGTGGTCCAAACATACTTTATGGTGTCCCTTGTGCTGTCCAAACTTTGCTGATCTAACTGTGCCGGCCTAACTCCAGGTTAGGATTGTGCTCTTAATCACCTCATAGAGATTTACACTTCCATAAAATTGGGTCAGGCCTTGGGAATGGAGTGAACAGAGAGCATCTCCTTGTATTGCACTTATGCGTTCAGTGGAGCCACCATCAGGGGCATCTTGAAGTGGGAACTGTTTGTGCAAATGCTCCCACACTTTGTAATCTGGTGGCAGCATCACAGCCCACTGCCTGCTGGCTCAGAGTTGCAGCAGCTCATGGACCTTTTGCTCTTAATTATAGAGACAAGTAACTAAACATACCCTGCCAGACTTCCTGGCTTGCCCTGCCTTTTCCTGTTCCATATCGATTGACAGAGTTGCCTAACACTGCAGCCCATGAAAGCATCTAATGTCATGCTGTCTCAGGCACAGGTCTTTACATAAAGTTGTAAGAAAAGCCCTCCTGGCTCAGATAAAAGGCATCATCAAAGTCTAGCATCCTATTTGCCTCTGGGGAACCCACAAGCAGGAGAAAAGGCATGTTCCTGCAGCTGGTATTCAGAGCCATAATGCTACTGAACCTGGAGATAGCACATGGCCATCAGACATTGTAGCCATTGATAGAATTGTTCTCCATTGATTTGTCCAATCTTCTTTTGAAGCTAGCTAAGCTAGTGGCCATCCTTGTGATGAATTCTACAGATGAATTACATGCTGTGTGAAGTAGTTCCTTCTGTCTGTCCTAGGTCCCTTCTGTCTTCCCACCAAGCAGTTTCACTGGATGACCTCTGGTTTTAGTAATGTGAGCGCAATGGCATTCCCATGGGGAGATGGGACACTTAGTTGTTCATGGGGCCTGAGCTCCTGTGTAAAGGGGCCCCTCCCCTCACCTTCGAGCCATTCGTGGCTTGGAGAGCTGGCTCAGAGACTTTGCTTTTGGAGTCGCGAATGGCTCTGAAGGCAAGAGGGAGCTGCCACTTTGCACAGGAGCTCAGGGCACAACATGGTGTCCAACTTAGTATAGGAACACCATTGTGTGTGTATGAGAGAATTATTTGATTTTTTAAAATTGGAGACAAAACATCCAATTTGTAGAGGCAATTTGCTCCTATTTCTGGTTCGACCAGTGTAAAGAAATTATCCATCTTTTCTTTCAGTTGTGAGATTCAGAGAGTGCAATTCTAAACTGGAGTTAGGCTGGCATAAGCTAAGCCAGCAAAGTTTGGCCAGAACAAGGGCCACCATAAAGCGTGTTTGGACCACTCTTGGAGTCAGGGAAGATGGTGCACTTCTGTGTGCTGGCCTCTCTGTCTCCAAGAGTGGTCCAAATATACACTACGGTGTCCCTTGTGCTGGCCAAACTTTGCTGGCTTAGTTTATGCCGGCCTAACTCAGTTAGTTGAAATATTAATTGAAATATTTATTTTGAAAGATTGTTGCCAAAATATTTCTCTCCACACCATGTATAGTTTTATAAATCACAAACATGTCCCCACTTCAGTGGTGTCATTCAAATGATTTAGGAACAGGAACTCACTTTTGATTGGCACTTGTCGGGAACCCAGAACCAGCTACGTAGCCCGTTAGGATCCGGAATGCCCGTTCTGGTCCGTTCCCCCTGAATGACATCACTGCCCCACTTTAATCACGCCCCAAAGCTAAACAGTCTTAAATGCTGTAGCCTTTGCTGAGAAAAAAATGCCCTGGCCCTCCAATCATTTTGGTTGCCCTCTTTTGCATGTTTTCCATCTCTACAATATCTTTCTTGAGGTGCAGAAACCAATAGCTTAGCTAGGGCTTGCTAGTTAAGGTCCTTTACTGGAAATGTAAAGAAGTGAACTTATAACCTTATGGATATAAAGTGAGTGCTTCGTGACTGTGCTGCAGTCCCCCCCTTTTTTTGCTGTACTTGTTCACTAGATCAAACAGCACATCAAGGGAGCACATCACACAGGCACATGTAGCAGCAACTGTTGCTCTACTTTTTCATCCCCGTTGGCCCTACACGCACTTTTTCATGTGGCAATCCCTTCATCTTCCTCCCGAACACAAGTGTTATTTAGGTATTCCATCACGTTTTACCAGGCATGCCACTTGACAATCTGACGGACAGGACACACTTTTTGCAGAAGGTTTGTTGGGTAGGAGGAACAATTGTACCTGTGAGATGCACTCACTTTTATTATTCCACGTGCCTAAATAACATACAACACACCTGTATTTTAAGGATTTTGGCTTGGATGGTCAGATCTCAAGATCTGGATCCACAAGCTGTATGCAGGGAGAATTACAGTGCAATCCTATACATGTTTACTCAGAGGTAAGACCCATTGTTTCTAATGGGGCATACTCCTATGTACATGTGTGCAGGATTACAGCCTTAAAGAAAAACCCAAGCACTTCAAGAGACAAGGTGGGACAAGAGCAACATTTTGCCAATGAATACGTACAGGGCCAACCTTAAGTCAGTGTGACCAATGTCATCACATTGGGCCCCGCACTTTGGGGACCCCCGCACCAGCGCAGTGAGCATATTGTCTGCTGAAGCAGCTGGGATTTATATAAACTGTAAGTCAGTGGGGCGAGCAGAGCAACTTTGCCTTGGGCCCTTCCACCTGCCCCTGCCTCTGAATGGCCCAAAATGGGCCTCCTGGAAGCAGTTGGCAGTGACGGCATCATGTAACCACCAACTATTTCCAGGTGCCATGTGCGGCACCACAAATGCTTCTCTTGGTGAGTGGGGCCGCTCAGGGAGTGTGGGAGCCCCCACGGAAATGGCCCACATTGGGCCCCGCCACTCCTAGAGTCGGCCCTAAATACATACTTGCCCTCCCTCTCTTATAGTTCAGTTCTGTGCATATGTACTCAAAAGTAAGCCCTACTGTGCTCAGTGGGACATGGTCTTAGGCAGTAGTGTCATTCACAAATGAGCTGCCGGAACACGAGGCGGGACCTACCGCCTGATTGGCTGGCCGTTCGTGACACGTCGCTGCCTGCCCGACTGCTGCGCGGGCACCTCTGGCTTCGGAGGGGGTGCCCGCTTGCCTGGGGGGCACGCTGGGTGCCTAGGTGAGCCGCAGAGGGGCGCGCCACCCGGAGGGAGCCCCCGTGGCAGGCGGGCGGGCAGCGACGCGTCACGGACCGCCTGTCAATCAAGCCTCGCGTTCCGGTGGCTCGTTTGTGAATGACACTACTGGTCTTAGGGAACACGCACAAGAAGTAGCCTTCGTTGCTTAACAGTGCAGAATGATGCAAGAGAGAACTTCAAAAAGTGCAGCTTTTCCCACTGTGGCCTGACAAATAGTCCCTGCCCACATCCCCTCTTCCACACTATAAAAAGAACAGGAGCTGTGTCCTTCCTTGCTTTCAAGCACCCTTGTCTGAGGTAGAATAAATTGCCGTGTCCTCTCCGTTAGGGCCGTCGACTGGTTTCTGTCATGTTCGAGCAGCATGTCTGTAATTAATTGAGGAGACTGGGCCTGGGTAGCCAAAGAAGTATCACTGTTTGCCTTCCACAGAATATCCCCCAAGGATTTGCCAAGAGTGCTTCTAATTAGAGAAGAAGACGGACACGGAAGCAGCAAAGGAAGGTTCCGGCTTGGATAAAAGTCTTTAAAAAAATCTGCACAGTTTTTTTTTTTTTAAACCAATGACTGGTTTATCGAGTTTTAGTTTTGAAAACAATAAATATTTCTCAGGCAATAAAGCATGTCCTTATCACCAAAGCTCAGTACTGAAAAGATTCTTGCTCAAGAAATGGAATTCAGCAAATGGCTATTTTTAGCCGGTGAGTGGCACAGCATGCCTGCAAGTTTAATGAGTGGTGCACACCAGGCAGGACTCTACAGCCGAACCAGGAAAGTGTTGAAAGGTGGGGAAATATTTGTCACGATCATGCCAGGGTCTAGACTTCAATGGAGCTCATGTAATAAGCAAGTCTCTGTCTTCTCGCACTGCGTATTGTTCTCTGGCATGCACCTTTTCTTGGTGCTTACCTGCCACCTGCATGTTTTGGAGAGCCAGTATTGTTTGCTTGTTTTCATAGGGAAATGCAGAAATGCAGAAATCTGGCTAGCATATACTGAATTTGGAAAGGCTGAAACTTTGAGTGCAGGCATTCCCTGGTATCCACTGGTGTTCTGTTCTGGACCCACAGTGTATACCTGAATTTGTGGATACTGGGGATGCCTTTTTTTAAAGATAAGGGCGCATCAACAGTTTTGCTGCAAAAAGGTAAAAAAAGTGAATTGTTTAATATTCCCCTATCTTTTTAATATTCCCCTATCTTTGTGGTGGCACAGCAGGTTAAACAGCTGCTGCTGGGCTTTCCGACCGGAAGGTTGGGAGTTCGAGACTGCGCGACGGAGTGAGCTCCCATCGCTTGTCCCAGCTCCTGCCAACCTAGCAGTTCGAAAGCACCTAAATGCAAGCAGATAAATAGGGACCACTTTGGTGGGAAGGGAACGGCGTTCCGTGCGCTACGGCGTAGAGTCATGCCGGCCACATGACCACGGAAGCTTGTCCTTGGACAAAACGCCGGCTCTACAGCTTTGAAACGGAGATGAGCACCGCCCCCTACAGCTGGTCACGACTAGACCATTCGGTCATGGGGAAACCTTTACCTTTTTATCTTTTTAATAGGTGTCCCAGGATCCATGGAATCCGTGGATAACTGAAACTGTGGATACCAAATCAGTGGATAGAGGGGTACACCTGTATTTGGAAACAGAGATGACATGAAGGACTTTAAGCTATCTAAAAATGAAGCCATATTTTCTGGGCTGTTGCCAAACAATTGCAGGTATCAGGAAACCAGTCTCTTCTGCATGGGAACAATGACCCTGCAATCCAGTGAGTCAGATGTTATCACTATGGTGTTATGAACAGGGTCTTCTGGACAGCCAAGCCAAGGCAGTGGAACTACCTTCCACCGCTGAAGCAAATTTGCTGGATGTTCTGGAGCAAAACCCTACAGAGGGCTCTCCGTGTCACCCTTCTGACGACTCCCTCATGGTGCATTGGGATCTAGCATTGCCACTGATACTAAGGGGTCAGAAGTGGACCTTCTGATGGGTGTGGGCCTTCGGTCAGCACCCAACCTGGACAATCACTGATGCTACCCCAGTTCCCTTCTTATTTAGGCAGCATCCTTCGGAAAGTGGTGAAATCGACGTTTAAGAGAGTATCTGCTGTTCATTTAAGCGGTTGCTGGTCTTTGCTCCTGATCATTTTACTGTGATCATTTTCATTTCATGAACTGTGACCAGTTCATTTTACTGTGCAGCTACGGCTGTTTAATGCACATTTTACTGTGCAACTGCGGCGTTTCAACGTAGACAAGTGTAAAGTGATGCACATTGGGCCAAAAAACCAAAACTTCACCTATAGGCTTACGGCTTCTGAGCTGTCTGTGACAGCACAAGAGAGAGATCTTGGGGTGCTGGTGGACAATTCAATGAAGGTATCGACCCAGTGTGCGGCAGCAATTAAGAAGGCCAATTCCATGCTTGGGGTCATTAAAAAAGGGGTTGAGAATAAAACAGCCAATATTATCATGCCATTGTACAAATCGATGGCAAGGCCACACCTGGAATATTGTGTACAGTTCTGGTCGCCGCATCTCAAAAAGGACATAGTGGAGCTGAAAAAGGTGCAGAAGAGAGTGACGAAAATGATTTCGGGGCTGGGGCACCTCCTTTATGAAGAAAGACTGCAGCGTTTGGGGCTCTTCAGCCTAGAAAAAAGGTGCCTGAGGGGGGACATGATTAAGACATACAAAATTATGCACGGAAGGGATAGAGTCAATAGAGGGATGTTCTTTTCCCTCTCTCAAAACAACAGAACCAGGGGGCATCCGCTAAAACTGAGGGTTGGGAGAGTTAAAACAGATAAAAGGAAGTACTTTTTTACCCAGCGAGTAGTTAATCTGTGGAACTCTTTGCCACAGGAGGTGGTGATGGCATCTGGTCTGGATGCCTTTAAGAGAGTATTGGACAGATTTCTGGAAGATAGGTCCATCGTGGGCTATAGACAATGATGGATTGTGCAACCTCCTTGCATTGGTGGTGGGCTACTTCAGAGTACCGGGTGCAAGGGAGTGGCAACAAGATGCAAGCATCTTGTGTCTCATGCCTCCCTGGGGCACCTGGTGGGCCGCTGTGAGATACAGGAAGCTTGACTAGATGGGCCTTTGGCCTGATCCAGCAGGGCTCTTCTTATGTTCTTAATGGTAGTTGTTTTACGCTGTTAGTTTATATTGTTTGCTTGGGGACACTTGGGCAGAAAAGGGGCATTCACAAGAATTCTAAAGAAATATTTTACAGTTCCATTGAAGTTGACTGTGCTGTTAACTTTGCGTACCATACATAAGACTGTGCCATAAGCCTATGGAATGCAACCAATGGAAATAAATAGATGCATTTCTACAGGGCTGACCCAATGCATCAGGCTGACCCTGATGCATGCTGACCCTGATGCATCAGGCAGCATGCCAAATGCTGTTCCCCATTTGCCTGATGATGTGCCAGCTTCTACCCCCCTCCGCTCTCTAATTTTCTAGCTCAGCACCCCCCCCCCCCCCGCCAATTCATGTTTTCACCCTCTTGGTTCTCCTCTTCCTTCCTCTTCTTTTTTCAATCCAGGTAGTGGAAGGAGGAGGAGGAGCAGTGGTACCAAGTAGGCATACAGAGATCCTCACCACCACCACCATCAATCTGCTACCTGAGGCCATCACTTAGTTGGCCTCATGGCTGGGCCGGTTCTGCATTTCTGTATTCTAAAAATATAAGATATGATCTAGTCAGACTTGAATCTAGGTCCCACTACAACTTCTAGTCACTGCCATTTATTTTAGAGAAGAGAGTTAAACAGGTGTTTAGTCCATTGAAATAAATAGAACCTAAAAGTATGTAACGTTGGGTGGAACCTGTTTATTCTTTTGTCCTTTCCAGTTTCACCTCTTAAATACGAACAGAAACGTTGTTCTGAGTTCGATTTTCTCCAATACAGCAAGTGACTTCCCATAAATCATTGGCAGGCATTTGCAGCTGTAACTCTGTTTTGATATTGCTTTGCCTGGAAATTAACAGCGATCAGAAAAGTTATCCAGGCTCACTTGTGCTGTTATTTATCAAAAAGGAGAGAGAATTCAGTCTGCAAATTAGTTTTGAACCTTTAAAGTTGACAGGCAGTGTCTGTAATGAGGCTGACACCTTTGGAAGGTCAGAAAGTTTCTCTTTGTGCTAGCTGCAGTTCCCAGCATGCCTGCTTGATGACCCATTAAAATGTACTTCTCCAAATGTCAGTTTGCGCATATATAAAAAACGGAGTTTAAAGACCACTGGAGGAAGATATTTTGGTTGCATTTTTTCATTCCCCCCCCCCAAAGTTCCCATTTCTTTCCTCCTTGAGATTCTTTGTCAATTTTAATTCATTAGAACTTTGTGTAATGACAGCATTGTGTATGTTGTGGTCTTCTTGTTAAAATCTAATGAACAGTAGCAGGCTGGAAGAATAAGAAAGGAACTAGGGCAAATGACAGAGGGCAATGCAATGTAATTCATGAAGTCTCAAACTCTGCTGGCTAATTCCAGCAAGGGATATCTATGTGCGAATGGAGGTGTTGCATACACAGCTGATGTGGACGCAGAAGCACCCAATGTTCACCCACATTTTAGTGCGCATTTGGAGTCTGCTGAGCAAACTGGATACATTGTTTTATATGGATGAGAATGTAGACACATCTGGAATTGCTAATCGTTGCACATGACTAGTCTAGCCCATGACTAGAGTTGAATTGGGCCTCTGTGGAAGGCTTCTGGCCCTCCCGAATGAAATCCTGATGTGAAGAAATGTACCTATTCCCTCCATTTTACATATGTTGTTGTGTAAAATGGTTGCCTGAAAGGGGAAAAACATTCTTATTTATTTCAGCTCTACGTAGAAAGATTAATAGGTCAGGAAAAAAAATGACATCAAAGGTGTTTGTTGCAAACATGAAAAAAAAAGTTTTTCTGTAAGCATTCTGCAAATGTTTTTTCTGTAAACGGTAAATGAAGATGACAGTTTGGCAAAATGAAACCTAGACCTGATGGATAACATCTGAGAGGAGGATCAATGTTTTCCTAGTAGAGTGGAATGGGCAGCCCCAATCCTATTGGGCTGCACCACTGGCAGGTCTAGTATTCTGCCAGCACTGGCTCCCATAAGGCACTGCCAGAGTGCTAGAGGAAGCCAGAACCTTCACATGTGCTTCACTGCTGGGAGGAGGGAAGGGGTGGGGGAGGGTGGAGTGGGGGGGGGAGGGCCAAATGTGGTGGGGAGGGGGAGGAATAGAGGTGGGGAGGCAGCAGGAGGGAATGGATCCAGTGACAATGTTGCTCAGGAGTGTGTCTTGGCAGGGCAGCCAGGAAGACCCCAGCTGCACCCTACACCAAGGTCTCGCAGCCTGACACCATCTCCAGTGGCACAGAGGACAGACCCTCGCTCTGCCGGACGAACAGCTTCAGCAGCAAGACTGATGGCAGGAAGGCCCCGCCCTTGGGGCACCAAGGCTCCAGCAGCACCAAGGCTCCAGCAGCAGGCCAGGCAGGGCCCGGAGCATTAGCCCTCTGAGGCAGCACTGCAGCCCTAGCCAGGGGCGGGATTACTTGGGAGGCGGCCCCAGCCAAGGGAGGGATTGCTCATGAGGCAGGTAGGCTGGGGGAGTGGGGAACGAGCCACTGCTGGCACTGTAGCTCCAGCAGAGAGAGAGAGAGAGAGAGCAAGAGAGAGAGAGAGAGGTGGAGCCACTGCCCTTAAAAACCCCAGTAGCCTGTGATGAAAGTCAGTGTGGCTTAGGCTGCTGTCTTAGACAGATGCTGGCAGGCCCATGACTAATAGACCACAGGAGGGGCAGGATTCAAGGTGAGTCAACCCTCTGCCCTCTTTTGCTGACAAATTGGAGCCCTATTCAAGGTATAGCAGGGCCTCACCTTACCTACCTCTGGGCTCCGGTGGCCTTCGCAGACCAAAGTTCTGCTGGGGCGGCATCTGCCTCCCTGGGCCCCTGACAATTAATATTAATATTAGTAATAGCAGCAAGAATGATGGGGAAGAAATATTTTAAGTAAACTAACAAATAATTGTATGTCTGTAGAATTTCAGAGTGTGCAAACCACTTCATGTACATCATCTCAGTCATACTTGAAACAGTTCTCCCGAGGTGGCGAGTCACTCTAAACCTGGAAAGGGTTCATCCACAGTTCCTCACATCTATGGGGATGTGGTCAGTGAGTCTATCAGCACAAGGGGTAAAGCTAGCTGGCACTCTCCTGTTTGCCCTGTACTGGCTGAGTACCCCAACAGGACTTGTATATATGCACATATGTACTATTTAGAGTCTGAGTCTTTCCCCTGCAGATTCAGCTGCCAACATGCAGGGATCCATATAGGATTGATCAGACCCCTGTTCTCACCTACCCTTCAGCCAATGCACAGGCACCTTGGCCAGGGCAACTGACCTGAGCTCAAAGATGTGGCAGTACATGCCCTGGTATCTGCTGGGGTTCCGTTCCGGGGATATCTGAAACTGTGGATACTGGGGACAACTTTTTAAAGATAGAGGAACATCAGTGGTTTTGCTATAACAAGGTAAAAAAGTTGCTTAATGTTCCCTATCTTTTTAATAGGCTTCCCGTATCCATGGTATCCATGGATAACTGAAACCCTGGATACCAAATCAATGGATATTGGGACATACCTGTAATTTGAATCCTGGTGAGAGGGAAGGCTATATAGAGATTGGGGACTCGCACCTAGGTTTCCTGCTTTTAGTAATGGCTCAGAGGACACTGGTGTATGTACATTAAGGGAGAAACGAAGAAACTAGGTTCTCTTGAGCCTAATGATATTCTCTCCTGCTCCAGGCTCTGATCCATACAGAAACGGATTATGTACAAAAATTCTATGCCATTTTGCCTTTTGGGCTCAAAGTGGTAAACAAAGCATCCAAAAAACAGCACAAAACCATTTTAAAGCAGTTGGAACCAATTATACAAGCAATGTATTTAGTTAGGTAGAAAAAGATGTCTGCAGTCCCATAACAAATGAGGAACAACTGAATGTTTACAGAGTTATAAATTGATCATCTGGAAGGCCTGATTTGTTTTTATCACTTATTTATTCTATCCTTTATATCCTGCCCTTCTATATTAAAATATACTCAGGGCAGCTTACAAAGTTAAAACATTAAAATAACACCATCACTATTCAAAATAGTATAAAACAATAATGATTTAAAAGAAGCAGTAGGCTAAACACATTAAAACTACATTAAAAGAAGCCAGAACTTTAACATAGAATAAAACTATTTTCAAGGCCTGCCTGAAGGTGGGCAACCAAGAGGATTTGCATATTTCTCTTGGGAGGACATTCAGAGTGCAATCCTAACCTGGAGTTAGGCCAGCACAATTAGGCCAGCAAAGTTTGGCTGGCATCAAATGCGTTTGGACCACTCTCAGAGTCAGGGAGGATGGTGCACGTCTGTGTGCTGGTTGCTCTGACTCCGAGAGCGGTCCAAACATATTTTACGGTGGCCCTTGTGCCAGCCAAACTTTCCTGGCCTAACTGTGCCAGCCTAACTCCAGGTTAGGACTGCGCTCTCAATTCTGTACCCCGTAGCCACAAAGGCTCAGGTCTTGTACCCATCCATCTTACAGAGAGGAGTTCTGAGAGGAAGGTCTCAGAGTTAGAGCAAAATCTCAGGCAGGTTCTAGGGGGAGATGGTGATGCTCTGACCACAGTTATGTAGGCAGTGGTGTCATTCAAATGATTTAGGAACAGGAACTCACTTTTGAGTTCAAATTCAAATGTTGAAAAAACAAACAAAAAAAAGCCACGGAGCCCGTTAGGATCCGGAACGCCCGTTCTGGTCCGTTCCCCCTGAATGACATCACTGTATGTAGGGCTTTAAATATCAAAGCCAATACCTGGAAACAAATTGGCAGTTGGAGAAGTTGGTAAAGGGTTGGTGCAATGTGATTAAGATCCCAATCATATCCAATTTTCCAGTGCCATTCTGTGGCAGTGCAGCTGCTGTGGAGGGACAGTCACAGAGGCTTCCTCAAGGTAAGGGAATGCGCATTCCCTTCCCTCGGGGCTGCATTGCGACTGCATCGGCACTGGAAAGTCGGATAGGATTTGGCCCCCGGACTGGTGGCTCCAGACAAATGTCTGGTAGCTGCATTTTGCAATGTGCATACCTGCCGTTTCTCATACGGTGAAAAAAGACCTGTCTTTCCTGAAATACGCGCCTGCAGTCTTGTACATATGTCAGTGCTACTTCATAAGCAAAATTGTTCCATTACCCTGCATGCATTTACTTCTTTTAAAATGAGTCTGTGGACATAATGGGTGCAATCCCAGCACCCATGTAGCACCAATGCAGTGACATTGCGTCAGCGCTATGTCACTAGCGCCGACACGGCCCACTGCCTGCGTTGGCGCTAGAACTCGTCTGGTGCAAGGGAGGTTCTGGGAGAAGGGAGGGACGGTGGGTGGGTGGAACTGGGCAGGGGTGGGTGGGCTGTTGGGCATGCTGGCCCAGGGAGGGGGAGGGGGCTGAGATGCGGCTGTTTAGGGCGCATCCAAGGCTCTGTCGGGATGCCATGTGGCCCTGATTTGAGCCGCACGGCTTCCTTAGTTCTGCGCCTGCTAAATAGCAGGCACAGATCCAAAGAACCCTATGGGGAGGCAGGAGCCTCCCCTGGGGCAACGGGACGAACGTGTCCTTGCCCTGGGGAGGCTCCCCAGTGCACCTAAGGTGCGCCTGATTTGGCGCAGTCTCTCCGGCCTCGCCAATCCAGGGGAATTCAGGATTGCGCTCTAAGAAACAAATTTCATGTGGCTCGTCATAAGATATTTCTGTCTTGCTGCTGAAAGTTTATCAGGAGAAGCAAAAACATACTTTTAAAAAACAAAACATTCCACATCACTGGGTTTTAAAGAACAAAAGCATCTCCACCATTTCAAAAATTAGTTTTCTTTACAGAAAAATGTACAGTATGTGCAAAATTAGCCTTTCTTTGAGCCAGTGTCTGCCTCTCACTGAAGTTTCACAAGAAGAGAGACTCATTGACTTGCATCCTTCAGATGTTATTGCTCGAAACTAATGAGCTACATCGAGGGACAATGAAGAGTTCAGATATGAATTCTTTGATTGAGAAGAACCTCATTAGGAAATCACATCGTTTTTGTATCATAATCTGTTTTGACAGTGAGCATGAATACTATTGTATCTGGAGGATATAACTCTTCCGTCTTTTCATATTTTAAAAATATTCTGCGGAACTTGTGAAGAGTGCCTAGTTGGAAATTACATCCTTGTTTTAACAAAACAAACCCCAATGCTTTATTATTTCATGATTGGCGCAATCCTAACCTGAGCAGGAGCAGGCAGGCTGGCTGGCTAGCCTGTGCTGCCCCCTACCCAGCAGGAGGCAGCTGGAGTTCATCGTGGGGCAAGGGGAGCTTGTCCCCTTGCCCCGGGGTAAGCCCCAGGCTCCCAGATGGGGCATCTCAGAACTGCCGTTATAGCCACAGAGATTTGAGCATCTGGCAAAGGGAAACCTTTTTTTTTAAGGTGGGTCCTAATGCTAAAAATGCTAGTCCCTCCTCCCGTGTAGTGGTGTAGCTAGGTCATTTGACACCCGGTGCTCATAAATTATTGGCACCCCATATGGCAAAATTATTTATTTATATTTTTTTCACATTTTGTGTATACTTCCTCCAAGGAGCTCAGGGTGGTGCAAATTCCTCCTCCCCTTCTTTTGTCCTCACAATAACTGTTAGGTAAATAATAGTCATGACGTGAAATGCATAATAATAATGCCCAGAAAATAAATGCAGTGAATATTTCCCCAGAAGCAATGGATGGACATCAGTAGCCTGCCCTGCTATGGCTCCCTTGCACATAGTAGTCAGTAACATGCTGCTCCTGCATCTGGAGGTTCAATGTAGCCATCATACATAATGTTACAGATCTGTAAAATGCTTGTGGTGCAGGTGCAATTGCACAGATCTCTTAATCCAGCTGTAAACCTGGAAGCATTTCTTTGTAGCAGTTATTTAGGCACACATAAAGGCTGTGCACGCTCAGTCTTTACTAGCACCATCAAATTAACCCACCTCTTTTTCCTGGCCACTGGGTGGCAACCACAGGAGCATATGCTACATTTACCAGCCCAGATTTGCAGCCTCACGCTGTTGGGTCTGCTGCCTGCAGTGAAGGAGGCTTTAAACACGAATAACCTGCTGATCTGTAGGAAGCTTGCATGCTTGTGTACATGCACAGATTTGTACCACTTCCTTAATGGGAATAGAAGCCTTAGAGAGTGCAGTTTTCCTTTCTGAACTGGCATGATACAAGCCAGTGTCTCAGGAATTCTTGAGGAATAATTACAGTACTGCATTAGGTTATGACAGCAGCTTGGAAGAGTTGAGCCCATTGAGCAGAAGTCTAGGAACCCTACATACAAATGCATGCCTGATCATTTTTGGTTTTGCATCCCCTTCTCTTGCCAGTAATAAGTTTGAGGCTCTGGAGTGCTAACAGGTAGAGTGGAGGGACAGTTTTGTTCCAGAAAAGGTACAAAGACTGGGATAGATATTTTGACTAGGTTTAAGTTGAATATGCTTCAGTGCCGCCATGGGCAGGGAAATGCAAGGTGGGGGCAATCCAGATCTTCCTCAACCCCGCTTTTAACAGGATTAGCATTAATAAACTGTGATCATCATTGGTGATTGTTAGCTTGGCGCCAGGAAGGGACTCCTCTAGGGGGAGAGCAGGATAGAAAGTTTTAAAATAAATATGATGTGGGACAAGTCAAGTGTCTATTGTTGGAACCTGTCTTATTTAATGGACTGTATGAACTTCAGAAGCTGAAAGCTTTAGGCAAGAACACCACCCTTGTAGTAACCAGCACAGTAACCAGCAAATAGTGAAAGTTTTGGTCACAGTAAAAGGTGGCCAGCAGCAGTTCTTGGTGGGAAAACTCTTCTTGGCTAAAGTCCAACTGTTGAGAGCCTCCTTAACGTGGCTCTGTACCCTATAGGTAATACTTGCCCTATAGGCCCTATAGGTAATACTTGTGATTGCCATGCTCATGATGGTCAGATGGAGGTGTAACCAGATACACCTAATGCAGGACTTGTGAAGGGGTAAGACCAGGATGTGATGGGAACAGGTATGGACCCCATCGAGGGGGTTGGGCGTGTTGAGAACACCCTCTCCTTGATTTTGTAAAAGAAACAAAGTGTTGTGTTTAGGAAAGGCATGGAGCAGTTTTAAAAGAAACAAGGTTTTGGCTGGATAGATGTCTGTTAAAGAAATAATGCTTTCTCAGCAGAAAGAGAAAAGGGGGGAAGTGTTGAAATATTGCAGACACAAAATTGCAGACATTATTGCAGACATTATTGCAGACATTATTCTGCTTGTCTTAATAATGGTACCATTGTTACTGCTAAATGTACTCATGTTTGCATCTGACTACCCTCTGTGATCACCCCTCCTTCCCTTCCCTGACCCTGGGTTGGGGTCACACTGGAGGGGAGGAGGAGCAGCAGCAAAGAAGGACCACCAATCAGATGTCCCACATCACCAAAATTGCCAATAGCAGGTTGCCAATGTTTTTATTTGTTGTTGCCATTTCCACATTTGCCTGTTCAACTGTATAACTGATCAAGCGCAGATGTACAAATTACACAAGATCTGTGGTCTCTATGGAAGCGTATCGCTTGTGTACATTTTATTAATGCCCTACACATTAATAAAGTGTATTTCTCTTTCTGCAACATCAAAATCCAGTTGGTATTCTTTTACGTCAACTTTCTTTTTGATAAGCTATAGCAGGAGGTCCCTGGGGGGGCAGTCGTTGGGCTGGGAAGGTTTTGCTTACTTTAACGGGGAAGGTGCTTTACATGCTGGGGAATGAAAACTCAATTGGGCAGGCTTCTATCTCTTTGCTTAAAGAGATAGGAGCACTAGGGAGTCTCTCTCCTTGCAGGGTGATCCCACCCCGACAACAAATACATAAATAAATAGTAGCTTTCTGTCCTACCAAGGAAACCCATACTATTCAGGGCTAGCATTCTAATTTTGTTAAGATTGCTGCAAGTCTTTAGATTTGATCAATACATTGTGGTCCTTTTCAACCCACTGACACTTGGCCTGTGCTTTGTTGGGGGCTGTGGAGGCGATTGCCTGGCTTCAGCTTGGCAGATCCATCCAGCAGCAGATATGTCAGCATGAGCATAACAGATAATTGGCAGGTCCATGTTTAATAGAGAAGTTTTTCCCCCACATTCTGTACTTCGGTCAAGAAGATTTTGCGCCATTCATCACAGAGAAGCTATGGGCGGGGGGCGCGCCGGGGGACGGCGCGGGAGTGAAAAACTCCCGTTCCACACACAACTATTCTCAGCTCTAAGGTTCAAACTAGACATGCATGGATATGTTTGCTTTTAATTCTTTTATTTTGGTCTTTTTTATAAATAGTATTGGGGGGGCTGTATGAAATGGTCCAAACAAGATAGAGTACAATCCTAATGTTAGGTCAGCACAAGTCCCTTGTGCTGGCCCAGGAGGGTCACAAATGTGCTGTAAAGTGTGTTTGCACCACCCTCGGAGACAACAGTCATGCGCCATCCTCCCTGACTTTGAGAGTGGTCCACTTTTCATTGTGTTTGCAACAATCCTGGGATGGAACAAGGGACTTGTGCCAGCCTAACACAAGATTAAGATTGCGCCCTTAGACACCTCTGCAGTTCCTCCCCTGATCACCTGTCTTCATTAGGCTATTATAGTAAAAAAAAAAAGTGGGTTTTTTTGTTTTTGTTTTTAATTCTATTGGCTTTCAGTAGAATTTTTGTAAATTATAAGTAGCAAGGGGATGAATGATAGGGCTAGGAGATGCAATGGCAAGTAGCTGCTAAGACCCCTGTGCCCCCCATTGCCACCTCCATGGTTTTTTTTTAAATAATGAAATTGTCAAAAGCACCTGTTTGCATGCGCACCTGTTTGCATTTGTTTGCATTTGACCCTCTAAATCAATCCAAAGCAAGTTCTTTTTTTAGGCACTGAGGATTCATTATATGCATTTGTGTGTAACATATAATTACCACCTAAGGTAAGTACTTGATTGCCATATCAATCTCCCCCGCAAACTGCATCAGAAATAACTTTTTCAGGATTTTTGTATTTGCTTTGTTGAGCCTCTTCTTGTCTTTGTTTTTCTCTCATTCCATTGCTCTAATTCCCTTGAAATATTGCAAGGATAAGTCTTTCCTCCTGAGGCATAACTTGTAAATATAGATAACGGATGTGTTTTACAGAAAATATTTGGTTTTGAAGGCTTCAGGCTAGATATGAAAGCAATGTTGAGGAGATGGAAAGCTATTCTTTTTCTGTGTCTTGAGAGAATTATCTATCAAATTAATCTAGTAGTTAGATCTGATTTATCTCTCCAGTGTAATTTCCAGATGAATAAATTGATCTAGACCACTGTTTCAATCACCCAATAGCATTTTCACTCGGGCATACCACATTAGTAAAAGATAGCGTGGCAGTAGCTGTCAATGGCTGTTTGTGAGGATGTCCTAAATGAAATTAAGCACCATCTCCCTCCTGTCTAATGGTCCCACTTTTAATGATTTATTGGCTGAGCATGGTGATGCCTTTAGTTTAATCTGAATGCTCAGTGTTCTATTTGTAAGATTTTATGTGTGTGTGGCATGATGGTATCCCTGAACATTGAGATGTTGGAATGAAATTTGGTACACATCATCACCACACTATTATTATTATTATTATTATTATTATTATTATTATTATTATTATTATTATTA
>JAJKFI010000049.1:4784995-4802322 GCA_029204185.1 Lerista edwardsae | reverse complement strand
TATTATTATTATTATTATTATTATTATTATTATTATTATTATTATTAAAATGCTTATATCCCACCTTTCTTCAAATGGGGCAGTTTACCTTAGTGATTAAGAGCACAATCCTAAGAGACCAACACACAGAAGTGCGCTATCCTACCTGACTCCAAGAGTGGTCCAAATGCGCCTTATAGTGGCCCAAACGTTGCTGGCCTAACTGTGCTGGCCTAATTTCAGGTTAGGATTGTGGCCTAAAAAGAATAAAACTTACAAAGACACAATGGCCCCAATAAGAAAAAAGGAAATGGGACCAGTCTAAAATTACAAAAAGCAACAAGACTGGCTGTTTACTCCAAATCAAAGGAAGTAAAGAAGGTTGACCTATCATTTTGGTTGGAGCTCTCTTCCTTAATTTTCAAAGGAGGACTGAGTCACTAGCATTTGGCACTTGTCTGCAGAGGGCTACAATGAATGCAGGGATGGTTCTTCCATGCGGAGTGGAACTCTGAACCCACAGGGAAGCCTACCACTGGAAATTGTCAAAAACGTTTCTCATTTTTCCATTTATGAATGGTGGTGAAAATAAAGGATAATTTCAGCTCATCTCTACCAAAAGTCATCCATTGTCTTAGGGATTCGGACTAGATCAGATCTGATCCAATCCAAGAGCATTTGGATGCTCATGGCAGAGCTCAGTGCCAGCACCATGTTGCTGGGGAAAACCCATGCATTTGGCCCTTCATGGCACACACACCCCATCCTCCCCTGAAGGCTTATTGAGTCCTACTAGTACCATTTGTTTTGAAGATTCTGGGATCAGCCTAGTCCAAAGGTTCTTGATGGGCATGGGTCATCGGCCAGTGCACTAGCCAGCCTACCCTTTGGGCATGAGCCATGCTAGGAGGAATGTAGCAAACTACAGGACTTGTAGAACCCACCCATTCCATCAAAAACACATGATAATCCAGAGGCCTGTTGGACACTTTCAGCTCCATTTTCAAGGCTCACAAACTTTGCATGGGGCTGAACAAATGAGAACTTCCCAAATTCATGTGCCAGAGCAGAATTTGCTTGAGAATTTGCTGTCCTCAGTAGTGCTTTAAATTCATTTTATGAATTTGAAGTGCTCAGCCCCTAAAGCTAGGGTGGCGAGCAGGAACCGTAGGAACAAAACAGCAGACTGCAACTATGTACATATTTGTCATCTCTATTGTTCTCTGTACAAAATAGGCTGAAACAATAAATCACTTCTGAGCATACTGCACTTTTCTTGCAGGAGTCCCCAAAGAGTATAGCTCAAAGGAAAGACCAATATTCTGCCCACTGAAAGTATTTCAAGGATGGAGAACTAAACTCAGTTAAGTTGGAAACTTAAAGTCAAAATGTGAAATGAAATATAGATGAAAATACCTTGCCACAATAAGTTTAAATATTAATATTGACCTCCCACCTCAAGGGAACCGTTTTGTTTGCTGACATTTTGCAGACTTACAGAATAAGTGATCTTCCAGTTCTTCTTATGGCTGCGTCTGGAATGCTTTCTTTTGAGTACTGGCTGTCACTCAGGGAGCAGCAGTCAATAGCTGGTTGCCATAGTTTGCTTGTGACAGTATAGTACAAGTGTTCTTGTCCACAGTCTAATAGTATTTTCTCCCATTGGTGCATTAGCGCATCACTTTTTCTGTTGCATTTTAAAACACGTATGGGGGGGGCCCTCTCAGGTAAATATGTGTTTGGAACCATGTCAAAGTGTTCCCATATACCTGAACTGAAATTGGCGCATTTGAGCGCCAATGGGACAAAAATCATGTTTTCCTTTGCACTATCCATGGTGCTGAGTATCAATTTCTATGGAAATGTTGAAAAAAAGCTACCCTTACCCCTGAAAATCTTTAAAAAACACGTTGTTCACTGAGCAAACAGCTTGCCTACTTCAAGAATTTGCAGAAGGAGGCCCTAGAGTGCAGATCCTGAAGTAAGAAGTCTCTTCTTGCAAAGCTGAATTTTTGGCCAGCTTTGACTGCTGCTACAGCTAAATTAGGTGTTTTGCAGGTTACAGGTACAGGCTGCTACTTGTTTTTCATGCCCTGTAATGAGCTGGAGGCAGAATTCTTCTGGACTTTCCTTGACCCTTCTCTGCTATATAAACATCTTGAAAAAACACTATTTTTTCATAGAGCTGGCTTCTGCAGCTTGCAGCTTCCAATATTCTGACATATAGGCCAAACCTGAGTTTGCCTTTTGAGGTTCCCTCCCACTCCAGCCCTAGAATAAGCTTTGAACAGTTTGAAGGAAAAAGGTATATTTTGCATTGATTTGTCTTCTATTGCTGTTCTGCTCCCACAGTACAGCTCCCACAGTACAGAGGCATGAAATAACCTTTCATAAACCCTTTAGTTATTAGAAGGATGATTCCTATGTGAAACAAAGCAAAAGCATCAATCCCAGCTTAGTTGCCAGAAGGATAATTCCTATGTGAAACAGAGCAAAACCATCAACCCCATCTCCCACCCCACTATGAGAACCCGATTGCGGAGCTGGAAGCCTGTCCTCAGTAGCTATTGGACTGTGTCCAGAGTGCTGATTTGGAGGAATGTTATTTGAATCTCATTCTTTGTTCTTGCACCATTGACAAGACTGATTCTACCACAGTCTTTGCTCTTGTACCACTAATATAATTCATCACTAGTATCAGTTCCTGTTCTTGTGTCATTTTAGCTTTTCTTTGAGGGACTGTAGCCTGAGGAACTCTATGAGGCCTCCATGCTGCAGTGAATCAACTAAGTGCCCAATCCTATTCAATTTTTCAGTGCTGATGCAGCCACAACGAAACCCCAAGGTAAGAGAATATTTGTGCCCTTGCCTTGAGGAGACTTCTGTGGCTGTCCCCACACTGCAGGATGCAGCACATGCCTCACTGGTACAGCTGGATCACCACTGGAAAGTTGGATAGGATTGGACCCTAGGTACTCATGTCAGTGCCTGCAACCTGTGTACCCATGTCATGCACAGAAGCACCATCATGTTTCTCCCCCCCTCAGAGGAGTGTAGGTTTTCACCAGTAGGTAAATGGTACAGAAACAGGTAAATGGCTTGTGAATGGTCAGTGGTTAGAGAAAATAATAGCCTTATCTAGATTATTTGTGCCTAAGGATACTATCCATGATAATTTTCCTAAATGGCTTGTGAATGGTCAGTGGTTAGAATAAACAATAGGAGAGCCTTATGCACATTTTTTTTGTCAGTTCTGGCCTTGGTAATTGTTCTAACAGCTCATCACCTAGCTGAATGCCTTCCTGCACATCTCTAAAATTAACAATCAGGGCCAATCAGATAAACACTGCAGTGATGCCTACCCTCCCACCCTACAGAAATTGTTATCCTCTAAGTTTTCACCTACCTTGTCCCCCAAAGATTGTTGGCCTACAAAGAAACACACAGTTTGAGTGGAAATAGATGTGAGAAGTCCCATCGGCGTGTTAGTGTGCCAATTATTTAAAAAATAATTACAGATGCTAATTGTACCTGAAAGCTTTAAAGTTAACTCAGTGAGAAAGGTTAGCCCCTCCCCTAACACCGGAAGCCAAAATGGCAACTTTCATTTCAGATTGGGGGGGGGCAATCAGATTCAGAAATGGCTCCTCATAAAACAAAACAAAAAAACCCCCAAAATTGTGCCCGTTTCTTAAATGATGACATGGATGGACAGTCAAAACAACTGTACCTCTAAAAAGGTCTATCCTTGCACTGTTTACAGTGCAGGTTTCAGGTCAATTGGTGGAGCCACTTTTTGAAAATCTCTAAATTATAAATTGGCGCACCAACGCGCTGATGGGAGGAAACCTGACTTTGACTTCAAGCTCATGAAAACCGGGGGCAATGCACTAGTGGCATCCTGGTGATCCTGAATCAGAAATAATCCAAGTACTATATTCAATTAATTCAACAATTACATTGATAGTCACGCAAGAGCAATGTTGATCATTCAGGCATGGCTTTTCCCTAATTATTAAACAAAACGAGATAGCCATGGATCTGTTCAGTAAACCCGCTGATAGGCTTGTTCACTCAAACTGGAATTCTTGTTCAGCTGAATACACAATAAAAAAGACATCATTGACTGATGACCTCCTGATCTTCAGAATTAAATGTGCCTCTAATAGCCATGAAAATAACTAACAAACTTGGGGGAGGGGGAAAGTCTTCACATAGGAAATTTTCTTCATATCATTGACTGGGAAACTGTTCTCTACAGAATAGTACCTCCTGCACAGGTTTGTAGAAGATAACGAGGAACACAGTGTCGCTTTTGCATTAGTCTTTTGGCTGGCATTTTTAGAGTGCAAATCCTAACCTGGAATTAGGCCAGCACAATTAAGCCAGCAAAGTTTGGCAAGCACAATGGCCACCGTAAAATGAATACTGTGAATACAGTGAATGAGGGCGCAATCCGAAACACCCTGTTGCGTTGACGCTACGTGGTACGATAGTGCTCTGAACCCCCTCCCTCCTGCCTGCCCATTTCACATCCAGCTGTCATATGGAAAAAGGGGCAAATTTGTTCTCATCTGAGAGTAGAACTAGGTCCAATGGGTACAAACTGGATGAGAAGAGATTCTGGATGGACATCAGGAAGAACTTCCTGATGGTAAGTGCTGTCTGGCAGTGGAACAGATTGCTGAGGGAGGTGGTGGATTCTCCCTCACTGGATATCTTCGGACAGAGGCTTGACGGGCACCTGTAAGAGATGCTCTTAGAAGATTTCCTGCTAGGCAGTGTGTTGGACTAGCATGTTGTAGGACACTTCCAACTCTATGATTCTATGAACTGGACTTATGTCAGCGAATCAGGAAATCTGCTACTATAAGCTGACAATAAGTTTGTGCTGTGTATTTACTTGACTGCCAAGGCAGCAATGTATTAGTTGTGCCTGACAGAAGTGCCTGAACTTTTGCCCTCTTGTCTAACGTCGTAGTTACGAGTGTTTAAAATATTTGAGATTAATCCAAAATACGTTCTCAATATTGACAAATGGAACAGGATGTGATTATATACAGAATATGTGTATATGGGTGTAGTGAAAAGAGAGAGGCCTCAAAGGCTTCATTTATCTAAAAATAAATCAAACAATTTCCTCAAAGATCAGCACTTCAAGCAATCCATATTTTACATTTCAGCTTAAAATATTATAAAAAACATCACTCATGCTGATCTCTGTATTCTACTAGCAATATTTTGTTTTCCTTCAGAACATGATGTACAGCATTAAAATAAAAAAAATGTTAGCCTGGAGTTAGCCTCTGGGTGACTAACTTGTGTGAAGAAATACTGATATGCCCTGATCATTTTAAATCTCAAGAAGATTGCTTTCCTGTTAATACATTCATAAAACATACTGGCTGTCTGTGACTAAAGGTGTGCTAGGTTTTAAACTGAAACTCCAGTTATGGAAGCGGATTCTTTATCTCCATAATGACAAATTCTACTCTAATGAATAGAATAAGGTTGTTTTTCTATGCTGGGTTTATAACATAGGTAACATGCCATACATGGACAGAAGTGTCTGTGGTAAAAACGTTGAAGCCTGTGACTCTGCAAGGAAAGCCCAGATGACAGGGCTTCACTTTTGCTTTCTTCGCCAACCACCTCATCCTCTTGCCCTTTCCTTTCCCAAAGTAAGAGAAGAAAGCAGAGTGGATGGGCAAGAAGGGGTGGTTGGTTCTGTTTCAGTGTCACTTGTTTGTTTCAGAGCACAATTCTAAGCTGTGCTGGAATAGCGAGGCCAGCAGGCCTGAGCTATACCCAGTGAGCTTTAGTGCACTGGGGAGCCTCCCCAGGGCAAGCGCACATTCACACCCTTCTCCCCTATGGTTTCCTCAGATCTGCGCCTGCTAAATAGAAGGGGACAGAGGCTTGGATGCAGCCTACCCACCACATTCTGTCACTGTCCCCCTCCCTGGGCCAGCATGCCTCCCAGCCCGCCCGCCCACTGCCAGGTTCCTCCCTCCTGTTCCTCCCTCCCACCCGTCTCACATCCAGATCTGCTTGGCTGGTGCAGGAGCTGGCCTCTCCTCGGTGCCCTTGAGCTGACGCCCTTGGGATGATGCTACTCTTCGGCACCCCTGTGTTGGCACTAGTGGTGTTGGGCCAACGCACACATGTTGCGTTAACCCAAGGGACGCAATAGGATTGGGTCCTTAATCGAGTCAGGAGCACCTGCCAAAAGAGCAGGAATGTGCCTTAGGGGAGGCAGAGCCTCCCCTGCCCTGTCAGCTCAGCCTCCCCTGTGATTGCACACGTGATCCACCCAGTTTCTGAGTGGTTGCACAATCACAGGGGAGGCTGAGCTGCCACAAGCTCTTCTCCCTCTGACTCTCCAAGACTCTCTCTCTCTCCAAGAGCCTAGCATGGGCAGCTCAGCCTCTATGTTGTTGTACAAGCACTGGGGCTTCTGGGTAGCCCCCAGAATGCCTTGTGCCATGACATCACTCAGGAATGCTGCTTACTGTGCCTTTCTACCCTTGGACTAGTGACTGAAAGGAAGATTCTTTCTCCTTGTCTGACACAAGCACAAGCCACTGGGGGTGGGTGGGTTTGTCTAAATGAGCAGGATCCAAAAGCCAGATAAGAAATGCCACACCAGTGCCATTGCTGGGCCTTGCAAGCTTCACTTCCTGCTCTGTTCCTCCTTCCTGTGCTTCTTTCAAATTCCTCTATACGTCTCCCATTTTGTCGTGTCCTGTCACCTACTCACATCCTTTATCCTTTTAGCCTCCCACCCAGTGGCGTCACTAGAATTTGCGTCACCTGGGGCAGGAGGTCAGTGTGTCACCTCCCATGATGCGCGTCACCCCTCCTCCCAAAACATACAGAATAAATTACAACACCATATGCACAATCTAAATGCAGTGTTATTACTAGGGTTGGTGTTACCCCCCCCCCACTTTATGTATTTAACTATAGTACAGGTCACCCAACAAATTAGTAACCAACAAAAAAACCCGTGGCCAATTTGATGACACTCACACAATTAAATAAAAGTTCTAGTATTAGCTCTAATACATGGAAATGAGAAATGACTCATAATAATGATTTTTTTTAAAAAAAATCGTGATTTTTACATAAAAAGTTGTATTTTCAGTTTTTAGTTTTTTGGCCGTAACTTTTGATAGAGTGAAGATATTACACTCTGGGTTTTTTTCATTGAATTCTGGGTGAAATTCTGCATCCAACAATCTACAGCATGATGGTATTATTCTGTAAAACCGCAATTTTTAAAAAAATTGCGATTTTACATTAAAAGTTGTATTTTGGGGTTTTAGTTTTTTGGCTATAACTTTTGATAGAATGAAGATAGTACACTCTGGGTTTTTTATTGAATTCCAGGTGAAATTGCACATCCAAACGGTATATTGCATGATGGTATTATTCTGTAAAACTGCAATTTAAAAAAAAATCACGATTTTTACATTAAAAGTTGTATTTTTAGTTTTTAGTTTTTTGGCTATAACTTTTGATAGAACTAAGATATTACACTCTGGTGTTTTTCACTGAATTCAGGGTGAAATTCCACACCCAATTGGTATATATCATGATGGTATTATCTTTTAAAACCACAATTTTAGCAATTTTGGTCCCTGGTGGTGTCACCCCCCCCACCTGGTGTGGCCCCCTGCCCCCCCTCACAACGCCACTGCTCCCACCCAACCTGGATTGTAATGGAAACTCTCCTAGTTAGCAGAACCGCTGCTGTTCATTCACCTGAAAGTACTGAGGTACAAGCCTTTGCTTCCATCTCGCATAAAGCGGGAGTGGTTTCCAAACAAATTTTCAAAGTTGCCAAGTGTGTGCTTCTGAATTTATACCATCTTGCAAAGTGCCTTGAGCTATTCACTGGGGGGGGGGAGCAGACAAAGTTTTCCATTCCAGAGAAGGCAGGCATGGAGAAAAGCGAGGCTTAGCCCTTCCACTGCCAGCCCTTCCTTTTGAAACTTCTGTCTGTCAGCCTTTTCTCAGAAGCGTGCTTGAGAGTTAAACATTATTCCAAATCACTGTTCTATAACATACAGATAATAGTCTTCTTGTATTTAATACTATTCAGTGGTGGTCCTACCATTTATACTGGGGGGGGGAAACGCCCCCGGGTAATATGCCAGTGAAGCCTGTGGGGGCCACTGTCATTGTTGCCTGCCCCCTGCAGCCCTCTTGAAGGGACACAACTGTTACTATTTACTTATTTGCCTCTCAACACCTTCTCTTCCATTTCCCCCTCTGAGAAGATTGCAATGATCTTGGAATAGTGACTCTGCATATTAGTGAGGCCTGCATAAACACAAATGACTATACAAAAGGGTTGGTGATCAAGGGTTGTAGAATGATCAAGCCATTAGCAGTGGCAGACCCAGCCAAGGCTCCGCCCTGGCTAGAACTACTGTATACCTGCTGTACTGCCCCTTACGTTAGCTGTGCACCTCCCCCGGCATGCCACGCTCCATTTTGGAGCGGGCGAAGCACAATGGCGAACAGGTGGGCCTAATGCCACTTGCCTTCACAATTGTGGTGGCTACAGTGGGCAGGTGAGTGAGCGGTGTCTGCTGCTCTGCTGCCTCTCTTGCCCCCCTGACCCCCCCCCACATGGCTCGCCACAAGATGCCAGGTTTTCAACATGACAATAAGGGATACACAGGTATTGGGTTACTGCTTTCTATCAAACCACTCCATGGTTACCAGAAATAATATAAAAATTATGCAGTTAGCCGTGGCGAGGCAGCAGCAAGCAGCGACAGCAGCAGAATTTTAGAATGGGATTTTAAAAGTCCCATTCAACATTGATATGGGATACGATTTTTAAATCTTAAATACGGGAAGTCCCTTATAATAAGGGACACCTGGCAACTCTACTCACCACTGGTCGTCAGAGCTTGGCTACTCAATGCTCCCAACCAGTGGTGTCATTCAAATGATTTAGGAACAGGAACTCATTTTTGATTGGCACTTGTCGGGAACCCTGAACCAGCCACGGAGCCCGTTAGGATCCGGAATGCCCGTTCTGGTCCGTTCCCCCTGAATGACATCACTGCTCCCAACTGTTAGGATGATATATATTGACTGGAAGTTACTGGTTGTCATTCGGATTTCTTGCTGAGTTATAACCCTTGAGTTTGTGTATGTCCTCCTAAGCAATGATATATTTCCGCTGCCTAAGTCCTTACCTTTATGTTCTCTATGGTGCCTGTATAAATGCACATGGTTCATATGTTACAACAAGGACAGTCTGAGATGATGGCTCTTTAATGGCTCTTTAAACAAAACTCATAAATAATCCTGTAGGTTATAAAAACCTCTTCCCCTAATGCAATAAACTAGCACACCAGAAATACTGGATTTAACGTGCGTTCTTGAGCCAGTTTCAGCAAGCAGGGAAATTTTCACATGAAGATGTGTTCAAAAAGATGACCGCCCACCTGCACTTTGAAGTGTGCATTTCAGATCTCCATCTAATGGAATGTATGGAATCGCTCAAAGACATTGCAGTATGTGATGGGAGGTATTAAGCAGGCTGTGGGCAAGTCCTGGGGAAATGTGACATGTTTACCCAGACCGAAGTCCTGTGGATTAAATGGGCTTTACTCCCTGTGTTCGTAACCTGAGAGTGTTTCACTATTGCAAAGGTTTCTTCTCAACCCGATAGTTCTTTCCATGAGATATTGAAGAGCAGCTCATAAAGTTATGCCTCAAAGCTCATATTGAGACACCTGCTTCCTTTGGGGGGCAATGTTCTGTTGCTTAAATTGGCTAAGGAATATAATATCCAGTTATGTTCGACATTTTTATATCCTTCCTATTCAACGTTTATAGAGCTTTTGTGTGTGTCTCTTGTTCTGTGGGACAGCATAGCACTAATCATAAATTAATAGAGCCATTAAGGGGCAGGAGAAATAAAAGGAACAAGAGCACCTGCTGTCCCTTCTGTACATGCTAATATGGAATAGTCCCTAGGCTCTATAAAGACTTTAAATACACATAAAGGAGCAAAGGTTAGCTCACCCTGTTTTACAGAACAGAATCTGTTTTAAATGCGCTCTTTTTCTTTGGCTGATGTACCACTAAAGTGCTTTGATTAACTGCCCCCCTCAGGCTTTGTTTTTTCTTGATCAATGATAGAAACTTGTCTTCTCGTCTTGATTCTCTCATGTCCCATAGTCTGGTTTCTATTCACTTGATTGAATTTCTGCATAATTGCTGTTTCTTGGCGCTTGGGTTCCAAGCTCATGCGTTGTTTCAAAATTGAATTTACACCATAATTGGAGAAGACCAAGATGGCTAATAAGACACAAACTGTTGCTTTCAGGCTGGTATTGATCAAACACTTTTCTATTGGTATTTGTGTCTTTATTTTGCTTTATTCTGTACTAGGAAGATTTGGCCCGCCTTTTTGGCCTCGCTTTCCCAGGTCCACCCCTTCTCTCTTGGGTACTTATTGCCCAATCTTAAGCAGTCATTATGCCACCAGAATGCGCATCCCAGAGGCATAATGCACATTCACAAATGTGACAGACTGGAGAACAGGACCTGGCCGCCACTGGATAGGAGATATTTCTCATGCAAAATGCATTTGCTTGACTACTGTCTGGCATTAGGCATAGAAATCATATCATACCAACAAGTGCAGATGGCCCAACATAGGTATGCCAGTGTTTTGAGTGCAATGCATGATGCTGGTCTTAAATTGGAAGGATAAACGGCTTGGGACCAGAGTATCTCAAGGATGCTCTGCATATCTCCTGAAAGCTCTACTTCTTATAGTGATGCATCTGGCTGTGGCATGGGAAAGGGCCTTCTCGGCGGCGGCACCCACAATATCTTCCCCGTTATGCCATTGCAAATTTTCTGACACGGCTACATATATGAAGTACTGGATAATGCATGTGTTCAGTCTTGGATTGGCATCTCCTAGTACAACCAAGAAACCTCGTCTAACCTGAAGAAGAGATCTGGAGGATGTGAATGCCCGTGCATCACTATTTTATGACTTTTTCATAGATGGCATGGGTCTGGGGAAACCCATAGGCAATCAGGTGGCCTACCAGGAGGTAAATGTAAATGTTTTCTACTTCCCTTTTGCTGGCTATTTTATCACTCACCCCCCACCACCACCATACCATGTGGTGCATGCTCTATCAGCATGGCTGCATGGTGGAAGATGGGGCAGGATAGGATTGGCTTGTAAATTGGTCTAAGATCAGAGCAGACATACATAAGATTGCAGCTTTCAAAAACGATGGCTAGATTATATGTATCACCTTGAGTATGTTCATAGAAAAGAAATTGTTCCATTTTGTTTTCATGTTTGCTTAAAATGAAAGGACAATCTGCAGCTTAATCCCAAAATGTTATATTATGTAGCTGCTTGTACTACTACTACTACTACAAAATGTTATATTATGTAGCTGCTTGTTGTAGTAGTAGTAGCAGTAGTAGTAACACCAGTGGTTGTAGTTTTATTGTTAGGTTATATGAAGAAATTTTGAGCAAAAAAAAAAATCTTCCCCCCTGTCAGATCTAGAACTAATATAATTTATATCTTTGAGAAAGGAAAAACTTATTGCAGTGCAAATATTATGCAAATACCCCAGTAACGCAAATTGGATTATGGGCACTCCTGAGAGGAATGAAAACAGAACAGCATTTCTAATAGAATTTAATTTATTAGAGCATTAGAGGCAGAGCTGGTGGATAAAATAAATATGGATTTGTGAATATTTTTGCCAGTTTGTGATTCTTCATTTATTTAACCCCCTCCTAATAGGTTGTCTAAAATAGCTCCACACTCCTGACTTATTAAAAATACCTTTCCCACTTTATGCAAGATGGAAGATGAGTTACACACAAGAGTGGCATCTAATCTCTGTACAGATGGAAATGGCAGAGTATTGCTCCTTGATGGTTTGTCATTTCTGCCCTCTGACCACCAAGAACAATGATTGAAATTGGCATTGAATTTGTTCTCTACCCAGCATGTTTTGCAAGGAAATCACCCTATAGTTTAATTTCCACTATCCTATGCATTGCCTGTTACAGGAGAAATAATGACTAGCTCAGTATATTATGTTTCCTGCTCAAATGCACATAACGTCCTTCTTCCTAGACTAAGTGCACTGTGTACTTCCATTTAGCTCACACTGGTACCTCGGGAGTCTATCAATTTCAGATCCTGTGTTCTCAGCCATCATTTGGCAAGCATCAAGTAAAGCTGTGATCACCTGCTAGTTGTATAGTTAGTGAATGCAGGTAATATGGAATCAGCTCTGAAGTAATCCCCTTTTGACTGCATATAAAGTGAATAACAATCCTTTCTCTGTAGGGGGTCACATACTTTAATTGAAATTGTGCTGGCTTGTAAAGTTTGTTCTGTGAGTACCTGCATTTTGCGGTTTCCTGCAGCAAACACAGACAGTATGGATGACATACCAACATCTTGAAAGAGAGCACTATACAAAGCTGATTGGCCAATGTCTCCTTGGCACATATGCAATTAAGGGCACCAGCATATCATCCACACCTGACATGCTTGTTTCTGGAAATATCATTCTAGAAACACCTCAGCAATCATTTCTGTTGCACAAAGTATGGAGCAGTTCAGAGCATCACTTTGGGATGGTTCAAACAACTAAGGTCCTATTCTCATGAAGCTGTAGTCATGCTGCATTCTTGTTCATTTGTGTCGCTCAGCAACTTGGAGCATTGCCACACAGCCACAAGTTCTGAAAAATTCTTGTGGTGTTCGCCTGGTGGCACCATTTTTAAAAAATAATACTTCATGGCTTGTACTTTCTCCCTTGTTACGGTGGAGAAGTTTCCTGCCTCAGCACAGTATTTGGATTAACTGTCCAGGAATTCACAGGAATTTACTACTGGAGCGGAGACGGTCATCCCAACAGTAACAATCAATACAAACTTCCTTGTGGAGTCCAGTGAGGAAAATTGTGTCCTTCCTTCTGCTGCCCAGAGGAAAATCCAGTGAGGAAAAATTTAGCTTCATGAAGCTAAAAGGAGAAATAAAGAAGGAAGCAGGGAGGGGGATGACTGTGAGATTGTCATGCCACATACAGAACAATGCCAAGGAACCTCTGGGAGTACAGTACTTTGCTGCCTTAAAGCCCAATCGTAACCTGCACTGGAATAGGGAGGCCAGCCGGCCTGCCCCATATCCAGCACAGAGTTGGGGCTGCATGGAAGGGGAATTTCTGCTGCACAGATCCAAGTGGCCCAGTGGTGTCATCTAAATGATTTAAGAACAGGTACTCACTTTTGATTGGCACGTGTTGGGACCCGCCCACCGGAAGTGACGTCATAAGCCAGAAGTGATGTCGTGGCAGGAAGTGACATGAAAAAAGCCCTTTTTGAGGCCTCAGATGATTTTAGACTGACCCAACAGTTGCAACAGTATTCCACAGCACCCCCAGAACATGTTAAGGAGGCCTGACATGTTAAAACCCCAGAGCAACTCATTTTTCAGTGGCAAGGAAAGGAAAGGCTCCGCCCGCTGCCTGCCTGCCTGCCTGGCTCTGAGAACATGCAGGCAACTCAAACATGCAGGAAATTCAAACGTTGCAGAGGGCGGAGTCGACGAGTGTGCGGGCGAATGGGCGGGGCCAGCTGTAATCCTAGAAACCGGTACTCGCGTACCCCCGCGTACCCCCTGCATGACATCACTGAAGTGGCCCATGTAAGGCTGATTGGACTGGGAGTTAGGTTCTGGCCTAAGTGCCAGAGGCCGGTCCTGCCATTCCTCCCTTCACCCAATCCATGCCTGCCCTTTGAATTTTCTGTGAATTGGGCCACTGTTCGTTTAGTTGTGAGATTGGTCAGCTGTAATTCCTTGGAGGCATTCCCAAATGCCTGCAAATTTTATATACAGTATCTGGAAAACCACCAATCACAGACAGGAGACTCAAAGATGGTCCTCCTGTTGAAAATGGACACATCGGTGAATGAAAATACAGTAATACCTCTTATAATGTGGGAGATACATTCCTGTAAATCTGAGCGCTCTGTGAAGCAGCACTACAGAATACTTTGCTAAGGATAAGGCAGGAAACCAATGCTGATTGGTCCACACTAGCCAGAAAGCATTGTTTCCATTGGTCACAGTTGCTGCCAATCACATCCAGGACAAAAAGTAAAGAAACAGTGCTGAAGGAAGCTGTGCTTCGGAAACAGATGTCCACAATGACACAAATGTGTGCTACATTACAGCAGATGCAAGAGTAGAAAAGGCATTCCCTCTTGTGTGAAAATGGAAGGCAGCACCAACCATCTATAGTTTTGAGAACTATTTATAATGAAAATTAATACACCTTTTTTAAAAACTGTGTTGCTGAACGGATCAGCAATGCCTCCTAAAAATGGCTTGCAAGCAATTAATCTAATCTCCTAGAGCAGTGTTTCTCAAATTGTGGGTTGGAACCAACTAAGTAGGTGATGAGCAATTTCAGGTGGGTTCCATTCATTTCAATTTGCATTGTATTTGTAATATATTAGACTTGATGCTACCGTGGTATGTGACTGCAATGCATTTGGGAAAATGGTCTGGGATCTGTACTTTTAATAAGCTACTATTTTATCCCTTTTAACAATGTTAATCAATGGGGTTTACTTATGGGTAAGTGTGGGTAGGATTACAGCCTTTGGGATGTTTGGGGAATTTTTTTAAAATTGAAATGCTTGGGAGGGTTAGGAGGGATCTTTTTTATTTAAAATACATTTTTAAACTTATTGTAAACTTCTAATTTACTTACTTAATTTGATTTTGTTGTATGGGGGATATTAAAACTGTTCCTTCTCGATGATGTCACTTCCAGCCATTACATCACTTCCAGGTTGATGACAACACTTCCGGTGAGTCTCTACAGATTGTCATTCTAAAAAGTGGATACCAGTGCTAAAAGATTTAGAAAATTTAATTCAGAACCACCTCTAGCTTCTCTAGTTGCAACTAGGATTACACAATTAAGCTGTAATCTAGAATTTCACTGAGATATTTGTAGCATCGCAGCTATAGGAAGCACAAATCCCTGCAAGGCAAAAGTACCAGCCCTTTTCCACACATCATGGAACAGGAAGAAAAGCGACATGCAACAACTGATGAGAAGCACTGACTAGAAACAAGAATCATTCACAATAGCTCTTTCTGTTGCTGAACCATGTCTAACCTTCAAGCATTCTTGTTTTTTATTAGTTGAGAAAGGTATTAAATACTGGGTGTCTCGCTGTTTCTTTTCTTTTTTTCTGAAACTATAAGTAAAACATTTGGCAAGATCACTGAGCTGTTGCTAGGACATGCCTTGAGGGAACAGAAGGCTGCTGCTGATGGTTGAATGGGCTGAAGCGCTTAAAACAAATAATGACAGCTAAAATGTACGGTTGTGGGTGAAAGTGCATGTCAGCTTGCAGTCATCAGCAATAGCAAAGGAAACATTGTTACTAGTGTCCACAGTAGAGTTTTAAAAGGCGGCTTTTTGCCAGCTTTTGCTAACGACCCTTTTGCAAACACATGAAGGCCTCTTCAGCCTGCGCAACCTCTGGCTTTTCAGATGAAAGGTAGAAAGGCAGCCAGGTCTGTTCCCTTGGCTGATTCCCATGTCTCTGAAGCAGACAAGAAAAGATGCCTATATCTTTCCCTTTCTTTTTCTGCCGCATTATACTTTTAACTCCAGACCACAGCTTCTTTACTGAGGAGCTAAATTGTCAAGGGCTGTGGCTCAGGGGTAGAACATCCTTACAGAGGCCTGGGCGGGAGGTGAGATCGGCAGCAGTGCTCACCAAATCCTGATCCCCTTTTCTCAGACCTTCCAAGGTTGTTCCACTTCCTGGTCACGATTGCAAAACCGGAAGTGGGTCACAATCTGTTTTGTGGGTCTGCAGGGCTCCCCAAACCAAAGGGACACTGAGGCTGTTAAAATTGGTGTAGCGCCCCCTATTGGTTCCTTCTAATAGTGCACTCAGAGCAGAGCTGAGAGCAGACGCCGAGATAATGAAGGGAAAAACAAATGTTGGAATTCATGGATAAACCAGGCACATAACTTGTATTAAAATAGTTACAAAGCTTGTGGTCAAAAGACAAGCAAAAAGAAGATAAAGTCCAGAATCAAAATACAGCTGGTAGCAGGTCATAATAGCAGGTCAAACTGACAAAGCAATAGTTCTGACCAAGTTTTACATAGTCCAGGATATACAGCACATCTAGCAGTAAAACTGACAGCATCTTCTCCTCAGTAAATCAGGCAGTAAAAATAGGATGAAACAACAGGTATGATACAGCATGATAGGTAAAGCAAGGTAGAGACAATTCCAACAAGGTGTCTGCTTAAATACTTCCAAGAGATCACTGCTGACCAATCACTGATCTACATTCATATGTGCAATTCTGCACGTAGGCTGAATAATCTTAATTACCCGCCACCCCTGAAATGAACACAGGAGACCCGACTATGGTATAACGGGCCACTTTATTAACTAACAAACCACTTTACAGCAGGGCTTAACTATGTGCGGGTCCTGGTTGGGGAAACGGATCTATCCGTCTGCCTCCCCGGGTGGTCTGGATGACCAACGGGCGTCCCACCTGGCTCTAGTCCGCAGTTGGAGGGTACCAACCCGTCCTATCATTGCCACCCCGAAGGGCAAGGCGGCTGACAGCGCTGGCTCACCCAGGCCTCGCCTTCGGGCAGCCTTTGCTCGTCCAGGCTAGAGCCAGCCTAGCCACCCACCGGGCTGGTTCTGCCTCGTATGGGCGGCCTAGCTGGCCCCCACCTGTGCCGCCTCAGGTGGACAACATAAGACCTTGCCTACCCTGACCCGCACTCTTCCTGCCACACGGAGGGGTCAGCCTAGCGCTTGGCCCCTTCCGCCTCCAAACCCAAAACTTCCTTCAAGCCCTGCTGCAGGTCAGACAGAAAAATATCCGTGCCCTCAGTGCTGAGGTGCACTCCGTCTCCTTGAAAAAGGGCAGGGTTATCATACCTAATTCTCGGGTGGTAAATAACCGCTCCACCCATCCTGAGCACAACTTTCCTCAGGTAGGCATTCAACTTGCGCCTCACCTGGTCGATCTTAACTGGCGAACGGGCCACATTCCAGGAACGCCTGGGCAGCATGCAGGACCACACTATCCTTATGCCAGGTGCCCAACTCAACAACCTGGCGAAATCTTTCTTGGCCTGAAGCCGCAAATAAATGCTGGGGCTTCGCCCGAGGTCGTTCTCACCCAGATGGAGCACTAGAAACTGAGGAGGTGGATTAGCCCGTAAGAACTCCCAAATAGTTGGCAACAACTGACT
>JAJKFI010000049.1:4717695-4769469 GCA_029204185.1 Lerista edwardsae | reverse complement strand
AGAGAGAGAGAGAGAGAGAGAGAGAGAGAGAGAGAGAGAGAGAGAGAGAGAGTGCGCGTGCGTGTGCGCGTGTGTGCGCGTGTGTGTCCGTGCATGCGTGTGTGTAAGCTGAATCAGGAGGCTTGGGAAAGGTAAGGCAAAATCTCTCTCTCTCTCTCTCTGTGTGTGTGTGTGTGTGTGTGTGTGTGTGTAAGCTGAATCAGGAGGTTTGGGCAAGGTAAGGCAAAATGTATTTTCCCTTACCTCTGGATAAGCCTCCCAATCACCCAATGGGTCTTCTTGGACCTGGGTCTGCCTTTGAGCTGGTACACATCTGAAGAGAGAAAAAAAAGAGTGTGTGTCAGGAGGAAAGGAGGGAAATAGGATTCTGGTGCAGGGTTCATGAGCCAGTATACCTCTCTACTGCCTCTCTCATGCCCCCATTGTGCCCCTGCTCTCTCCGTTCCACCCTCCTCCACGTCATTCTGCTCTTCCCATACCCTCACAGCTACATTTCCTGGTCTGGCAGAAATGGCGCAGTCAATCAGCTTAGTTGTGGTGTTTCTGCCTTACAGTGCACTCCATAATCACAGTGCACTCCATAAGCAGCCATTTTACAACAGCAGAACTCTGTTCCGCTGTCCTAAAACTCAAATAGGATTGGGCTGTTAATATATTATGCAGCAAGATCTGTGCTTGCAGCAAAATTATATCAAGAAGAAGCATACACACGCAATCTATTTTCATGGGATCTAAGTCCTATGGGTCCCCTCAGACCTCCTCCAGCTTCCCCACCAGGAAGCTGTCCAAAAAGAGGGTATAGGAACTTGGCACGTGGTGGTGATGCTTGGAACCATCATCTCCCTTCACCAGTCTTCCCTCTGCCCTTTCATCGAACTGCCCCAAAACTCCCTGTGCAGTCTCCCTCCCCATCCAAAACAGCCACCACCCCCCACAACCAACTTACCAATGGTGATGGTTATTTGCCTCTCTCTAGTGGTCTCTGAAGGGGACGTGGTGGCACAGCGAGTTAATCTGCTGTTGCTGGGCTTTCAACCGCAAGGTTGGGAGTTCAAGACTGCGCGACGGAATGAGCTCCCGTGGCTTGTCCCAGCTCCTGCCAACCTAGCAGTTCGAAAGCACCTAAATGCAAGTAGATAAATAGGGACCACTTCGGTGGGAAGGGAACAGCGTTCCGTGCACTACGGTGTATAGTCATGCCGGTCACATGACCACGGAAGCTTGTCCTCGGACAAAAACGCCGGCTCTACAGGCTTTGAAATGGAGATGAGCACCGCCCCCTACAGTCGGTCACGACTAGACCATTCGGTCGTGGGGAAACCTTTATCATTTTAAGTGGTCTCTGAAGAATGGTAGCAGTGGTATAGGGGCAGAAATTGGCAGAGCAATGGCTGGAAAATTGGAATATCAATAATTAGGTTATTACTGAGAAAAATATGACTCTGACTACTGTTTCTGGGAAACCATTTACGAAACCCATAACCTGCACCATGATCTTCAAAGCTATTTTCACAGGCAACATTACAAGTGTAATTAAAAGAACACAATCCTTTAAATATTACCTTGTTTATGATGTGTAATAGTTATGGTACTTTTTGAGCCTCAGGGAGCGGAAGATAATTGCATGGTCAAAACAGTTCTGATCTAGGATAAGCTGTTAATTTATTATCATCGGTTAATTTATTAAACACTTTAGCACTTGTTAAATGACCTGCCTGAGGAAAAGAGATGTATGCATCTTGCATTTAAAAAACAAACCTATGAACAGACAGGATTGGTACTGCTTTTGAATCAATTAGGGGTCTTCGGGTTTCTTAAATTGGATTATTTTTATTATTTCACAAATTTGATAAGAATATATAATAAAGAATTGCACTGACTACGCTGTATTTAGGTGCCTAAAATCATGACTGCATTCTTGGGTGTGTCAATACAGGTTGAGTAACTCTTATCCGGAATTCCAAAATATAGACTATTCCAAGATACAGAACTTTTTTAAAACACCAACGTGCCTTTTTTTTTTTTTGCTTTTTTTTGCCTAAAGAAATATAATCACAAACTATGTCTCATGCACAAACCTTGTTTCATGCACAAAAGTATTAAAACTATTGTATAAAATTACCTTTAGGCTATGTGTAGAAACATGATTGAATTTTGTGTTCAGACTTGAGCTGCATCCCCAAAATCTCTCATTGTGTATAAGCAAGTATTCCAAACTATAGGAAAACCCTGAAATCCAAAAAAATTCTGGTCCTAAGCACTTTGGATAAGGGATGCCCAACCTATATTAATTCAAATTAATGTAGTTAGGGGGTTGTTGGTTCATGGCACATCCCAAGGAAGATTGGTACTCACGAAAGATGAGTCAGATATAGATGCAAGTATTGTTTATAGAAGGAAAATTGGAGGAAAAAGACCAAGAATGCAATCAATCAGACAACCAATGATTCCAGTGGGCAGATTCACAATAACATTCAATGGCACTAGACCTAACAAGCACTGGTACCTTGGGAAAACAACAACCCTATCCAGGATTGGGCTGATGGGGGTGGTGCTTTTAACAGTGGAACAGTCTTCTTCTGTCATAAAATGTGCTGCTGATGCACTCCAACCGCATTGATGGACCTCGCTGTGCCTGGTGGAGAAGGAAAGGCAGTGGTGGGGGTGCGAGGGGGTGGGGAGGGCAAATATGGGTGGGGATGGTAGGAGGAACGTGCCAGGGAGGCTACAGGAGGGGGTGAAGCTTTCAGTAATGGCATGTACTGGATCCTACTTCTTTTAACAGCCCCCTCGCCTCTTTCTCCTCCTCAGACATGCGCTAGTTACAGAGATGGTGTACAGTGAAGGGGACGCATTGTGGAGTGTGAGGCTTATTGGGAAACTAAGGGGAAAGAATCCCACCATGGATACAGTGCATGCCTTTTTGGAGCAGGTGCATTTGAGGGGAGGATACGACTGAACTCTAAGTTACTATGCAATCTTATGCATGTTAACTCAAAAGTAAGTACTACTGTGGTCAATGGGGCTTACTCCCAGGATTGCAACCTACTGAGAGCTGCAGATGGCCTCATGAATGGGCCTGGCCTGGGGGGAATACTGGCATAGTGTAATTGCTCCCAGTTTGTAGACACAACTGTGGGCAAATTTACGATGTCTCATGTTGATTGATCTCACAGGTATTGGATTGCACCTTGGTACTTGTTGCTCTCTCAGTTTAGAAGTACGTATTCAGTCAGTCCAGCATAACTTTGGGTAAGTACAACCTCTTGTGGCAGCACTTGGCAAATGGGAATATAAAACTCAATGGCAAGTGTTCTGTAAAAACTGTTCAGCCCCACACATACTGATTTTATCATCAGCTTTGAAGCAGCTGGTATTCAGTCATTCAAATCACCTATCTTGTTGATGCAAGGCTCTGGTTCCATTAAGTTGCAGCTCACTGCTTCTTCTAATCTTGCAAATCAAATAAAGCTCAGAAACGGAGACCTGTCAAAAATGTCCTTAACCCCCTTGACATTTCTCGGAGAAGTCTTACTATTGAAGCTCAGTTTTCAGCCAAGTTCTGAAATGTTCTATAAAGGATGAAAATATCATGGAGGAGGGCTTAGTGACAACAGTGAAAATGAAAAGAGAAGAGGGAACAAAGCCAACAGGTCTCATAATGGCTGGGAGTTGAACTGAGGTGTTTATTTGAGTGGTGGATTTGACATGGCTGTAAAAAATACAATCAGATTGCATGCACATTGCACATGCGGTTGTTCATAAATAAATGTATCAGTGTGTGGAATAGTAATTAGGCCAAACCTACTGGGAAAATAGGTGAGTATATGAGTGTCAGAGAGAGAGAGAGAGAGAGAGAGAGAGAGAGAGATTTGGTGGTGGTATATAAAGAAATGTTTGCAGCAGATCTTAAAGGAAAGTAGCCAATTAGGAAATTTATCTTCAGTACTAAATATCGTCATGTCTAGCAGTTTGTAGATAATAAAAATATTGCTTCCCAGTTTACAATTTATACATAGCAGATCTGTATATACGTTTTTTATGGAACTCCATAAAGAACATGCAGTGGGGAGGGATGAGATCGCCTCCAACCTCCTATAAATATGCCTTTGCTTAATGAGCTGGAAAGCAGGTGAACACTTTTAGAAGGCCTCCTACTGAGAAAGCTCTTCTAATAGTGCTCAGGGAAAGATGTCCATCTTTGACTCCCAGGACGATCTGAGTTAGCCCAGAGGTTCAGCAAAGGTAAATGAAATGGAAGTCTTGTTTGAGATAGAATCAATCAGGGAACATCGCCAAAAGGGGGGGCCTAGAAAATAGGCACCAGGCATAATACAATCTCTCTTTCTGAATTCTTTACGCACAGAGATACAAATGCAGAGGCACACACAGAAAAGAGCACAAATGGGAAGACTGGCCCATACATCAATTACATGATGCGATTAAACATGCGGGTCTAACAGTTTGCACTCATCTTGGCTGCTTCCCAAGCTTCTGCAGCTTCTTAAATGTGTGCATGTGGGGAGCAGTTCCTACAAACTGCCCGCTACGTGTGCGGCTGAACTTTTAAATTAACCAGTCCAATTTTTTTTAAAAAAATGACTTGTTTACAGAATGTTTTTAATCCCCAATAGTTTCCCCCCCCCCACATAGAATAGGGGTGGCCAACCAGTGACACACACACAGCTGGTAGCACATAAAAATTGCCATATATTTTTGTAAAATCTTTAAATAGTAAGAAAGAAAGCACCACAGTAGTTTATGATTTGCTCGATTTTTTTGCTGCTCTTCATAGCAAATTTTGAATGCACACTCAGGATGGCCAAGGGTACGCTGCTTGATTTGCTCTGGTTGAAAAATGGGGGGGAAAGGCAGGAAAAGAATGATGGACAAGAGAAAACCAATAGAGTGGTAGCTGGTGAGATGTATTCCACTAACTGCGCTCTTACTTACAGTGCAATCCTATGCATACCAGCAGTATCCCTATGGAGGGGCAGAGCATCACTCCTCTCCCTCATTGTTGTAGCCAATATTCATGGGGAAAGCAATGCCTTGGTGTTGCTTGCTTGCTTCGGCGGCAACGGAGAGGAGCTTACACAGCAAGGTCCTTACCTTGCAGAACTTAGTTCCCCCCCCCAAATAGGGATGCATACCTACTTGGAAGTCAGCTCCATTGTGTTCAGTGGAGTGTTCTCTCCAGTACATGTGTTTCAGAATCACTCTGGGTGCCAGAAAAGAAGCATTGATAATAAGGTGGGGTTGTTTTTTCACCATAAATGTGGGGTCAGTTTCAGTGATACTTTCACTTGCATTACAGTTCTGGCCTGATTATATAAATACTCAGAGAACAGAAAATGGTACTGGAATTTGGCTAAATTCTGGGTATGTTATGGATGAATGAATGTGTTAATGCGCTGGTGTGCTGAATTCACATGCTTTGTGTACTTTTTAATCTGGTCCATGAATTCTAGTGCTCAAATTATAGACAGGAAGAAAAAAAAATCTGGCCCTCTTACCTTTTGGGATGGCTCCGGAGTACTGATTTTAGTAGGCTAGAAGGTACCCATATTCGGCTAAAATTGGGGATGTAAGGGAATGGTCTACAGTAGCATAGCTAGAGGGGCAGAGCATTATGTGAGCATGTATGGCACATGCCTCAATGTGCTATACAAAAGGCCTCCCCCTTCCTTGAGCCATTCCAGGCATCTATAACAAAACAGAGAAGATGCCTCTGTTTTGCTGTAGCCGTCAGGAACGGCTCCAATGTGGGGAGGGGCCTCTTGTATGGCACATGAAGACACCATGCAAAACTTCCTGGAGTAAGGGAACAAACATTCCCTTACCTTGAGGAGGCCTCCCTGTGCAGGATCACCTGTTGGTGTGATTGCATCAGTGCTGGAAAGTTGGATAGGGTTGGGTCCTTAGGCTGCAATCCTATGCACACTGTCCTAAGAGTAAGCCTCAGTGAACACAGTGGGACTTACTTCTGAGTAGACAAGTATAGGATTGTGCTGTTAGTTGCCTCTGGTCTTGTGAGCATATTTTAGCAGCATTTTGGACAGAGAGAATGTGAGGAAATACCAACACAACAAGAAGAAAACAAACTCGCATCAGAAATATTTTCACTGCTTTCCTATGCAGGTATGGGATCTGTTTTCATGTGATAAATAAATGCTCAGATTCCAGCAATGCACAGTATGTGCTATAACTATAGGGAAATATGCTTCTAAGAGTATGACAGAAATAACCAAGTAAGATAGGAGGTATTGCTTAACAGTGCATATTTTTCATTGCAGATGAAATCCTTTTTTTCTTTTTTACCTCCAGTGCATGTAATTAGGGGTAGAATGTTAGCGATACAATTTATTGTGTTTACAGTTTTATTTTTGCAGCTGCATTAACAGTAGTCAATATTCCAGTTAAATATTAATGAATTGTTTTTGATTCAAATTAATCCTGGTATTTTTAAACACACATTGCCAATGATAAGGCAACAACAGGAGAGAGCTGAATTAAAGATGGCAGGAGAGTTACATAAATATTGTTGGAAAGCAACCGAGAGTCTTAGCACCCTAAAGACTAACACATCAGTAGTCTTTCAACCCCCAGCTGCTGCTTAGCCAAAGGAATAATATTATGTCATTAAGGGCACAATTTTAACCTGGAGTTAGGCTGGCGCACGGAATACTGTAAAGTATGTTTAAATCACTCTCGGGGGGCCTCCACCCTCCCTGACTCCAGATGTGTGCCACCCTCCCTGACTCCGAGAGTGGTCCAAACATGCCTGACTCCGAGAGTGGTCCAAACCAGTTACGCTGCTTGCGTATGTTACGCAAACGGCGTAATGCTGCGGTACACGACGGGCGGGCTGCCGATCACCCGGATGTCCCGCCCAGCGTACTGGTAGGATAACACCACTGATTGCGCCCTAAGAAGGAGTTTCAGTAGCAGGAAGGCAGAAAATAGGAAGTGAGGAGACAGAAGAAAGTGAGTGAGTGAGTGTGTGAGTGTGTGTGTGTGTGTGTGTGTGTGTGTGAGAGAGAGAGAGAGAGAGAGCACTGCAGAAGCTGCAGTTTTTTGTTTCTGATAATTTAATAACTGCAAGTTGTGCTACAAGAATACGTTGAATCATGGTGGCAACAGAACCTCTGTGAGGAAGCCAGTCTGAGAGGCCCAGGACATAGCAGTGGAAACCACAGATATGTAGTGTGTAACTTGGAGGCCTCCAGGGCATATAGACTTGAACACTAAGAGCCTAGCACAGTTCAGTGGCATTTCCAGAGGGGGGGCAAAGTGCTACATTTTTCAGATGCCTGAATGCCTGTGTAAAGTGGCCCCTCCCCTTCAAAGCAATTCACAGCTGTGAGAGTAATGCCACAAATGGCTCTGAAGACATTGGGGGAGGGGTTGCTTTACACAGGCATTCAGGCACCTGAAAAAAGTAGCACTTTGCCTAATGATACGAACAGGGACAGAGAGTCTATACCTTTAACCATTGTGTAGAGGACGGAATTTTGGCAGGTGCAGGTTTTTAAACTCTTCCATGTTAAGCTGCACCTGCCAAAACTCCCACTTCTGATTGTGACTGATAGAAGAAATTAAGGGGCAGCTGTTTTACTATCTAATTGATGAAAAGGGCTGGGAAGTCAGCAGAACACGGATAGCAAGAAACTGAAAAAGACGTGTGTAAAAAAAAAAAAAAGCTAAGAGAGACATTTGGTACATATTGTGACCCCAGAGAAACAAAGGTACTACAAAGATACTGGTTTTTCATCTGAGACTAATAGGAAGGAACAGATGCATATTGTTACAGAACTGAAGGCATCCACATGGTATAAAAGACTCCTTAAACAGGGATAGTACTGTGAGTGGCACAGAGGCAGATCTAAAGGAGGGCAAAGCTCTAAGTTTTGCAAGAAGCCTTACCTTGCAGTGGAAATCACTCCTCTCCTGCACCGTTTTAGCCAGTCCTCACAGGGAAAAGCAACATCTTGGCGTTGCTTACTGGCTACAGCAGCAAGGGAGAGGAGGGATCAACATGACAGGGTAAGGCTTCTTGCAACACTTAGAGCTTTGCCCTCCCTGTAGATCCTCCTCTGGAGTGGCACACAAGACCCTGCCTTGAGCAAGGGATTACTAACAGCACATCTACTCAGAAGTCCCATTGTATTGAAGGGGGCTTACTCCAAGGAAAGTAGCCTAAGGGAGGAGGATAGATTTCCAGCAAGGGCACAGGGGATCAACAGACATGTAAACTGTAAGACGAGGAAGCATTGCACATAGCAGCACACAAGCATGCAATATTTATTGAAAAAGCATGCCAGATATCAGTGGGCTAGACCTCTCTCCCTTTCAAGTCTATGGCAACAGTCTCATTGATTTTAATGGAATTGAATTGCACCCAGCGCGATGTCTCTCAGTGAGTGCACATATCTGCTACTTTCACAAGTGATCGATTGGACCCTTCAATTAAGCGCCATATGCAAATTGATTTCTATTCTCCTGCCGCGTCTTTGATGCCTCAAATTTGTAACTTGGAAAGGCTTTGGGAATTGTATGGTAATCAAAGTCTAAAAATTTAAAGTGTGAGCTTCCGCAAACGGAACAATTATACACAGAGTTTCATACATCACCGTAACTGCTTGGTGTGTATTTGAGAAGACACACTACAGGTGGTGATTTGCCTCCAGTGTTTCTTTTCATTTATGCGATAAACAGCTGGAGTTTAGAGATTGCCTTGTCTCTAATCCATTTGTTTGTTGCGTTGACATATTGACAAAGTATGATGGCTGATGCACACAAAACTTGCATTCTGCACTTGTAATGCTGGGCTTTGACAGTGCAGTCACATGGGGATTAATATAAATTAGTGGAACTCCAAAAGCATTTGAATAATCACACACCAGTGCTACTTTTCCTCAGAAAAAGGAAGATCCCAAGTACATAAGCGTATTTGAACTTGATTTCTTTTAACTGAGGTATACAGTTCATAATCAGACATTTCAAAAAGGTTCCGATATTCAGCCACATTATTTCTGAAAAAGTTCACTTGAACTCAGTCTGAAATCCCAAGTAAATGAACTGAGTTTACAACCCTACAGTGGTGTCACTAGGGTTGGTGTCATCAATGTGAGAACTCATGGTGTCACCCCAATGGACCCCCTCCCACAAGTTGTCAATGTGGCCAAAGGGTGCTTCTCTCCCAAAATTGGCTTGTGACAGAGAAATGAAACAGAAAATCTCTGATTTCAGACAGCAACATGCAGAAGAATTTCATGCAGCCCTGGAACATCAGAATACATCATTTACTATGAGCAGATATGAACATTCTCTGAGAAAACAAAGCATACAATGGACTCAGAAGGCATATCAGGCTGCTGATGGGGCCTAATGAAATTATTGCCTCAGGAGGCAGGTTGGCAACAAGTGGAAAATTGGTAGTGGCAGGGGTGTAGCTAAAGACGTTCAGGTGGGTACAGTTACACTGGGTAACAAGCTTTAAGGGGGCAACAATATGAGCTTGACACTAGTGGCCAAAATTGTGAAAATCTTGGTATGTATGAATAATAACAATGTTATATACCATTCAATGTGGTATTTAATGCAGAATGCAATGAAACTGGAGTGTATCTTTATCAAAAATTATGGCTAAAAAAAACGGAAATTGAAAATACATCAGTCATGTTAAAATCGTGGGTTTTAGGAATAATGTTGTCATATTATTGACACATATAATATAGTCATTTGATGCCGAATTTCATGCAGAATGCAATGAAACAAACTGGAGTGTAATATCTTCATTCCATCAAAAGTTACAGCCAAAAGAAAATGACCTAGCAAGGCCATGCAGTAGCTGCTGCTGCTGCTTCTCCTCTTCCTGCTGCTACCACCATTTAAAAAACCCAAAGGAGAGCGGAAGAGATAAAGTGTGGAAAATGGCAGCTTGGAGTCTCCTGACCAACAGTTTGATCCCGTGTGCTGGCTCTCGAGTGTCCCAAAATGTGCCATAAGCAGCGTGGCTGTACCAGCACAGGGTTAGGATTGCGCTGTAGATGTCATTAAAACCCAAATCCTGAAAACATCTTTATAGTAGTTCAGAAAAGTTTTGAAAAGGATTTCAAAATCCATGTGATAATTTGATTCCCAAGCAGTGAAATGCAAAGCAAAAGTAGCAGCAGCGTAAGCTTATCAATAAATCATAATCCCCCACTACACACACACATGAAAATACATCAGCTACGTTGCGGTGCTCAATTAAGTGCCTAATAACGTTGCATATACAGTAGGGTCTCCTTGCATGCTTAAGGAGCTGACTGCGCTGTTCAGGCCTTACACACAATGTTACTGTTTGCCGTACAAGCTCAAGAGTTAGTAAAGTTCTGAAACTTCCTGAGTAGTGGGCCACTGTCTTGCTTGACCAACAAAGGACACTGGAGTGGCTCCAGTGGTGTGGATAAGAAAGGTCTATTAATCAAAGATTTTTTTAAAAAAATCTAGTGATACTTTCATTTCTTGATTCCGGTTACCTGTACTGTTAGTTCTTACTTACTAAGCCTATAGATAACTCCTGTGCTTTTTATTTTTCTAACTTTTTGGTAATTGGATGTAGGTCTGAGAGTGCAATCCTAACCTGGAGTTAGGCCAGCACACTTAGGCCAACAAAGTTTGGCTGGCACCAGGGACACCGTAAAGTATGTTTGAATCACTCTTGGAGTCAGATAGGCCAGCACACAGATGTGCACCCACCCTCCCTGACTGAGAGAGTAGTCCAAACATGCTTTATGGTAGCCCTTGAGCCAGCCAAACTTCGCTGGCCTAACTGTGCTGGCCTAACTCCAGGTTAGGATTGCGCTCGGAGTGTATGACAATGTGTGTGTGTGCGCGTGTATGCATTTGTATAAAGGCTGTCTATAAATATAATAAGCACAATTCTTACATTCTACTGATCATTTCCTGAATCCAGCTTGCAAGATTTGTGTTTTCGCACAGAAGGAACCCTTGACTAGATGATAGAAATGTATTGGCTTAAACATTTTAAAGTTGACCTCAGCACCGTAGGGGCTCGATGCTGGAAATAGCAGCCTTTATGAGACTCAAGTGATAGTTTACCCTTCCATCTTTAGAGATTATGTGTGGGCATTTCTCTTCTTTGTGGCTCCTAACAGATTTTCCCTTTTAACTAGAGCTTTGAGAGGTCATGTTTTCAACCCAGGTAGGTCAACCAGGCCAGGTATATGTCTTTAAGAAGGAGTCTGTCTTCCCATTTTCTTGTATCACTTAATGAGTTTCCACTACATATAAGCTGTGAAGGAAACTTGGATGGGTATAATTTCATTGCAGATGTTCTTTCTTTTATTGATCACTGGAGGTTCCAACTAAAGTCACAATCCATCACAAAATGCGTATGAAATACTAAGCATTGGAAACCATCCATCAGCTTAAGCAACTATGCAAAGGATTTAAGAACAGGTTAGGTGGCATGATTTAGCCAAAATAGAAATTGCATTGCTAAGACATTCTGGCATTTTTTTTTTTTTGCTGAAATTTCCCCCATTATAGTTGTAACAGTTTTTCTTGCTGTGTTTTGTTTGGATTTAATCACAATCAGGATTTAAACACAATGTTGTAGCTCATGCTAATAATTCCTGAATATATCAGGCTTCAAGTGCCATTTTTTGGAGTGACTTTCTTCTTCCTATATTTGGATGCAGGCAGGCAGGATAATTCCTAAATGAGCAATGCAAAGAAATAGAGGAAAACAATAGAATGGGAAAGACTAGAGATCTTTTCAAGAAAATTGGAGATGTCAAAGGACAATTTTGTGCTAAGGTAGGCACAATAAAGGACAAAAACGGCAAGGACCTAACAGAAGCAGATAAGATTAAGAAGAGGTGGCAAGAATACACAGAGGAACTCTATAAGGCCAATCTAAATGTTCCTGATAACCACCATGGTGCAGTCACTGAGCTCGAACCTGACATCCTGGAGTGTGAAGTCAAGTGGGCTTTAGAAAGCATCACTAACAACAAAGCTAGCGGAGGTGACAGCATTCCAGCGGAATTACTCAAAATCTTAAAAGATGATGCTGTCAAAGTGCTGCACTCCATATGCCAGCAAAATTGGAAAACCCAACAGTGGCCACAAGACTGGAAAAGATCAGTTTACATTCCAATCCCAAAGAAGGGCAATGCCAAAGATTGCTCAAACTACCGCACCATTGCACTCATTTCACATGCTAGCAAGGTGATGCTCAAAATCCTACAAGCTAGGCTTCAGCAGTATGTGAATCGAGAACTACCAGATGTACAAGCTGGTTTCCAAAGAGGCAGAGGAACTAGAGATCAAATTGCCAACATTCGCTGGATCATGGAGAAAGCAAGAGAGTTCCAGAAAAACATATACCACTGCTTCATTGACTATGCTAAAGCCTTTGATTGTGTGGATCACAACAAACTGTGGCAAGTTCTTGAAGAGATGGGAGTACCAAACCACCTGATCTGTCTTCTGAGAAACCTGTATGCGGGTCAGGAAGCAACAGTTAGAACTGGACACGGAACAACTGACTGGTTTCAAATTGGGAAAGGAGTACGACAAGGCTGTATACTGTCACCCTGCTTATTTAACTTATATGCAGAGTACATCATGAGGAAGGCAGGGCTGGATGATTCACAAGCTGGAATCAAGATTGCTGGGAGAAATATCAACAACCTCAGATATGCAGACAATACCACTCTAATGGCAGAAAGTGAGGAAGACCTCAAGAACCTTCTGATGAGGGTGAAAGAGGAAAGTGCCAACATTGGCTTGAAGCTCAACATTAAAAAAACTAAGATCATGGCCACCACTCCCATCACTTCCTGGCAAATAGAAGGGGAAGAAATGGAAGCAGTGACAGACTTTATCTTCCTGGGCTCCAAGATCACCGCAGATGGTGACTGCAGCCATGAAATTAAAAGACGTTTACTTCTTGGGAGGAAAGCTATGGCGAATTTAGACAACTTAATCAAAAGCCAAGACATCACCCTGCCAACAAAGGTTTGCATAGTCAAAGCGATGGTTTTCCCAGTAGCAATGTATGGCTGTGAGAGCTGGACCATAAGAAAGGCAGAGCGCCGAAGAATAGATGCTTTTGAATTATGGTGTTGGAGAAGACTCTTGAGAGTCCCCTGGACTGCAAGGAGATCCAATCGGTCAATCCTCCAGGAAGTCAAGCCTGATTGCTCCCTGGAAGGACAAATCTTGAAGCTGAAGCTCCAATACTTTGGCCACCTCATGAGAAGAGAGGACTCTTTAGAAAAGACCCTCATGCTGGGAAAGATTGAAGGCAAAAGGAGAAGGGGGCGGCAGAGATGGTTAGATAGTGTCACCGAAGCAATGAACATGAAATTGGGTGAACTCCGGAAGCTAGTGGAGGACAGGGAGGCCTGGCATGCTGTGGTCCATGGGGTCGCGAAGAGTCGGACACGACTTAGCGACTGAACAACAGGCAGGATAATAGCTACTAGGAACACACAAATCTCTTTGGGCCCTATCCTATCCAGCCCAGTGCTGGTGGCAAGGCCTTACTGCCGGCGCGGGCTCAGCACCAGGCCCCAGTGCTTGGCGGGGCAGACATGAGACCGGCAGTGGGGCTGGAATCAATGGTACCTTCACTGTCTGATCCTAACCTCCATGTCGGGCCTTGCAGCCCAGCACAGAGATCTTCAAGTCGGCGCCACTAAAAAGCAGACTTGAGGAGGCCGGTCTGTGAACAACCCTTTCTTCAGAGGTGCATCCAGTGCGTTCTTGGCTCCTGTAGGATGCAGCAGGAGCCATTTGCCTACAGCGACCAGGCAATTTAGGATTGGGTTGTTGGGTCTTTGACCTGAAATAGAGTTGAACTTTTGTGCAAGTTCTGAGCAAATAGCTGCAAAAGTTCAAGTCTTCGGGAACCATAAACCTGATCACTCACAAAGGCTTAAATACACTCACAAAAGATTGAACTTTTGCAAGTGCTGACTTCCAAACAAGGCAATCCAGTCCACGCCACACCTTTACAAAACACTGAACTAGCAGAACAGGGATATTTTCAAAACCCACCCCAGAGTGGACTGATCCGTCCACTGCCATCTGCTTCCTCAAACCAGTGATGGAATTAAGGAATTAGAATTGTTCATAAGGGACCCAGTGTGGGAAGCATTATTTCTTTGCATTATACAGGAGCAAGCTGGTATCACTAGGTGTCTTCTTTTTGGCAATCTTCTCTCTTCCATTCCAGAATAGAAAAGGCTGCTGTTGTGGGAGGGGAAGCATGCAAGGAAACTCCCCTTACAGATGGACTCCCTTTTATGATCCACTCCAATAGCCAGAGTGACATGTTTCCAAACATCCAAAAAGTGATTTTTGTTTTTTTGTTAACTACTGATGTTGTTTCAGCTGTTGCTCATATTACATTATCTGTTCTGCTAGTTTAATTCTTTTATTTTAACATATTTTGATTTATTATTGCAAGCCTTATACACTGCCTTGCAAATTATTTGAAATTGAAATGTGGTATTAAAAATGGTTGAAATAAATCTATATCAGAGCAGTGCCAGAATGACAGTCTGAAATGCGAACCCCTGTGGACTTCTTTGCTTGTTCCTGAAAATGGCTCAGCTATTTGCAAAAAAAAAAATAAAAAATAAAAATAAAAATTCACCTTAGGAAGTTCAGAAGGCTTAATAGTCATTACATCCTCATCATGTCCATATATTTAATAGGAATGTTGTGTTACTAATCTCAGCTGAGCAGACTTAGTCTGTACCTTGTTGCAGTTATAATTCATAGGCAATTATAACTGGATAGCTTTAGTCTCACACTGCATTGTGCCTCACCGAAGTTTGACTTTTTGAACTGCACTCCCACATGGCATTACTTTAGTTTCCCCAACAGATGCAATCAGTTCTAATATATCTGTAATCTGTGTATTCACAAATTCCAAAATGGAATCTCCAAATCACCTTCCATTGTTATGAAATACATGTTTGTTTGCATCTGGACTATTTGAGTTAAAATGTGTTTAAATGGTGTTAACATTATGCTTTAACTATCCTATTTGGCTTTGAATCTTTAGGAACCTTGTGGAAAATATGCGTGAAAACGTACATATCAATATGTACTTATTAGAGCAATAGTTCCCAGGAGTATTAGGATATGTTTCACTTCACCCAAAAAGTGAGTCACTTGAATTCCTCAAAACTGCATATTGGAAATTGCAATGCTTGCCCACAATAGCCTTAACCAGAGTCTTTCTTCGGCTACTGACTCAGGGCCAAATCCTATCCAACGTTCCTGCACAGGTGCAGCCCTTCCAATGGAGCAAGCACTGCATCCTGAGGTAAGGGGGGCAGTCCGGGAGGCCTCCTCCAGGTAAGGGAACGTTTGATCCCTTGGTGCTGCATTGTGGCTGCACTGGCATTGGAATGTTGGATAGGATTGGGCCCTCATCTTCCATTCCTCCCAAGTACTAGCACCAGATTGATGTGGCTCCAGAAACAATCCCATGCACTAGGCCCATTGTGGTACCACTGCCCCCTCTGACAATTGTAATAGACTATTATATGCCACTTGACACCTGGAGAGAAAGTTTCCATGTAGACCAGTGCAGTTCCATCAACTGTAGACTAATGGCTTGGTGCAGTGGTTCCCAAACTGTGAGCAGTGGAGCTGCAGAAAGAAGCCAGGGGAGCCACGGAATCTTCAGGAAAAACCTGCCACCCTGTACAATGTATAGGATTGTAGCCCCAATGGGGAGCCACAGCCAATGGCCCAGTAGGTCAAGGGAGCTGCCAGCCAAAAAAGTTTGGGATCCTCTGGCTTAATGGAGTGCTTTAACTAGATCCTGAAAATGATGCTCCAATGTCTCACTGTCAAAAGATTGTGCCAGTGGGCCTGCTTAATTGACCCTTTCCTGCTCATTTGCACATCACGGTGGACTTGATCTTGCCTATTATGTCATCGCGTCAACGCAAGGGGTGGAGTGCTGGCATGCAGCTGCTGAGCAGCACCCCCTTGTTGGCGCTCCAAATCTGAAGCTGACGCTGCTTGCAGTGTCGGCTTCAGAGCACCGACGAAGAGCCTCCCTTGCACCGACCAAAGACAATTGGCACAAAGGATTCTCTGTCCCGTTTCGGGATGGGGATTGGTGGGAGGTGGGAGGCGGGACCTGGGCGGGCTTGGGGAGGTGGCCATACAACAAGGTCGTGCGGCCCTAATTCAGGCTGCGCAGTCTCCTTGGATCTGCGCCCTCCCTTTAGCGGACGCAGATCCGAAGAGCACATAGGGGAGGCTGGAGCCACCCCTACGGTAAGGGAGCACACACTCCCTTGCCGCGGGGAGGCTCCAGCCCATCCTAAGCAGCGCTGGATTTGGTGCTGGCCGGCTGGCCTTGCAAATCCAGCGCTGCTTAGGATTGCGCCCTGAATATAAGTTCCTTCTGCATATGCTATATGGTAATCCAACTGTGAGGTCAGTAAGGCATGGGCCACTGTGGCCAGGTCCCATAGAATCAAATATGGCTGCAGCCAACATCCCAGCGGAAGCTGGGTAAATGCACCCCTGGCCACAGCTTCCATCTGGCTCTCCAGGTGCAGCTGTGAATCCAGATGCACTCCCAAGCTGCACACGTATTCCTGAGAAGAATGAGTTCATTTAGAATGGGAGGGTGGCCTGCGTATGGGAGGTCTCTCATTCATCATTCAGAGGCGTGATGGGATTTAGAGGTCTGGAATGCGAATCGACTGTTTGAAGATTCCCCTGCAAATAGCTCTGACCAATTACACAATTTGACCAGTGCCTACCTGAAGCATCTTACAATACTTGCTTTGAAAAGCCTGGTAGCCCAGAGATGTTTCTAGATGTCAAGAGAAAAATAAGATTTTCTTTTTCTTCAGTTAATAAAATGTGTTTTGGTTAGGAGGCAGTTAGCCAATTTCAGATGATGAGCAACTATTTCTTCCTCATTATCTCCAGCTTCCTTGATTTCTAGGGAATACCAGTGATTTATTAGTGATTTATTTTTACTCTGCAATAATGGAGGGTCTGTCAACTAAACTGAAACTTTAATTCCATCCACAATTTATGGGAAATGCATTGCTCTTAAATCACGTGGTGCCTAATATAAGAATATCCCTATGCTATTAAAAAAATCCTTTAAGACAGATGGCAAAAGCTAAGTTTAGTGGCTGAAACATTCAACTCTTATTTGTTTTACCTTTTATATGTTTATCTTACCCTTTCACCAAGGATATCAGGGGCGAGGGTATACATGGTTCATCCTCTACCTCCCTGTGAGGTAGACGAGGCTGAGAGAGGGTGGCTGGCCCAAGGTCACTTCAAGGCTGAGCGGGGATTTGAACCTGACCCAGACATCTGTTTTATGAGTGTTCCAGTGTATTGGGAGGTGGGCAATATAAAAATATTGCCTCAATGGTGTGTCGTATTCCTTAAGTGCTGTGGTAGAATATTTCTGCTTTTGGGGGCTAGATTTCTGCTTTTTCAGAAATCCTAACCTGGAGTTAGGATCTTAACCTGGAGTTAAAATGGCACAGTTAGGCCAGCAAAGTTTGGTCAGCATAAGAGACATCATAAAGTATGCTTGGACCACTCTCGGAGTCAGAAAGGCCAGCACACAGATGTGCACCATCCTCCCTGACTACAAGAGTGGTCCAAACACGCTTTATGGTGTCCCTTGTGCCAGCCAAACTTTGCTGGCCTAACTGTGCCGGCCTAACACCAGGTTAGGATTGTGCTCCAACGTATATAAGGATTTTAATTTTGAATGGGAAGTAGACCTAGCTCACTGTGCACCTGGTGGCAATGAATGATAACATTACCTGTAAATTCTGGTAATTTAGGGATCCTGCCCTGGTTAAATGCTGACGTTTCACCAAGAATGTTGGGAGACGCACAGCATTTCACTTCCATTTTACCTCATTTTGAAGCATTCCCTTATATTAACTCCCAGCAGCAAGAGGTCTTACTAGAGTGTTTGAATGGGTTTATTGAACCCTCCTGGCTGACCTTCCCCTCTAATAAATCTGTAGCATAGCTAGGGCATCTGGCACCCAGGTCCCATACATTTTTAACACCCGCGCCTCAGAAGGCCTTCTAGAGACCTTATACAGGCACTGTTTTTTGCTGATAACCAGAAGTGTCTTTCAGAGGCCTGCTGAGGCCTGGAGAAGCTGCACACAGCCTCCCCACGCTTCTGGAAGGCCTCTGGATCGGTGGGGTGGCACCCCATCAAGGTGTGGTACTGTCGCAATTGATCTCCCAGCTACACCATTGCTGTAGGCTCAGCAAGAACGTTCCAATCCATGCCAAGCAGACTGAAAATGTCTACTGTGAGGCATACTTTCTTTTGGTGATTGTTCCTATGTTATGGAATATCGTCTCATTCCATCTGTGTATATAAACCTTTGGGAAGGCAGGAGGAGGGAATTGGAAATTCTGGCTACTGAAGTAATTCTGCTCTTGCCCTTTGGGAAATTTGCTTTTTAAAAATAGATTGTTGGCCCAATCCTGTGTGAGACTTATGCTGCCAGAACTAACATTCAGCAACACAAGCTCCTTCACAACTGTCACAAAAGGCATCATGCCGTTTCGTGGAGCTGGGCTGCTGTTGCAAGCAGGGAGCAGCTGCAGTGGTGCGCCAAAAAATTCTCCATGTCTCCCAGCGTCAGTAAGTCAGGAATGGGAAGGAGTCTGGGACAGAATGGAGGATCCATGCTGGGAAGGGGACTATATCAGTGGTGGCAGTGCCTCCAATATAGGATCCCCCTTCCTGGCCTCAGTCTACCTTCCCAGGTTCACTCAGTCCTGTGCCAACTAAATTGCTGGAAAACTGTGATAAGAAATATTTTAAACAAATGCAGATGAGTGACAGGGAATGCCATAAGATCACTGGACTGCCCAACCAACACAAACCACTTGTAAAACCTATTTCAGGCTCTAAGAAGGGAATCTGGATAGGGCTCCAGAAATTCCTACAAAAATCTGCTCCCCAAATTTTGTATCAAATTTTCTTATTTGGGTTTTACATTCTAAATACAAGACGGCTGGCACAAAGGAGATGTTTCCTTGGTCATTTTCCAGCCTCATTCATATTTGTAAAATCATGTAATCATAAATGCATTTGGGCATTTGAAGTGAGGTCAACCATGAACTCTGGGCTGCATTGCATGAAATGGCAGAAGTACATGGTGAAATCTATTTATTACATTTACACCACATAAACCAAGGATAGCCTTCTATTGTTATGAATATAGACCATTTTACAAAAAAAAAGTTCGCAAAGCAGTTTATTGTACATAGCAATAAAGACAGAAATGACTTTCTAGTAGCTTCTGAGACAAACTGAGAGCTATTTGAATGAGATAGAGGTGGATTTTTAATCCTGTTGGAAAAACGGTAAGCTTGGGATGCAAGGCTGCTCTCCAGATGTTATGTATCCAGGAGGATAGCAAGGGTTAAGCCTGAGCAAGAGGGCTGGAGCTAATCAGGAGATCCCTCCAATCAGGAGACCTGAGCTAGATGAATCCAAGAATGTTGGATAGCTGGATATGCCATGACGTCACAGACTTGAAGCCGTGGATTTACTAAAATGGCTGACTGAATCATTGCCGCGAACGACGAGGTTTGCCGCCGGAAGGGCTCGCTCGCTCGCTCGGCGCGCGTGTGAAAGTTAATTTTATGGGGGGGGGGGGTGAGTGTAGAAGTTTTAAAAAATACTCTTAATAGCCTAGAAGTAAAAAAATAATTACTCTCCTATTGACAACTACTTGTGTTATGAAGAGATTTTAATGTAATATAATTACGCGGAATTAAACCTTGGAATTGCATATTAATTCATAATATGGTTACCACTGATGTTTCTCCACGATCACACGTTGTTATTTTGGTAAGTTTTTACTTCAGGAGTAAACGATTAAGCGCTAAACATCATGCGAAAACCCATTGGAAATCATTGGAATGAGCAATGTTTTGGACATACTGTCATGGCCGCTAAGGAGTCAATGCGTTTCCATACATACTAAAGGAAGGGCCTAGCCCTGGATGAATCCTGTAGAGGGATAGGGCCTGTTGCCCTTGTTCTGTTCAGTTTCTAATCTGTTGCTGTTACAATAAAATGCTTAATTGCACCGGCCTTGTCTGAGTTGAATCTGCAAGGAACCCAATATGGCGATGAGGATGGGATTTCCTCAGCAAGGCTGACTTCTAGCAAGCAGTGTGCCACTGGGAATTGCCATCCAGTCAAAGGTATGAGAAGAGTCTTTTCTCCGGCCTAGTTCATAGGCCTCATTCAAGCCACAGACCTCGTTCACAGGCCCAGCTCGATTCTCCAGGCCTCATCCTCAGGCCTAACCAATTCTAATTCAATCCTAACCTACAACAATGGCCACCCAGGGTCACACTGAAGAATTCAACCCAGCGTTCCCAGAGATGTGGGATACGCTTAGGATTCAAGCCTGCTCTCCAGGAGTGGATGTAACTTGTTGCTTGCAAGGAGTGTGCTGCTATCTGCATTCACTCAATGGTCGATCTGTATATTGGTAAACTACTGTATATCGGTATATTACTGTACAAAGGGCGCTGTGAACGATCTCTCCTATAAAGGAAGCTAGAACCTTGTCAGTGTTGTGCCGCATTCATCTCTGCTCTGGGAAATGCAGCGCATCCAAAACAGTATGGAAACCCCTGGAAAAGGAAGACATCCAAAATAGTTCAGTATTTACAAGCACAGAAAAAAAACATGTGCTAAAGATACTGGACCACACTGCTAAGAAGGTAAGGGGCCAAAGAACCAGATGTAATACATACACAAGAATGCTTCCACAGAAGGAGAGTGATGAGGCTTTCGTTTGTCACCATGGTGTGATGAGCACAACCTTTCATCTTTAAGTGCATGTATTTGCATTCTTGTATCTAAGGAAACAAGAGTCATACAGTATTTTAATGTGAATGAGGCACTTCCTATATTTTAAGGATTCTGTCATCCTGCATTACTCATGAGAAGTGTGAATAAGTCAAATCACCAGAGACCTTAAACCATCTATACTAAGAGATTTGTCAAGTACTGCATAAAGTGCACATCCTTAATAAGTCTACCCCATTAAGAATCTCCACTGGGGAAAGGGGGAAAAAAAGAGATAATTTTCTATAATGCTCATTTCATTTGGTGATGGCTTTTCCCCAGAGAACATAAGAATGGCAGAGATTTAACGATCCACATATTCAGATTTGATAATCTTTCAGCTTGTCAAAACTAATTAATAGCAAAACAAATTCAAGAGATAAAATCTTCCTCTTTATAGTGGGCAAAGGAATAGAATGAGACTAGGGAGTGTCACAATCCAGACATTGTCATTCCACTTTCTTTCACAGACTTCATAGTCTGAATCAAAATCCATCCTCTACAGTTAGATTAAGGGCACAACCCTAACCAATTTTCCAGCACTGTCATAGCTGTGCCAATGGGGCATGTGCTGCATCCTGCAGTTGGGGAGCAGTCACGGAGGTCTCCTCAATGTAGAAATGTTTGTTCCCTTACCTTGGAGCTGCATTGCACTTATGCCAGAGCTGGAATTAGGATTAGGATTGCACCCCAATTTAATTTGAGCGGTTGTCTTAAAAATACCTACCAGACTTCATTAAATCAAAACACCACCTTTGCACTTTATTTACACTCTTCTTCTGAAAAAAGAGAATGTTTGCAACAGACGTATCTCATTCCTCAGTCACCATACTGCCATTTTGAGGGAGATTGCACAAGACATCAAGGCTTGTGGTACTCCTACATACACAGGAAAAAAAGGCCAGTGAGCATGGCTGTGGCATGGAGTCCACTCTGTAATCCTTCTTGCCTTACCAGCTTGGCACCAGCTTGGAGCTGGGCAAATGGAAGCTCATACCAAGGTATGGAGAGATGCGTATGAGTTAGAACAGTGTTTCTCAAACTATGGGTCAGGACCCTCTAGGAGGGTCATGACCTGATGTCAGGTGGGTCATGGAAAGCTGGGAGCAGCTATCTTGGAAGCTGCAGACCTCATGCTTACAATATTTTGTAAATGTCAACCATCTGACTTTTCAAGTAAGGGTGGTTTTTTAAAAGTTTTGTTTTCAATTCAGTGCCTTTACATAATATTTTGTCCTAAACTTGCTTTTTGTTGGGAATGTTTCATTATGCAATTGCTGTTGTCCAAGAATGCTAGTTCACATTCCAGGACTGTCATTATGTCACAATGACAGCACCTCCTGCTTGATGATGTCACTTCCAGCTATAACATCACTTCCAGGTTAATGACATCACTTCTGGTGGGTCCCAACACGAATGCCATTCTAAAAAGTGGGTCCTGTTCTAAAAACTTTGAGAACCACTGCATTTGAGTTCATGCAAGAGTGGCAGAGTGTCATATTTTGGATTGGACTTGTGGCAGGCTTGCCAAAAAGGTTGGCCTCTACAGCTCAAGGGCCTCATGGCTTGCCCTGAAAAGTCACTCATCCATTTTACATAGCTAATACTGATGCTTCACAAAAGCCCACTGGTGCCTCTCCATATGTGTGGTGCAGGGTCTGGACGAGCAACCAATGAGCAGTGCTTCCTTTGAAAATGAAGTGTGTGCGTGTCAGGGGATACAAAACTATGACCTTCATTTGCCTATTTCTATAGTCTTGCAACTTTTTAGAACTTATTTCCAAACTGAGGCAGACATTTTTGTTTTGTTTTGTTTTTTAAATTACTACCCTTTCGATATCATCTTTTTCTCTGACTGCCGGGAGATGCACTCTTCATAATCATCTACTCTTCGATAGAAGCCATTAAGACTGCATTGTAAAATGTGTACCTTGATTATGAACATATGCATTTTCCACACTGCTAATATAAAATAAATGTCATTTTTTTTGTACTTGTATCTCTTGCCAAAGTAGTTGATATTAAGGGGCCATTAAGGAAACCTGAGTCCCAGATCATTATTCATTCAACAGCAACAACAACAAAAAAAAAGCATCTGTGCATTAGATGCTATTAACACATGCAGAATGCCAAATATAATGATCCCATTAAATCAGACATGATTAATAGTTCATGAACACTGAACTGATGTTATTTCTGGAAGTGCTCTTTATATTATTATTCACACAAATTATTTTTGGAAATGTTGTCCAGTTGAGAACAGCCTGAAGGTCCTCCAGTGGCTGGTATGCACTATCCCTTTCCTTGCTTTGAGTTTTGCAGGTCCTGATGCTTCAACATAAATAAGGAAATTTAAAAGCTCATTTTACAGAGACAACTACCTGCCTCGCACATGAAGGAATAAATTGTACCTCCTTTTCTGCTAGCTCTTGATTCATGCACGCAGAACATAACTCAAGATGGATCCTGCACTCTCAGGGCAGGTTTCCAAGGAAACAGATTGAATTCTAACCCCAACTTCATTAAAAAAAAAACCTCCTAGTACAGATTGGTTTGCATACCCTCTCTTACTACAGTGAATTTTCCCCTTTAGAAACCATATGTGGTACTTTTTCCCCTTGAAGAAACAGCTAAATATGGACAGTGTTAGCCTGCTTGTCATAGATTTTAAATCTGGGGTTCACAATCTGGAAGCCTTCTGAATGATAGCTTCAACCTTCCACCCCCCCAAATACAGAGCTATGACAGTCAACGTTTTTGGTGGATAGAAGGCTGGTTCACAAAGACATGTCCATTACTTATTTTATTTATATATTATACCCTAAAACACACATGTACTCTCAGGGCAGCTCACAGGGCCAAAATTCAACAACAGATGCAACCTAAAAATCAAATGCTAAAACATAGCAGAGAGCAAAGAAAATCAAAGCATGCAAATGTCAATAATGGTTTAAAAAGAGTTAAAAAAAACACCACTGGGAACACAAAAAGGGTAAAAAAAAAACAGAAATACTTTCCTGAGGCCTCCAGAAGGCCCTCTGAGGCCCAGCAGGGCTTTGCATTCCACCCATGACTCTTGCCAGGGTGGAAGTTTCCTTAGGCCAGAGGAAGAAGCAAGTCCAAGGATGCCTTACACAAAAAACAGAACTTTATTACAGATACAACTCTCACACCTTTTACTATAGATATCTACTTACAACACAGGAGCACCTCTGAGAAGTATCTCAGGCACAAACACATTCAGGCAACCCACCCCAAATGGCACAGCCTCCAACAGGCCTCCAAGAGCATGGGGGGGGGGGAGGTACCCCTCACCAAACACTGTAGCCTGCTAGTATCCCTTAGCCAAGTCCAGGGGCAAATTGTCCATCTTTCTGAGTGCCCAGGAATTACCGTAATTGGCCAGCCAAATCTAAATGGACCCTTGCTGTAGTGCTGAGCTGCACACACCTGGCAATAATTAAAAGATGGCTGCACAGGAAGATTGGCAGCACCTGGGTCTCTTGGCACTTATCCAATTTCTCCTGGTTGTTTCCCTGGGAACAGCTCTGCAAGGACTCCAGGAGGCTAGGAGATACCCAGATGATTTTTGGGCTTGCACCCGCCATTACAAGGGGTGCAGCAATGTTGCATGGGGGGGGGGTGTTAACATTTTTTCTGCCCCCAGGTGCCAGATGCCTTAGCTATACCACTGATCCAGACTAGGTTTGATTACTGCAATATCCAGCTATGACTCACCAATGAGAGTCTACCAGCAGGTCAAACACAGGGCCTGTCAGTGGGGCAGTTCACATACTCAGCAGCCAATTGGCAAGGGTAGAATAGATAAATCAAGGGATGCACATGCATGTGCCTGAAGGGAAGTAAAACAGATTGTTACTTACTTCTCCTGGGTAAGGTGGGGCTGTTAATTTTTTTAAAAAATAATACATGCAACTTTAATAAACACAGACAATAGCACTGTATGCAATACCTGTGCTTCTCAATGCATAACTGGGCATCTTTTATCATTCCTTTGAGATTGTGAACAGGGCAGCTCTCCCTGAAGTTACATAGCTTCATAACTTTTTTCTGCTTCAAAAAGTTTGAAAACATTAGCAGATTTATATGTGGTTACCTAATATGGCAGAGCTTGCGGGGGTGGGGAACTACAGTGATGCTTGGGATTGACAGCCAAATCCTCTGGTGCCTGGTCCTTTTATGAGCAATGGAACTAAAACAGCTACAGCTGCATTCTATGAGCAATGAAGCAGCTGTCCCCTTCTCCCAAGTAAAGGCTCTGGTCCAGCAATGGGTTGGCACAGCCAGACATTGAGGATAGGCTCAGTGGCGTCATGCAGCTGGAACGGTGGGCGGGAGGAACGGGTGAGCGGCAGCCCGCCTGTTGTGTACCGCTCCGTTTCACCGTCTTCCCCGCGGGGGCGGGGAAGACGGCGAAACGGAGCGGTACGCAATGGGCGGGCTGCCTCTCACCCGTTCCTCCCGCCCAGCGTTCCGGCTGCATGACGCCGCTGGATAGGCTCCAGCTGTGGAGGCCACCACTGGTCCCACCCCACCCCGTCCCTGCCCACTTAACCCTCCCCATGCCCCAAAAGAGTTCACTGCCACCGGTGGTGAGGCTTACCGCTGGTTGGCTCTGCGCTGGGTCCTCCTAGTGCTGGGTTCTGACACCGGTGCTAGAAGTGCCTTATGGCATTTTGTGACACTGGCACCGGTTGTAAGGGCTTATCGCCAGTGCTGGTATGCATAGGATCACAGCCTTATTCAGTGGTGTCATCTAAATGATTTTAGAACAGGTACTCACTTTTGATTGGCACGTGTCGGGACCCGCCCACCGGAAGTGACGTCATAAGCCAGAAGTGATGTCGTGGCAGGAAGTGACATGAAAAAAGCCCTTTTTGAGGCCTCAGATGATTTTAAACTGACCCAACAGTTGCAACAGTATTCCGCAGCACCCCCAGAACATGTTAAGGAGGCCTGGCATCGTGTTAAAACCCCAGAGCAACTCATTTTTCAGTGGCAAGGAAAGGAAAGGCTCCGCTCGCTGCCTGCCTGCCTGCCTGGCTCTGAGAACATGCAGGCAACTCAAACATGCAGGAAATTCAAACGTTGCAGAGGGCGGAGTCGACGAGTGGGCGGGCGAATGGGCGGGGCCAGCTGTAATCCTAGAAACCGGTACTCGCGTACCCCCGCGCACCCCCTGCATGACATCACTGGCCTTATTGCTTTTCTCTGCTAGCACTTATGCACCTATCTTTTAATATTGTATTTAAAAGTTCTATTGTTGTATCTGTATTTGTTGTATCTGTTGTATTTGTATTTTTTAACCATGTGAGCCACCTTAGGTATCCCAATATGGGGTAGAAAGGTGGGGTACAAACAGTGATGGGATCTGGGAATGAGGAAGCGGAACGCTGGGCAGGACTTACATGTGATTGGCAGCCTGTCCGTTCCGTGGCTGCCCTGGCCCCGGGGGGGGGCTACCCCCGGTTGGCGCGCCCCACCGCTGCTCGCCCAGGCAACCGGCATGCCCCCCGTCCCCCGGCGAGCAGGCCCCCCCCCAGGCCAGGGCAGCTGCGGAATGGAATGGATGGGCAGCCAATCACGCGTAAGTCCCGCCCAGCGTTCCGCTTCCTCATTCTCAGATCCCATCACTGGGTAAAAATTCTTTAAATAAATAAAATAAATATTGAGAAATAGAATGAAGCATAGGAATTGGCCATTCGTTCTGTTCAAGCTCATTTTGTTTTTTCCCCATCAAGTCTAAGTATCCACCAGTTATACAGCCCTCATGTATCCGATAATTTGAAACAAAAAAAATTATTTCTCTGAATTTGAAAGATTTTAATTTCTGCTTCCATCATGTTAATGTTACTAATATTTTAATAAAGGATCTTTCTTTTCTCTTTTACTTGCCCTGCGAAACGTAACTTCAAGCTTGCTAAGAAGTCACAGATTTTGTGGGACAAGAAATACACTTTGGAGCCAGTCACTGCTGTGATAAGCATAAGAACACTGTTTTGGAAAGCAACACATATCCCTTGCTGTTTTAAGTGCAAGCCTTTATGGAGAACTCTTACGTGTGGTCTCTGAACCACAAAATTAAAGAACCCTGGAAGAAATGCAGGCATGCAACAATGCCAAAATATGTATCACATGATCCAAAAAACTTCAGAACAACTGCATTTACTCAAGGGTATTACAGACAGAATAAATGAAAATTTTGCGGTCTGAGAAAGGAAACAATTTCAGTTAACCAGCACTTTTCTCCTGCTCTAAAGCTTTTAATGGGAGCAGAGGGAATTTGCACTCAGAAAAGTAGATCAGTAAAATGATAATTTGTCTTTGAATGGAGTACTTTTATCCCATTAATTTCTGCCATTATGGCGTGAGATAAGATGTAAGTCCCCGACTAACTGAAAATTAAGCCCCCCCAGCAATGAAACAAAAGAACAGCTTATGCTGTGTTCTTTCAAATAAATGCTAAAATTAATTTTTTCTCAACTTTCAATTGCAGATACTTTTAACGCCATGGTTTGTGCACTGATTCGTTCCTGCTTTGGGTCTATTAAATTGTATCAACTCTATTCACCCAGTGCCGCTTTCTGGACTTCTGCACAATTAATATCCATTTGTAGGCACATTGAAGAGGAAGCACCCTGAAGTGCAGACAGCATGAAGGTGAGACCATAAATGGACAGAATAGTTGCTAATAAGTCTTTCAAATGCAGTCCTCATTTGATATGCCACTGAATTAACACCCATGCAGTTGCTAACTTCATAAGACATTAATCTATTAGCACATGATGTGTATCAATATCTGTTTCATAGAAGTGAGTACCTATTTTGAAAATATTTGTTCATGATGGGATAGAATAAAAGAACACTGACCGTGGCTTGGCATGGGCAGAAGTTCACAGATAGCATTTTACATTGCAAGCCAGGAGATAATTTTTGGGAGAGAAAAGCTTCTGGATTCTAAACCCAGTTACGTATTATGGGCTGAATACAGTAATTTTCCCAAACCACGTCATTATGAACTTTGGCATTATGATTTTCAGCAACATTGCTATTTGCAACAGTCATGTCCCCTAGGAATCCTGACAACTGTAATTCTGTGTGCAGAGAGGCAAGATTTCTAACAGACGATTCTTACCATACTCACCAAACTATGAATGAGGGTAGATACAACATTAAAACAGAAGTTGCAGGGAGTTCCTTACCCTCTGGAATGAGCCTGCCTTCTCAATCTGTAATGTATAGTGCCTATTACTGTAAAGCCTTAGGCATGGAGTAGATGAACTGGTGAAATGGCACAGGCATTTCAAACGGTCCACCTTCTCTGAGGGAAGCTAAAGTTGTCAGTTTTGGTGGAATTAAAATTCACACACACACACACACACACACTAACAGCCCAATTCTATCTCTCCTGCCCCACTGGTACAGCAATGCCAAAATGGGTTGTGCTGTATCTAGCTGTGGATGGGGGCAGATTGAGAGGCTTCAGGAGAAAAAGGAGACTTAAATCCCCTTACCCTTGTGTAAGCCTCGCTCTCCTCAATGGGTCTCAATTGACCCATTGAAAACGTAGAGATAGATAGTAGGGAGGCTGCAGAAAAGGGGAATAGGATCTGTAGTGCATCATCATTGCCAGATCCACTCCTCTTGCAGCCTTCTCACTCCATGACACCAACTACCTGCTCAGTTTCACTCTTCCTACCTTCCCCGCCATCTTGTCATCAACAGGCAGCCAGGGATCCACACTGGAGCATGCAGGAAGGTTGGCAGTGCAATTTGCAGCATGCCTTTGCTGGCCAGACCCATAGGATTGGGCTGTAGGAAGAAGAGTGGCTTTTTGGGATGGGCTGAGGATTGGACTCTGACCCCTTTCTTGAGCCAGATGGGCTCTGAACTCCCTGTTGCTTCATTTCCCTAAGGCAGTGGTTCCCAAACTGTGGGTTGGGACCCACCAGTGGGTCATGGGCCAATTCAGGTAGGTTGCGAAGCACCAAGAGCAGCCATTGAAAATATGGGAAGATTGGATGCTGGAAAGGAGGAGGGCTGGGTGGATGTTTTGCTTGTGTCATGGTTATAAATTGGCTTTTCTCTTTCTGATTCACTTTGCTATTGGAAAATGGCTGAGAAGTAACCAACTTATTGCTACATTTTTAGGAAAGCAGCAGGCTCTGGCGTCACAATGATGGCACTTCCGGTCATGACGTCACTTTTGGTAGGTCCTGGACAAATAGTCATTCTAAAAAGTGAGTCCTGGAGCTAAAGAGAGACAGAGTGGCTAAAGAAAAGGGGCTAATAGGCAATGGATTGAAAAGAGCTTGAGGAAATAATGGGTGGTGAACATAGTAGGCTGGCTTGGACAAAGCATTGGCCGGCCCCTCTCCATCTTGTGGGGGAAGAGCATGTACAGGCACATCTCATCCCACCTGGTGCACCATCCTGCTGCTGAAGAATTGTGTGGAGGGCAGTTCATCCAACCCATCCCTCAATGTGTGAATGAAGGGATATATTAAGTACGATGGGACATTTCTTCCCAGAAACGTAATAGGGGTATTTCTTCACACCAAAATGCATACTGAACCCTATACATGTTTATTCCTGTGTAGACCTGGATGAATTCAATGCATGTTATTGTGCATTGGATTGTTGCCTCAAGGCATTAATTGCCACAGGATATTAGGGTAGATAGTTTTTGAAACGATTAAATAAATTCATGGAAGGTAGCTTGGTCAATGGCAATTAGCAATGATAATTGAAATTGGAACTTGATCGACTGACTGGATCTTTGTCAAGACAAATGCGCTAATATGATATGGTAGATAAGGTTGTAAGTTGAATGGACCATTTTTATTTATTTGTTTAGACTCCTTGAAAACTGGTTTAACATTTCTGGATAGTCACAGCAGTGTCTCTGGGAGCCTTTGCTGGCTAAAGAGTGGGGATAAGAATGGTGAAAATGATAATAAATAAATAAATATTCAGGGATAATCTGAGATTATCATTAACTGGTGTCAACCATCTCCTGACAGCTCTGCTGGAGAACTTCCAAGGGGCACCTGCAGATCATTTCTGGCAGAGACTCCTGGACAAGATGGATTTTTTTGATCTGCTCCAGTAAAGCAAAGACTTGTAACCTATGGACTGTGTTATCTTAACATTCTAAACTGACAACTATACTTGAATTTATGAAGTACAGGTAGATGATCCCTTATCCGGACATCTGAAATCCAGACTAATCCAAAATCCAGACCAGACTTTGTCTAAGCCTTAAAAAAAACTTTATGTAGAAAGAAGGTCTTGTGCTCATTCCCATCCTGTAAGTTCCTTCTCTGCTCTGTGGTGTGTGCCATTGTTGGAAATGTCAGAGGCCATCAGACACCCAAATGGGTAACAGTGAAAAGGATAAAAGGAAGAATTTCTCTTTATGCAATGAAATCTAGAAAAATCCAAAATCCAGACTTCTTCCAGTCCCAAGCAGTCTGAGTAAAGGACACTCAACCTGTATATCAGTGTTTTTCAACCTGTGGATTGCAACCCCAATGGGGTCACAAAGCCTCATTTTGGGGGGGGGGAGTGTCACAGCAACCTTTCAAACCTCTGCGAGAGAGGGTTTGAATCCAATCCAATCATGGTACTGCTTTGATATAATCCTGTGCAGCCTCTTCTCGCTGTCTTGGCCCCTAGCTCCTAAAGCCAGCCCTGCTCAAGTTGCTACCTCACAGCGTTGTTGTGAAGGCACAAGATGTAGAGGAAAATGAGGTGGTTGGATTGATCCTGACAGGCAGGCAGGATCAGTGGTGGGTCCCCAGTCTAATATTTATAAGAGTGGGGTTGTTCATGGCACAAAAATGGTTGAAGACCACTGCCATATATCACATGCGGAGGAATCACTGCGGACTAATGTAGCAAAGTCTCCATTACTAAATTCTGTTCTGTGATAAAATATGACCTTCTCTTTAACTTTCCAGAAAAATGATTCAGTGCATATCAACTACAATAGTTCTTTTAGAGAACTTAAGTGTTTATGGAAGAGAAAGAAACAAAAGAAAAAAATTGCCTCTTAAATAAAACACAGTGAATGCTGTAAAAGTACTTTAAAATGTTCTGTCACAACACAAAAACAGTGGTAATCAGAGGTCATGCTTGTTTTTCAATAGGTCATCTAAACATTGGTCCAAGTTCATCCCTCGAGTGCCTCTCTTGGATTGGCTGCAGAAGGAAATCTCCAGAGCAGCCTCCTCATGGCATTGGGGCTGCAAGTGACCTGGCTGGCTGGTGACATGGGCGCGTCTGTGGTCTCTGTTGGGTGCCAGCACTGAGCGTGGATCCTCTGGGGTTGTCTGCAACTCTGTGTGGAGCATATGGCTGATGCCCAGGGTACCTTGCAGGTATGTGTGTGGGGCTGCTTCTTCCACATGTGCCAGCTGAGTGCTGATTGCCCTGTTCCTGGCACACCTGTCTGCAGAGCAGGGGTATAGCTAAAGAAGTTCAGGTGGTGGTGGTGCAGTTGCACCAGACAACAAGCTTTAGTTGGGCAACAAGCTGAGCACGACACTAGTGGCCAAAACTGGGAAAAACCTTGGTATGTATGAATAATACCATCATGTTATATATCATTCAATGCAGAGTTTAATGTAAAATGCAGTGAAACAAATCAGAGTGTACTACCCATTCTGTCAAAAGTTATGAACAAAAAATACCCCACAAGAAAATGAAAATACAATAATGAAGTCACTTCCTGTTGTGATGTCACTTCCATGGCATCATTTTGCCCTCTGCAGCGGGCTACACTTTCATTAGCTACACCAGTGCTTCAAAGTGCTCATCAAGCCTGCCCTCTCCTGGTTGTGGCTAGCTATGGCACTGCTTGGCATGAGTCTGGAGTTGGGGCTGGGTGCACCAGTGTTGGATCCAGTGTTTAGTGGGTTGGCCAGTGTTGGGCAGTGGCATGTGTGAGCATTGTTCTGCCTTACTGTCTGTTGGCATGGCTGCATAGGCCAATGATGGCGAACCTATGACATGCATGTCAAAGGTGACACACCAGCATTGACCAATGCCTAACAAAAACTGAATTTGCTTTATTTATGTTGCATTTTTGTAATTATTTGGTGTTTCTTTATATAATACAAAGCACCACATGTGATTGCACTGTAGTTTTAGTTTAAAAGAATTATTTGTTTTTTTGGGGGGGGAGGGGGTAGACACACCAGCAGAATCAAGTTAATCATTTCCCAAAGTTTTGACACACCGAGCACAAAAGGTTCGCCATCACTGGCATAGGCCTTACCTTCCATGCATCTTCCCCATGTCCTCAGCTTTGGGTCCCAATATGTTCCAGCAGTTGTCAGCCTGTAATCCTGCACCTGCTTCTTTGGGGATCATGCCCATGGAGACTGGGTGCACCACTGTCTGCATGTAAGGCTGGCCTGGTGCAGCCCCACTGGTAGGGTCACAGAGGTGTTGTCCTAGTGTCATCTGGGCAACTGCTGCAAATGCACTCCTCAGTCATGGGGATGTTGTTGTGCAGCTGCTCTCATTTGGTGGTAGCTTGCTGGGCTGCAACATGGTTGTTGGGGGTACTGCAGGGTAGCTAGAACAGCTGTGCTAGCGTGGTGTTGCTAGGGCTTTGCTAGGGCATCCTCCTCTTTGTGCTGGATGGGCTCTGGATCCATCTGTCCAGTAGGCTCAGTTATCCTGCCTACGTTCCACCAATGTTGCTGAGCTGCTGGCAAAGCATCAAAATAGGATTGGGCCATAATAGTAGGCTTTTTTGCTGCTCTCTTTCAAGGTTTTCTTCAAGAATTCATTTTTTGTCTTCATTATGGTCTGAAAGGAAGACCAAGCATCCATTTATAGAATTGCATAATCATTTAAACAATGTGATGGATTTTGTGAAATAGAGGAATTGCAGTTTGTTTTCATGCATTATTGTAAAAAAAAAATCATTTATCACAATGTGTTTTGGTGAGACTTCCAATTCCCATTGACTGCAAAACTTTTCGTTTGATTTTTTAAAAAATACATTTCGTTATCACCAAAAAAAGAGGAAAAGTAATTATCCCAGCATGAAGCGAGCATGCTTCCAGTAGTCAGCAACAATTTTGAAATATTTTGGGGAAGCTATTGTGAAAACAGGTATCTTCAAGTGAGAAGATTGCTTCCACTGGGAAAGACAATTATGAAATGTTTCTGTCGGCTTGTTTTCCCATCTCAACTGGGATGCTCAGTTCCCATCCATTATGTATAATCCTGCCATCTCTCTTGACACCGGCCTTTCCTTCAAAAATCAGAGATTCGATCCTTAGTTGAGCATCTTATCTCCAGTGAATGAGAATCTTCACAGAGTGTGCAGTGATAAAGTCAAAACAACTTAAAATAAAATAACCCAGAAATAGCTGTACTAACTAATCCACAAAAATGCGCAAGTATTATCAGCCTCTACAAGTGATGCCACCAAAGTCTGTAATGACTTGGTTCACAATATGATATTGGCCAGCTTATAATGCTCCAATATATTGAAAATCTAGTATCATTTACCCTTGTTCTTCTCCAGTTAGGAATATGGAATGACATTTTGCAAGTGGGCAACAAGTGTGTTTACCAGTGCACTCCCCAATGACCACAGGAGTCATTGATATGGGTGAAAAGGGACCACTTTTATTAGTGAGTAGTTACAGGAAGAAGCACCTGCAGCAAGAGAGGAACTGGCATCCTTGGGTTTAGTGCAGGTAGATGATTCAGAGTACAATCCTAACCTGGAGTTAGGCTGGCATAGTTAGGCCAGCAAAGTTTGGCCGGCACAAGGGGCATTGTAAAGCGTTTTTGGACCACTCTCAGAGTCAAGGAGGATGGTGCACATCTGTGTGCTGGCCTCTCTGACTCTGAGGGTGCTCCTAACATCAGTTACCCGCCACCCTGAAGAATCACATGAGGCAAGCTTTGGTATAAATTGGCCACTTTATTAATAAACTTAGCAGCAACACAACAAACAACAGGGGCTGCAAAACTTGAATGCGGGTTCTATCGGGGGAAAAGGCTGGGGCCTTCTGCATCCCCCAGGTCTGGATGACCACGGGCACACCATCTGGCTCCACCATGGCCCGGTCGCAAGACCAGACCGTGCCATCCTTGCCACCCAAAGGGCGAGGCGGCTGACTGCGCTGGCTCACCCAGGCCTCGCCTGCTCAGGCAGCCATTGCCAGTCCAGACCTCGGTTTGGAGCAAGCTGCTCACCGAGCCGGTTTGGAATGTATGGACAGCTGACTCCCCCTCGGCCTGTGCCGCCTCAGATGGGCACCAATCGACCTTGCCTGCTCATCCCGCACTCGTTCTATCCAAATGGAGGGGACAGCCTAGTGCTTGTCCCCTACCGCCACCAAGCTGAGCTCGGCCCTCAGCCCCTGTTGCAGGTTACTAAGGAACAGGTCCGTACCCTGATGACTGAGGTGGACCCCATCGCTCCGGAAAAGGGATGGGTCGGAGAAAAGGATCTGGGGATGGTGAACTACGGTCCCTCCCTGGGCCACTACCACCCTCCCCAGGTAAGCGTTGGTCTTCCTGCGAGCCAGGTCAATTTTAGAAGGGGCCTGAGCAGCTCTCCAAACCCGTCGGGGCAGCATGTCGGACCACACAATCCACACCCCCGGGATCCACTGGGCCAACCTGGCAAAATCATCTCAGGCCTGCAGCCGCAGAGCGATGGAAGATCTATGCCTGAGGTCATTCTCCCCCAGATGGATCAACACAACTTTGGAGGGCGGATGACATGTCAAAAAATTATACACAGTTGGCAACAGCTGCCCCCACCGCATCCCTTGATGCGCTGCCCAAGCGACGTCTGTCAAGTCACCAAGCCCCAGCTGGGCACCCCAGGGACCGGCGGCTGCTCGCTTCTTGGCCTGAAAAAAGATAGAGTGTCCGCAGATCAGCACGGACGTCGAGCATCGAGTAAACAAACCTGAAAAGACAAAACATAGTCAACAAGAAGAACTCAGGCGCACCACTGGTTGAACCTATTTCCGAACATAGGCCTTAAATGCCACGGAACGCCAGCGACCAATCCTCATGATGTCCTCTGGGGCCAAGCCCAGGCTTGCCACTGTGGAGGCGGCTCCTATACGCATGGAATGCAGCCCATAGTCAGAAGGGTACAGGCCCATCATCGCTACGGCCCTATGGAAAACTGACCTAAACTGGGCCAATGTAAGCGGGGAATTATCATGCCTGAACAGGTGGCCAGGGGCCTCTCCCCAAAACTGTAGGTAAACCCAAAGTGCTCTAACTGGGCAGAGGACAGGATCGTTAGATTTATGCAGTTTTACAATTGCTCCCTGGGCTCTTTGGTCGGAGTGTCGCAGCCTCAGTCTGACAACCTCCACTGAATAATCGACGTCACCAATCTGCATGGCTCTCCCTGACAAATCAAATGTGGAAGAGCACAGGAGCTCACTGGGATGGAAAGCCCCAAAGAACATCACCATGATCATGGCCTTGAACAGTGCTGCTTCATAAGAAGTGGTGCAAAGCGCCTGAAACCAAAAACAGATGGCCCTGAGCATCACGGGTGTGACAGGCTTCCTCTTATCTGGCTTCGGCGGGGCAGTAAGTCTGAAACCCTTAAGCATCTTCTTCACCCTGAAATTTGCAGCTGGGTCCTGGTGACCACAAGCCCTTGACCAAAATGATACTGCTGCTGCATAGACTGCCAACGATCTCAGTGCCAAACCGGTGTCATACAGGTGGAGTAAGAATTGAATCAGATGTTCCAGGGGTATGGGCAGGGCCTCAGGTAACCCTACCTCGAAACGAAAGTCAATTTGCCAACCTTGGCCTGATAGCTGGCTCGGGTGGAAGGGGCGAGGGCAGACCAAATTACCCCTTGGGCCCTCAGGACCCAAGGCTCCACATCCAGCTGGGCATCAGGTCGGGCTCCAACGCTGCCACCGGTGCCAGGTCTCGGAAGTGCTCTACCTGGAAACGAGACAGAGCGTTGACAATGCAGTTCTGTATCCCTGGCACGTGCTTTGCTATGAACAACGTGTTGATCTTAAGACATTGTAATACGAAGGCCCTTACTAAGATCATGACCCTTTTGGAGCGAGACATTTGTTGATTGATAACACAGACCATGGCCTGGTTGTCACATCAGAAACGTACTGTGGAGTTCCTGAAGTCCTGTTCCCAAATGTTTACTGCTACAACAATGGGAAAAAGCTCCAGAAAGGTCATGTCTGTCGTGATGCCTGATGTAACCCATTCAGCAGGCCACAGTGCTGCGCACCATCGCCCCCTGCAATACAACCTGAAGCCATGTGCCCCCGCAGCATCAGAGTGGACTTGTAGGTCAGCATTGAGAATATGCTCAGATCTCCAAAAGGAAACCCCATTAAATTCCCTGAGAAAAGTGAGCCATGTGCGGATATCCTCCCTCATGTCATTGGAAACCCTCACACGATAGTGTGGTTTCCTCAGACTGACCATGACGTCGCACAATCGTCTCAAAAATGGCCTACCCGGGGCCACAACCCAACAAGCGAAGTTAAGATGGCTGACTAAAACCTGCAGGTCCTTCAAGGACAGCTTTTTGGCTTTGACACAGTGCTCCAAGAGATCAGTTAGGTGGGCCAGCTTGTCACCGGGTAACCGGCTGCAAGCAGCTACCGAATCCAGCTCAATGCCCAAAAATGATAGAAGGGTGGTGGGGCCTTCTGTCTTAGTGTGTGCTAACAGAACTCCAAGTTCTTGACACATGTCCTGAAAGGCCGACAACAAAGTCTGACAGTGGTCATTGTTGGCCCCGCCCACCAGCAGGAAATCATCCAGATAGTGGGCAGTGCCAACCAACCCTGTCCTGTGCTGCAAAGAATGTTCCAAAAAAGTACTAAATTTTTCAAAAAACCACACAGGACAGGGCCAAACCCATAGGAAGAGATCTATCGAAATAACCCCCCCCCCAAATTGGAAACCGAGCCGGCAAAAATCGCTTGGATGGATAGGCAGGAGCCTGAATGCTGCCTTAGTGTCAGCTTTAGCCATCAGCGCCCCCAACACATTGCGGCGCACATTGCGCACTGCCTTGTCCAGCAATGTATATTTGACCGAACAGATGGAATCCGGAATGGCGTTGTTCACAGACTCGCCAGCAGGATAAGATAGGTAGTGAATAAGTCTAAATTCGCCAGGGGCCTTTTTGGATAACACTCCCAAGGGTGAAATCTGTAGGTTGGGAAAAGGAGGGTGCAGGAATGGGCCAAGAACTCACCCAGCCTGGACCTCCTTCTCGATCTTGCGGGGTCTTCCATCCCCATGACTGAGCGCAAATTGCACGCTGTCGTGGGTTGGGTGGGATGCGGGCCCGGGATCTTGAAACCGCTTGCAAAGCCCGATGCCAGATAAGTTGCCGTGTCACGGTTAGCGTATGTTTCTAACATGTTTAACAGGGGCAGCAGCCTAATTGGCGTTGGCCCCCTTTCCAGCACTGGGGTTAGAGGGGTTAGCGCCCTTCTTTCTCCCAACGCCCGAGAAGCGTCCACCAGCCCGGGGTGAATTGACCCTTGGGCAGGTGGAGGCCCCGTGCTGGGCGCCACAAATTCCACAAAGGCTGCCTGTGCACGAAGTTGCAGGCAGCCTTGGAGCACCTGCCTGAGGCATTAAACTCGTAGCACACCCTGGGCATTTGAACACCAGGAGTGCCACCCCCAGCATGGCCTGAAGCTGCCGTGTTACGTTGCGATCAGGTGACTGCTGTCGGATCTGTCCCCCCACATGGGTTTACAAGGAATTACTATTTGTACCCATAATTCCAACTGTGGAATTCTGCAATCAAGGGGAGGGGTCATGACTTGAACAAAGACGGAAGTGGTCATCATAAGTGGTCCTAGCAGTACCAGAATATTCACGAAAAGCTCTGTGAATAATATTCTGGTACTTGACCAATGCTTGGGCCTGGGCAGGCTGCATCTGAAGCATCATGGCCATATATATGGAGCAGCCAGAGAGCCAATTGGCAAAATTGCGATCGATTTTAAACTTCCTGACCTGTTCTGCGTCCCTCTGGGGGTTACCCACCTTTAAAATTGGCTCTGGCTCAGTTTGAAGCAAGCTGAAAATATCAACGTACTCCCCCCTCCATATCTTCTCCTTGACTGACAGAGTGAGGTGCCCCCCAAAGGTAAAGCTACCGCACTGTACGAAGATGGAAGGTGCTCAGTGGAGGCCCCCAACCCTGAAGGCAGGGAAGTCTGATTATGTGACCCCCATAAGCTGTGGGGGAAAGGAAACGTATTGAAACCCTGATAGCCCGGCGCACCCTGCGCCCAGTGTGGCGACTGCTGGTTAACGGGGGTTGAGCATAAGCCAGGTCCTGGGGGAGGGGCCCAGGGGCACTCCACTTTTCACCTCTCTCCATTCTGAAAATTGCCCATTGACCCCCACTCTCTGTTTCCTGGCCCTCAACCAATTCTGGATCTATAAGAGGACCTGCCCTCTTATTCCCTGACTGTGAAGTTTCTTCAGCAGTCTTTGGTGGGGGACCGTGTCAAATGCCTTCTGAAAATCCAGGTATATGATATCCACAGGTTCACCCACATCCACGTGCCTGTTGACCTTTTCAAAGAATTCCAAAAGGTTTGTGAGGCAAGACTTACCCTTACAGAAGCCATGCTGACTTTCCTTTAGCAGTACTTGTTCCTCTACATGTTTTAGGATTTTATCTTTGATGAGGCTTTCCACCATCTTACCCGGAACAGACGTTAGGCTGACAGGCCTGTAGTTTCCAGGGTCCCCCCTTCTCCCTTTTTTAAAGATTGGCGTGACATTGGCTATCCTCCAATCCTCTGGCACCGTGGCCGTTTGAAGGGACAAGTTGCATACTCTAGTTAAGAGGTCAGCAACTTCGTTCTTTAGTTCCTTAATTACTCTTGGGTGTAGATCATCTGGGCCTGGTGACTTATTTATATGTAGTTTATCAATTTGATCTAAAACATCTTCTTTATTAACCAGTATCTGATTTAATTCCTTCGTTAGAAAGGGCTGTTCGAGCTGTGGTATCTGCCCAAGACGGACACAAAGAATTCATTTAATTTCTCTGCAATCTCCAAGTCCCCTTTTATCTCCTCTTTCCCTCCCTCACCATCCAGCGGGCCAACCGCCTCTCTGGCAGGTTTCCTGCTTCTAACATATTTGAAGAAGCTTTTATTATTCCCTTTTATGTTGCTAGCCATGCGTTCCTCAAACGCTTTCTTGACCTCCCGTATCACCTTCTTACTTGTCTTTTGCCAGAGTTTATGTTCTTTTTTGTTCTCCTCATTGGGGCAAGACTTCCATTTACGGAAAGAAGCTTCTTTGCTCTTTACAACTTCTCTAACTTTGTTTGTCAGCCATGCAGGCACCCTCCTGGACCTTGTCGAACCCTTCTTTCTTTGTGGTATACACTTCCGCTGGGCCTCTACTACTGTTTTTTTAAACAGCCTCCATGCAGCCTGGAGGGATTGGACTCTTTTTACCTTCCCTTTCAATTTCTGTCTAACTAGTCTCCTCATCTGAGGGAAATCCGCCCTTCGAACTTCAAGGGTTCTTGTGTCAGATTTGCTCTGCACTCTTTCCTGGACATGCATGGCAAAACCAATCGCAGCATGGTCACTGTTCCCCAATGGCTCAGTAACACTTACATCCCTAACTAGGTCCCGAGTACCACACAATATTAAATCCAGAGTCGCCTGTCCTCTGGTCGGCTCCATGACTAGTTGCTCTAAGGCACAGTCATTCAGCAAGTCAAGGAATCCGGTCTCTCTTTCTTGACCAGAGCAGCAGTTGACCCAGTCAATATGAGGATAATTGAAGTCCCCCATGATTACAATCCTGCCTCTCTTGGTCACTGCCCTGATTTGTTTCCTCATTTCAAGATCACCTTCAAGTTTTTGATCGCGAGGACGATAGCACACCCCCACTATTACATTGCTTTTACGGCCTGGCAGTTTAACCCATAGTGACTCCATGGTGGAGTCCGGCCCACCTTCAGTTTCTACTCTGCTGGATTCTATCCCTTCTTTGATATAGATGGCCACCCCTCCGCCAACACGCCCTTCCCTGTCCCTCCTATAGAGTTTATAGCCTGGGATTGCAGTATCCCACTGGTTCTCTGCATTCCACCAGGTTTCTGTTATGCCTACTATATCAATGTTTTCTCTAGCCACCAAACATTCCAGTTCCCCCATCTTTGCTCGGAGACTTCGGGCATTCGCATAATAACACCTATAACACCTAGATGAATAATCTGCAACGGGTGGACCAGCCATGAGGGTGGGCACTGCAGGGAGGGGAACCTCCTCCCTCTCGTCCCAGACGGACACGCAGGGATTGCTCACCAATATGCTTAGCTCACCTGCTGATCCCCTGGGGGCTGATGTTAAATTCCCTTCCTCCTGAGGAGTGGGCCTAGCACCTTTGTCACTTTTCCCATCTGAGCCCTGAGTAGCTTGGCTGACATTAGCTGACTCTTGTGACCCGCCTTCCAAAGAAGATACCCGTGAAGACAGGGCTCTATATTTGTTATCCCGCCCGGGGCACGTAGACCGTCTCAGAGGGGGAGCCAAGCCTGGTGCTGTTGCTGAAGACCCCCCCACCATCCCCTCTGCCCGCTTCATGCTCGGCCACTTCCCTCTCGAGGGACTCTACGCGGGCCATAAGGGCTCTGAGCTCAGCCTCTTCAGCTTTGTCGTCAGATGAGCGGGGGCTGGTTGAGGGTGGTTGGACCGGCCTTTTGGGGGCTTTACCGCCCTTTTTCTGCTTGCGCTTGGCCATTGTAATGTTGTCTACGAATAGTCCCAAGAGTGACTTCCTGATGTCAAAAGTATCCTGATGTCAAAGTTATCCTGATGTCAAAAGTAGAGTGCCCTTGAACAATTCTTGCGATTGAGGGAGCCCCCCCCCACTCCGTGTGTCTTGTTTTTAACAGCAAGGATATGAGGTGTGCATCCCACGGGGTGACGCGATTTCCAGAGCAGCAGCGAAAGATGACGTTGAGCAGAAGCAGTCACGAAATGCAGGTAGTCATGTGCTGTAGCCAGATTTCTTGACACCCTGTAATGCCTTACCGCAGGGCTGATGCGCCGGATGGCCCCTGCAACTGATGAGCCAAGCCCCAATGCCAGCTGGGGGTGTGTGATTGTGCTCTATGCCTCACACCCTGAATGCCACGTGCACTAAGGGCATCAACTGCCTTGCCAGCAGTAATGAAGCCCAGCAGCCATTGAGCCCTCTGCCCACCAACCTCCTGAGAATAGAGGGGGTATCAATGGCTGAAGCCAGGGGCTACAACCCTTCCCCAGCCCCCTCAGGTGCACTGTGGTCAACCGGAGGGCCTCCTCATCTCTCGCGAGTCCTCTGGGCTGCAAAATGGTCACCGCGCCAAAATATAAGCCCCTGCCTCTACGGGGCAAGAGGGGACACACCGGGTGAGATCGCCGCATTTCACTGCCTTTCCTCAAGCCCTGAAGTGCTAAAAATAGCGCCAAGGCCCTGCAGGAGGAGCGGCGAAAAACACATCCTCCTCCTGTGCTGGTCGGGGCAGAATGGCTGGTTCATGGTGAGCACGTGCGCGCTGCAGCACTCACCCCGCCCCCGGCCAGCGGGCCAATCAAAGCTTGCCCCCTGCACTCCACAGGGGGCAGGCAAACGCAGCGACGCGCGATTGGCGCACGTCACCGCCATAGTCTGATTATTTCCCTGGATGAGGAGAAGAAAGAGTCTAAGGAATGGGGAGTTGAAGTTGGTGGAAAAGCCCATGGAGGGGGGAAAGGAGAAAGTGGGTGGGAGATGGTCCACATGGCCCCAGCAGACTCATTGAATGACTGCCCACAATGGAACTACTTCTGAGCAAAGATGCAAGTGATTGGATTGTACTGGTGAGATTGTACAGCTGCTGCACGTGACCCTCCTCCCTCTTGCCACTTCTGTCCCTGATCTCACACAGTCCCACCCTCTCCCACCTTGCTGAGCTCAGGTGCCCCCCTGTCCCTGTTGCTCCGTGCCATGGCGTGCCTGGTGCTCCTTCTGAGTCATGATGGGAAGGGGAGGTGTTTCATTGCTGGGGTCTGTATGGAACCAATCGTTTTTCTGCACTCACTGCACCGCTACACTCGCTTGAATAACGACAACAAAATTGCTTTGGTTTGCCTAAATGAAACGGTGGTATATTTTTCTGTGGAGTCATGCCTGACCACACTGCCACAATAGTCTTCCCAAAAGACTCTTGATTTGAGTCAAAATGACTCGGGAATTTCAGGGGTGTGTGTGAGTTGTGATGGCGACCCATTATGACTCGAGAACGAGTCGCATCAAGGGGGGTGGAAATTCGAATGTGTTCCAGCATATTCCTTCTGTTAGGTGTGGTGTAAACATTTTTAAAAGTGTCTTGTTGGTAAACAAATTTCACTGATGTACGTGAGCTTTGTGAATCAATTAGATTCAAAATTTACAACCCCATGATTCACATTACAGTATTTAGCGACTTAAAGACTGCCTTTGCTGATCAGTGGTTGCCAAATTGTTTTTGGTACCGATCCACGAGGGAGCCACTGTGGATTGTTTCAATTAAATTGCCTTCTCTATATTTTATGAAACACAATGAAAATGTATGTAGGACACACAGAGTGATTTTAAGTGGTCTTGCCTAGTCTCAAGTGATAACATTTTAAACTAGTCTTTGATTTCTTTCTTTCTCAGCAGCATCCTCAGTTAGGATAAAGTTACACTTCTATCAGTAACTGATCTTGCCAACTACAGTTGGTCATAGCTGCATGCAATGTGATGGAGAAATTTAAGCCTAAAGATAATTTTGTATGATCATGTTTTTTTATTCATGTTTATGTAATTGGTGTTGTTTGATAATACTATAGTTTGACACTGAAGGTCTTGGGATCTGGTCAGCTGTGGCCTGTGAAGAAGCTGTGAGGCCTCTCCCCAAAATGTAAAAGGATAAATGGCTATCAGTGCTGTGGAATGTGGTAAACAGGGCTCCGTGGCTGGTTCCGGGTTCCCGACAAGAGCCAATCAAAAGTGAGTTCCTGTTCCTAAATCATTTGAATGACACCACTGGCAGTAAGCCAAGCTTGCCTTATGAATACAGGCATGCCCTGGTATCCTTTGGAGTTCTGTTCTGGATCACACTGTGAATACCTGGAGACACTTTTCTAAAGATAGGGGAACATCAGTGGTTTTGCTGCAATGAGGTAAAAATGTGCTTAATGTTCCCCTATCTTTTTCATTGGCATCCTATTATCCATGGTATCTGTGGATAACTGAAACTGTGGATACCGAAGTGTGCCTGTATGTAACAAGCTAAGTGTAAGGTATAAAATGTATGAACTTTTGGGGAGAGGGGAGCACTTTTAACACCTAAGGCCTAGCCATGTGCTTCCAAGGCAATTGTCTTGAATCAACAAGAATAAAAGGAATCTCACTCTGGAAGTTCTGGCATTTACCTCAGAGTTTCCACATGGAAGCTGGTTCTTCTAAACCATTGGGAGGTATTTCATTCATTACACAGCAAGAAACATAGTGTTGGTATTTTCACCTCATCCTATAGATTGAAGTCCATTCTACTGCCTCATTCTGCTGGATGGGTACACCCAGTCTGAACGTATTCAGAAAATGACAGCTGGCTAATACTGGCTGCTAGCAAGATAAAGGTCCAACCTTTTTATATGCTGATTTTTGATCCACATTAACTTTTTCACATTTAAACTGACATGTTTTTATATGGCCAGTGTAGCACAAAAGGTCTCTCGTGCAAAAATATATATATGAAAATATGCTATTTTTAAGTTAAAAACTTACATGACTGAAGACATGTTGACCACCTCACTGTGGAACCAACTGGAAATCATCTGTATTCACAGCCATTTTCCACACACTGATACTCCTCTCAGTATTCTTACTTTGTTTTAATGACAACCCTAAGGGTTAATCTCCATCACGCTCTGCACTTCACACCATATTTCACGTTTCTCTTATCTCAGGAGCACTGCAAAGTTGAGTCCAGTTATTTAGACTCCGAGTCTAGTTTTGAAGAAAGTTCATTTCACTCCAGGAAACAGCAATGCAGGCTTTATTAATTCTCTGGCTTGCATCTACCTTATCAGTACTGGTAAATGGAAATGCCTAAAGAGATGCATTTTCCAATGATTGAAAAGGTCAATTCATAGGGCTATCACACGTAAACTGTCTCTAGGTGAATCTGTGTCCCTGAGTACAATCTGTACCCAGGGATGGTTATTCACACATTCCATTCAATGCAAGTCTCTTTCAATACAGTCTCTTTCCCTGGATACATCTGTCCTCAGTTATTCACATGTGATGGAGTGTAGCTGTTCTATTACAAGACCTCTAAGGAGTCTTTGCCTGGCAAAAGCATTTTTTTTTATTACCTATCAAAGGGCATTCATTTCTCCAGCAGTGACCTTATTCTTCTCCCATTGGCTAGCACACAGGAAAATTCCAAAGTTATGTGTAATGTCCAGGAGTGTTGCAAATGCACTGTAAAGCGTGTTTGGACCACTGTCGGAGGCAGGGAGGCCAGCGCAGGTCTGTGCAACTCTCACAGCACAATCCTAGAGGGGGTGGAGCGCTGACACAGCATCCTCTAGCAGCATCCCCCCGTCAGTGCTAAAGCAACAGGACCGGTGCTGCTGGCAGTGCCGGTCCTGTTGCGCCTGCACAGCGCTTCCCTCGCGTCGGCCGAAGCCAGCTGGTGTGAGGGATTCTCTGTCCTGTATCGGAATGGGGATTGGTGGGAGGGGGGGGTGGCGGGACCTAGGCGGGCTTGGGAGGTGGCTGTATGGCCATCCTAAGCCCATCAGCGAGGCTGCAAGGCCCCAATTTGGGCCACACAGTCTCCTCAGTTCTGTGCCTGCTCCTTATTGGGCACAGTTCCAAGGAGCACACAGGGGAGGCTGGAGCCTCCCCTACAGTAAAGGAAGGCACGCTCCCTTGCCGCGGGGAGGCTCCAGCCTCTCCTAAACAGTGTTGGATATGGCACTGGCCCATCGGCCTCGCCAGTCCAGCGTTGTTTAGGATTGCGCCCTGAGTAATCAAGTCAAGGATGTCACTGATGTGGGCCTGACTTGAGTCTTGGGGCCAGTTGTGCCGATAGGAGCCATTCATTCTCAGTTGTTGGGTCTTGTATCATAGTTGAAGAGAGGTCATTTCTTCCTGTAAGTAAAAGTGCAGACAAGCACTTGAGGACATCGCGGTGGTTTGGGTTAGACATCTCTTCACATGGTAGTCCAGTCCTCACAGACAAGCAGTCACTGGCCAGCACACCCCTAGCGATGTCTAGGTTCTAACTTAGTCAATCTAACTTGATTGACTACAGCAGTGTTGAACCTGGGGACATTTTCTCCCCCTGATTTGGAATGCTACCAAATGTGCATAGCTACATAATACATGAATAGGGCTATAATAAAGTTGTTTCTTATAAACAGGGAATGCATCAGTAGGATCATGCCTGCTGGCCTGGCCTCTGACTTCTGTATGTTCAAAACTTCTGAATGGAACTTACACAGGAGTACAACTGCATGTGTGTAGGCTTCACATGTGTAATCAGGAACTCTGTAGGATATCCAGTTCCATATAGAGATGCAATATATGTATAGTTCAGGTATATGCAGATAGTCTCTGTCAAACTTCCTGCAGAAGTTGAATTATGGTTGCAAACTCATTCCCCATTTCTCATCATTTCCTATATATGTCATGTTGTGTATGTGTGTGTGTGTGTGTGTGTGTGTGTGTGTGTGTGTGTGTGTCATTGTCAAGCTGACAATGTCATTAGGAGCGCAATCCTAACCTGGAGTTAGGCTGACAAAAGGGACATGGTAAAGTGCATTTGGACCACTCTTGGAGTCAGGGAGGATGGCTCACGTCTGTGGGCTGGCCTCTCTGACTCCAAGGTGGTCCAAATATACTTTACGGTGTCCCTTGCGCTGGCCAAACTTTCCTGGCCTAACTGTGCCTGCCTAACTCCAGGTTAGGATTGTGTTCTAGAATGTAGGTTTCACATATGAATGTAAAATTCTCCTATTCGCTGCAGCATGGACTATTTTTAGTGGGCACGAAGGCAGGATTTCTTCATACAGAGAGAAAACAAATGTTTGCCAGACCCACTTCTCTTCACTGACTTTGGGTGTTTTAGCTAATTTCTTCCCAGTGGGAGATGTTTACTCAGAAATGGATTTGACCTCTATCATTGGGTCCAGCTCAATCAGTGAGTCTCTACCCCCACCCTGTTCTTCCGCTAAGTGTGCAAATTTAATTTCCTCCCTAGAGGGTGATCACAGTTTCTTTGAAGCCTTATGTTCTTATCTCCAGGTAATATTCACACTTTTTTGTTTTGCGGTTGACCCCAGTCAGCTTAGGAAAAGGAGGTGGGTCCTGACTACAGAGGAATAGAAAGAGCTGATTGTACAATCCGAGCAGATTGGAAGAAGGAACACGCCATTGCAGTCTGCTGTTTTCATTTCTGATAGTTTATCCAATATCTAAATTGGAAGCAGCACGTATCTGATCTGAAAATAAATTGTTTTTCCTTACATCTCAACTTGAGTGTTGTGGCATTGCAGGCTGCCTGTCTCCATCTGCTTTAAAGACAATTTTGTCAAAATACCAGCACAAAAGTGACAGCATTGTGCTGGAATTCAGCTTACCCTCCACCCTGAAAAGATCACAGGAGACGAGGCTTTGGAACTGATTGGCCACTTTATTATTATTAACCTTAAAGCATCAAAAACACAACAGGGCCTGCAACTAGGGTGCAGGATCTAGCGGGGGGGAAAGGGTGCTACCCTTCTGCCTCCCCCTGGTCTGGATGACCATGGGCACGCCATCTGGCTCCGCCATGTACCTGGTGGTTGACCAGTCCACCCACAGGGTGAGGCAGCCTGACTGCGCTGGCTCACCCAGGCCACGCCTGTCGGGCAGCCTTTGCACGCCCAGGCCTGGTTTGTGGCTAGCCACTCATCGAACCGGTTCAGAGCGTATGGGCAGCCGGTCCCCCCCGGCCTGTGCCGCCTCAGATGGGCACCGAAAAACCTAGCCTACCCCATCCCGTGCTCCATCCACCCACACGGAGGGGTCAGCTTAGCACTTGGCCCCCTCCACTGCCAACTGCAGCTTCGCCCTCAGCCCCTGTTGTAGGTTGCCAAGGATTAAGTCGGTGCCCACGGGACTTAGATGGACACCGTCACCCCAAAAAAGGGATGGATCGTTAAACTGGATTTGAGGTTGATGGATTGACCCTCCCCCCAGGGCCTGGATCACCCATCCCAGGTCTTACGTCTAGCCAGGTCAATCTTGGCTGGTGTCCGAGCTGACCTCCACACCTGGCGAGGCAGCATATTGGACCAAATTATTCGCAACCCAGGAACCATCTGCTTCAGTTTGGCAAAGTCGTCCCGGGCATGAAGCCTTAAGGAGATCGACAACTGAAGCCCGATATCATTCTCACCCAGGTGAACAAGCAACAGCTGAGGGGTCATGTGGCCCCTCAAAAAACTATAAACAGTAGGCAACAGTTGGGCCCAACGCATCCCACGATGCACTGACCACGCCACATCAGCCAGGTCGCCCAGCCCAAGCTGTATACCAAACGGACCAGAGGCAGCTCATTTCCTGGCCCAAAACAAGATAGAGTGGCCGCAGATCAAAACGGAAACTGGTCGACGATCGAATAAACCTGCAAGGACATAACACGTCAACAAGAATCAAACTGTTTACGGGTAAGCTATTTGCGAACGTATGCTTTAAAGGCTACAGACCGCCAACAACCAATTCACATGATTTCCTCAGGGGGCAGACCCAACCTAGCCACGGTAGAGGCTGCGCCTGTATGCATTGAATGGAGCCCGTAGTCAGACGGCGACAGTCCTGACATGACAATGGCCCTTCGAAAGACTGCTCTAAATTGTGATCGCGTAGGTGGGGTATCGTCAGCGTGTCTCAACAGGTGTCCCGGGGCCTCCCCCCGAAATTGTAAATATACCCACAATGCTCTAATGGGGCACAGAACTGGGTCACTAGACCTGTTCAGTTCTATCACTGAACTGCGGGCCCCTTGGTCGGTTTTAGAACGCCACAGTTACAGCCTCACCACTTGAAAGGAAAAGTCTACAACCCTGAGTTCAAGAGCCCTCCCCAATATATTGAATGACGAGGCACAAATGACATCACTGGGGCGAAAGGCCCTGAAAAACATGATTGTGGCCGCTGCGCAGAACAACGCGGCCTCGTGTGAAGATGTGCACAGAATCTGAAAATGCAGGCACATTCCCCTGAGCAGCACTGGCATGACAGGCTTCCTCTTATCTGGCTTCGGGGGGGGGAAATTATTTTGAAACCTTTTAACATCCTTTTAACCCTAAAATCAGTGGCTGGGTTGGGGTGGGCCAAGGCCTTGGACCAAAATGATATTACCGCGATGTACACCACCAACGACCGCGATGCCAGGCTGATTTCATGCAAGTGGAGCAAGAATTGTATCAGTTGCTTGGGCGGGACAGGAGTGGTTTCCTGTAGCCCCACCTCACCCGGAAGACCAAAAATTTGTCAACCTTGGCTTGGTAACTAGCCCTGGTGGATGGTGCAAGGGCAGACCAAATTACGCCTTGGGCCTGGAGGACCCAAGGTTCCATATCCTTGCATCGCGTCGGGCTCCCTCAAAGCTGCCGGTGTCAGGTCCCGGAATCGCTCCACCTGGAAACAAGACAAAGCGTTGGCAATGCTGTTCTGTAACCCAGGCACGTGTTGAGCTACAAACAAGGTGCTAACTCTTAGGCATTGGACCAGCCTGACCCAGCCATGACCCGCCTGGACCGTGAACTCTGACGGTTGACAACACTGACTACAGCCTGGTTGTCACACCAGAACCGCACAGTGGCATTCTTGAAGTCTTGTGCCCATATGTGTACTGCAACAACTCTGGGGAATAGTTTGAAGAAGGTCAGGTCCCTCGTGATGCCTGACTCCGCCCACTCTGTCGGCCATGGAGCCGCGCACCATCGCACTCTACAGTATAACCCAAAGCCATGTGTCCCGGAAGCGTCAGAGTGGACTTGAAGGTCTGCATCTAGCTGGCACTCTGTTCTCCAGAAGGAAACCCCATTGTAGTCACTGAGGAAAACTAGCCAAGTGTGAAGATCATTGCGCATAGGTAGAGAGACTTTCACTCTGTGGTGCGGCCGTTTCAGCTCCACCATGGCGTTGCATAATCGCCTCAGGAATGCTCGCCCGGGGGCCACCACCCAGCAGGCAAAATTAAGGTGGCCCACTAATACCTGGAGCTCCCTCAGGGTCAACCTGTGAGCTTGGACGCTATGTTCAAGAAGTTCCCTAAGGCGGGTCAATTTGTCGCGGGGCAATCGGCTGCATCCAGCTATGGAGTCCAGTTCGATGCCCATGAAAGATAGAAGGGTTGTAAGGCCCTCGGTTTTGGCGTGCGCAATCGGGACCCCCAGTTCCTCACACATGTCCTGAAAGGCAGTCAGCAATACCCTGCACTGATCTGTGCCAGCCCGACCCACCATAAGGAAGTCATCCAGGTAGTGGGTGGTGCCCTCGAGGCCGGTTCTGCGCCGCAAGGAGTGCTCCAGAAAACAGCTAAATTTTTCAAAAACCGAGCAGGACAGTGCAAGGCCCATAGGAAGAGATCTGTCGACATAGAACCCGCCCTCGAATTGAAAACCCAGCCAGCAAAAATCATCGGGATGGATGGATAGGAACCGAAAGGCTGATCTGCTTTGGCCATCAAAGCCCCCCCCACCGCTGGGGCGAACAATGCGTACAGCTGTGTCCAGTGTGGTGTATTTGACTGAGCAAAGGAAGTCTGGAATGGAGTCGTTAACCAAGTTACCTGCCGGGTAAGATAGGTGATGAATGAGCCTGTACCCTCCAGGCGCTTTTTTGGGAACAACACCAAGGGGTGAAACTTGCAAATTGGGTAAGGGTGGATGCGAGAAGGGGCCGAGGACGCGCCCAGCCCTCACCTCCTTGTCAATCTTACGCCTAACCATGTCCTCCATACCCAAAACCGAGCACAGATTGTTCACGGTTGTGGGCGCGGCAGGATGTGGGGCAGGAATCCTAACCCCCCTGACGAAGCCCGATGCCAGATAAGCTGCCGTGTCACGATCAGGGTAATTTTCCAACAATGTCAATAGGGGGGGCAGCCTAATTGGCGTTGGCCCCCTTTCCCTGATTGGGGCCCGGAGGTTTGGAGCCCTTTTTACCCCCGGAACCTGCGAAACGCCCACCTCCCCGGCGTGAGTGGACCCTGGGGCAAGCGGCCACCCCGTGCTTTGAGCCACAGATACCACAACTGTGACCAAAGTTGCAGGCTGTTTTGGAGCATCTGCCGGAAGCGTTAAATTTGTTAACACAACCTGGGCGTTTGAACACCAGGGTGCCGCTCCCGGCACGGCCTGTGGGGTTAACGTACCTAGTAATCAGATGTCTGCTGTCAGACCTGTCCCCCCCCCCCATACGGGTTTGCAGGGGACCACTATTTGCACCCAAAGCTCCCATTGCGGTATCTGCCAAACAAGGGAGGGGTCGTGACTCGCTCAAAGTCTGAAGTGGTCATCATAAGTGGCCCACACTGTGCCAGAATACTTCCTAAATGCTCTATGAATAATGTCCTGGTATTTAACCAAGGTTGTGGCTCTGGCTGGCTGCATCTGCAGGACCACTGCCATATAAATAGAATAACCTGAGAGCCAATTGGCAAAGTTTCTATCGATCTTACGCTTCCTCACTTGTTCGGCATCTCTCTGGGGGTCCCTGACCCTCAAAATGGGCTCTGGTTCAGTGTGGAGTAAGGTAAAGATGTCCGCATACTCACCCCTCCATATCTTCTCCTTGACCGCAAGGGCAAGGTGACCCCCCCAGTGGCAACGCCACCGCACCATAGGAGGATGGTGGGCACTCCTGGTTGGCCCCCAGCCCAGCGGCCAAGGAGGGTTGGCTGTAGGCACCCCACAATGGGTAGGGGGAGGGAAAAACACCCGATCCTGAGTAACTTGGGTTACTTTGAGTCCAATGTGGCGACTGCTGAGTCAAAGGAGCCACACCCTGTCCCACCCCCGGGGGAAGGGCCCAGGGGGAAGGTTGACCCACTGGGAAGCCCCAAGCCCCCAGAGGTGGCATCCCTGCTTGTTTCCAATAATCAGGGGCCAGGGGCTCCGGGGTCTGGATCGTTGTAGTGGGCGCAGCCGCCCCGTCCCTTTCCTCCCATACAGCTAAGCACGGATCGCTCTCAATTACGCTAGGCTCACCTGAAATGCCTGGGGGGGGTTGTAGACCCAGAACCTTCCTTCAGGGCCTTGGTGCCCTTTCCCACGGGGGCCATTGAACTCGGGTTATAGCTGCCAGCATCTTGAGAGGCCCCCTCCAGAGATGCCACCCTGGATGAGAGCACCCTGTACTTGTTATCCCAGCCAGGGCAGGTCGATCTTCTCAAGGGGGACATAGAACCTGCAGCGGCCGCTGAGGACTCACCACCATCCCCTTTCCCTGCCTCACGCTCAGCAACTTCCTTCTCCAGAGCCTCCACACGGGCCATGAGGGCCTTAAGTTCGGCCATTTCAGCCTTCTCCTCCGAAGACGGGGGCTTTGTACAGGCGGCTGCACCGGTCTCTTAGGGGCTTTACCATCCCATTTTTGTTTACATTTTGCCATTGCAATGATCTAGAACTAGCTTGTATACCCAACTGGGTCCAGGGGTGGGGGTGGTGTTGTGAATTTGTGGTAATTATAGCAGAGTTGGAGGCTCGCGGACC
>JAJKFI010000049.1:4700965-4717685 GCA_029204185.1 Lerista edwardsae | reverse complement strand
ATGCCAGTTTCAACCAGTTCTGGAGTGTGTGGTGTGAAACTGCAACAGGTGGGGGTCTCTCAGACCACCCGTGTGTCTAGTATTAACAGTAAGGATATAGGCGCGCCCCACATGGGATAAGCGGATCTTCAAATAGCAGTGCCTTGCAGCTGAAACCGAGATCTCTGCAGAGCCTCTCTTGATCCCGCAGAGCCGCCACCAGCTGCCACACACATGCTGTTGCTGGTGTGCGCCTTCCAAAGAGCAGCAAATCTGGAGACCAATGGAAAAAAGGGGGTGAATTTGTGAATGCCAGTTGCCCCCCCCTAGGATGTCAGAAGCCTGCTGGGGACAGGCCTCTTTACACCCCCCAACTACCGGGAGGAGTCAGCTCATCAGTTATATTAGCCCCAAAGAGAGAGGGGGGGCTCATGCCCACACACCCCGAATGGGCCTGAAGAATCAGGCTCTCTCTGTCACCCAGCCAGGCTGGTGTGTGTGTGTGCCCCTACTCAGGAGAAGACCCTGCGCCTCCATGCCCCACGGGGTGCAACGGGGCTTTTCCGCCAGGCGCAGGGTCTGATCCGGGCCCCCTCCGGGCAGGGGCAAGGCTGCGGAGAAAGCCCCACACCCCAGTACCGCCAACGGGAGTGCCTGGGCCAGCCTGGGAGTCCGCATGGCCGCAGCGGCCTCCACATCCCTCACTGAGACCCCGCTCCCACTGCCTGCTCTCCCGAAGGATGCAGAGCAGGGAAGGAGGCGCACGCAGCTGCTGCTGCACTCTGCGACCCCTCCGACAAACCCTGGGAGTGAAGAAATGCTCAGGGGGCCCTTATGGAGGAGCGCGGAGAAACGCATCCTCCCTGCTCACCGGTCGGAGTTTGAATGAGCAGGAAGGGCGAACACACGCGCTCCGCGGCGTTCGCCCTGCCTCCCCGGCCGGCCAGCCAATCAAAGCCCATCCCCTGCACTCCACAGGGGGCGGGCAAACGCGGCAACGCGCGATTGGCGTGTGTCACCACCATTATTGTTCTCTAAAGATGGATACTGTTTATTATATTATTGTTTTACTCTGGATTTTCAAGGGACATAATTTTTTAGAGAGTTACATAAGCTAAAAGACAGTCCAAAGAGCTTAGCTTGCATACAGACTATCACTACAGATGACTTTGAACTGGTTTTCCTAATTTCGCAAACATTTGAGATGTATGACTTTTCTTCCTATGCTCTGCAATAAATATATTTTTCTTCTTATGTCTTTCCCAATTCTTATTTTTGTTGGGAATAAGGATATTTATATACTGTCTTTCTATAAAGAGTACTTTATAAAATGAACTGTGCTTTGTCTTGACTTCCCGTGGTTCACTATCCAAGCACAATTGAGGTCCCACCTTCTAGTCTTAAAGATAAAGTACAGTCAAGGAAGCTATGCCCCTAATCTAGATCCATCATGGGTAGGGGTGGGGTTTTTTTTGGTGATATTTTTTTCCAAAATTTCCTTGATTATAATAGCAAATTGCGGTAGTGTTTTTATACAATTATTTATTGCAAACAGCACAAGGGTGGATGGCCCTACAAAGGCAAGCAATTACTGGCATGAACATACTCTAGCCCGGAATAACCTGTTCAAAAATTCCCAAGCTACACTCTGATTGCTGCTTGGAGCTGCTTGCTGCTTGCTGCTTGGAGCATCAAAAAACTGGTACTACTTCCACATTCTATTAAAGTCACCCCAGCATAAACTGTGAACTATAAACATGCGTGTTCATGCAAGTTTAAGCAAGCTTCCTTCTGTTTCTGCCACATCTCCTCCTGATCCCTTACTGAAAATTATTTGTGAATTCCTCAAAACTGTCAAAAATGAACAAAAATTGTGTTATTTTTGTGAAATTGATCTACATTTGTGTCAAGCTGTCAAAAATAAGCAAAAGCAGTGTTTTTTTTTTATGTTTTGACCTAAATTTTATTTTATGTAGTGTTCTGAATAGAAATTATCATTATTTAGCGCAGAAGTGTTGATCACAAAAAAAAAACCAAAAAAAAAAACCCATCCTTAATCATGTGTGTACCACTATAGGAAAGTTATTAACGTTAACTTCTGGTTGCTGGGGCGGGGGGGGGGAATGTTCTCCCTATATAGTTTTTCTTGCCTTCTGATACTGAATTACATGGGGCAGTTTGTCTTGTATCTATGGACAACCAGAGAGGGTTAGCAAATGATTACTCAAATGCTGACTATTTGAGTTTAGCAAGCCTGATCTCATAATATAGATGGCTAACACACTGTGTCATAATCGGGTCCTGGATCTTTGTGACACAGCAATCCATATTATTTTGTCAGGGCTAAGCCTCAACCCTAGTGCTGGAGCTACTCACACTGAACTGCTCTTTGCTCATGTCATGGATTTCCTCTTCCAACGCAAATGCACTCAACAGGCTGTTCTGTAAGTAGGTAGTGAAAATGGGGCAAGCCACTCAGGAGTTTCCATTAGCAGTGTGCATTTATTTTGGAATCAATGAAAAAAAAAAAACACCAAGCTAAATTGGGTTCATTGCATTCATTGCATTTTCATTTGTTCTGAAATGAATGTGTACAGTAACACAAGGAGGCCTGCATGAAATAAATGGCACATGTCATTCATTTGTTCATCTATTTCTAAAGTCATCATCCTTGTCCAGAGAGGTTAGAAGTAGTCATAATGAGACCATCCACAAGGAAGATGAAAGATTTTAGGTACTTACTGAAATCTTGGGATTTACAGACGTTGTTGTTGTTGTTGTTCAGTCACTAAGTCGTGTCCGACTCTTCGCGACACCATGGACCACAGCATGCCAGGTCTCCCTGTCCTCCACTAGCTTCCAGAGTTCGCCCAATTTCATGTTCATCGCTTCGGTGACACTGTCTAACCATCTCATCCTCTGCCGCCCCCTTCTCCTTTTGCCTTCAATCTTTCCCAGCATGAGGGTCTTTTCTAAAGAGTCCTCTCTTCTCATGAGGTGGCCAAAGTATTGGAGCTTCAGCTTCAGAATTTGTCCTTCCAGGGAGCAATCAGGCTTGACTTCCTGGAGGATTAACTGATTGGATCTCCTTGCAGTCCAGGGGACTCTCAAGAGTCTTCTCCAACACCATAATTCAAAAGCATCTATTCTTCGGTGCTCTGCCTTTCGTATGGTCCAGCTCTCACAGCCATACATTGCTACTGGGAAAACCATTGCTTTGACTATGTGAACCTTTGTTGGTGGGGTGATGTCTCGGCTTTTATTAAGTTGTCTAGGTTAGCCATAGCTTTCCTCCCAAGAAGACGTTACAGACGTTAGAAACTTGCAAAAACAAAACCTCCAAAGGGGGCAAAAAATCCCAAAAATCTGTTGCTTCCTGCAGGGATGAATGGCTCAATCCTATCCTGAGCCAACTGCATGGGACAGGGCATCTGATGCAATAGCCCCTGCATCCTGTGAGCCAGGTGGGGACCAGGCTAGCCAAGGGGAGTAAATAAAAATTTTAAGGCTCATTGATTGCACACAGTGCTTTTTAGATTGTGAACCTACTGGGAAAATGTATCTGTCTTCTTATTTCTTGTAAAGTACCATGTACACATTTGGAGCTAAATCTACTACTACTACTACTACTACTACTACTACTACTACTACTACTACTACTACTACTACTCTTTCACACGGAAATAAATGATTCTTGGCTGAAATTGTTGTTTTTGCTATAGCTGCTAAGGTGTTCCTAAGGTGTTCCAGCTGGCCTCTGCTGTATCCAGTGCAAGTTAGGTGCAAGATGGAGTGCAACTTGGAGTAAGGGGATATTTATTCCCTTACCATCTGTCATGCACCAGCCAGCTACTCAGATCTGTGCCTGCGAAATTGCTGGGGCAAATCTGAATAGCCTGTGTAAGGTTGGTCTGGAGGGGGACGGGTTATGATTTGGCTTGTGCTACTGTGGACCCTCCCAGGTCCAATCCACTTCCTGATCTATCCTCCGACTGCTCCAAAACAAACTCTCCTTGCTTTCATTCTGCCTTCCCACCACCATCTCCACCCCTCTGCGCTGGCATGCCCAGACTGGAACAAACTTAGCCCATCCTGGAGCAGATCTGGTGCTGCTAGGCCAGCGCACATCCTTGCTCTGGCCTAACCTGAGCCTGAGTAGCCACGAATGTGCTTTATGGCACATTCACGACACTCAGAAGCCAGCACAAGGGACTTGCGCTGACTCAAGGCAGCATTTGGATTGTGCTGTAAATGTCGTATGTTAGAAATTGCACTTGTGGACTTTTTATATATTTTATGATCCTAGGGATTAATTTGTTTGTATGTTATATTTTTAATATTGTTTTTATTGTCTTTTAATACTGTTTTTAATTGTTTTTTATTGCGTTTTAACCTTGTAAATGCCGCCTTGAGGGCCTTTGTGGCGGAAAGGCGGGGTATAAATCAAATAAATAAATAAATAAATAAATAAATAAATAAATAAATAAATAATAGTTGCTCAAGCGACTTTTGGTGAGACCAAAGTGTTCATTTGTTACTAATTGGCTTGGCGTTCATTAAATCAGAATTATACATGATGAGCTTGTGCATTAACAGCATTCTAATGTGAATCCACTTTCTTTCTGCAAATTCTCCCTCTCTTGTCTCAGTTTAGTCAGGGATATCTTCCTTTGCCTATCTGGATTTGACTCCATTCTAGTATCTTTGATGTACCTGGTAGAAAGAGACTTGGTAAGTAGGTTCTAACATTTAGAGATGAGCAAATCTGCCCTTCAGTCCCTTAATTTAGTTGTCTTTTATTTAGTTCAGGTTCACTTGCTCAGTTTTGTGTAACGTGCCTTTCAACCACATGGTGCCTTTCAACCATGGCCTTTCAACCATGTATTTGAATTTAATTAGATTCAGCTTTATTAGGTGCAGAGAGGAATTGTTCATGGCTCATCAATAAAATAAAATGAATTCAACCCTTTGATATTTTAGCATTAAAATGCCAGAAACAATTTTTGTATTCCTTTGACAATTCTGAAAAGGCAGATTTTGCTCTTAAACCATGCTTTTTCCTGCTGTGAAGCTCCCTACCAAGCATATAGAACATGTCAAAGCCTGATCTTATATTTAAATAAAAGAAGTACTTGTAAGGGCCTGCATTTCATGAAGTGCCATGTCTTCCATATGCACACAGGCCATTATATGCAATTTAAAGGCTGCCAGCCTACAAAGCCAATTGAGGGAAGCAATCAAGGGACTTGAGTTTTGGACATGGGTATACCCATGTTCAAATTCCAGCTCTGTGAAGTTGTCTAGGTGGCCTTGAAGAAGTGATTAGGTTGAACCCTACCTCAAAGGTTTGTGGCAAGAATAAAAAATAAGCCTATATCTGTTACAACGTTCACTGTTCCAAAGGAATGAATGAAAATACAGGCATGCCCCGATATCCGCTGGGGTTCTGTTCCAGACAGAATACCTGAAACTATGGATACCTGAAACCGTGGGGATGCCTCTTTAAAGGTGGGGGAACATCAGTGGTTTTGCTGCAACAAAATTTAAAAAAGATTTGTTTAATGTTCCCCTCTCTTTTTAATAGGCTTCCCAGTATCCCTGGTATCCATGGATAACTGAAACCATTGATACGGAATCAGTGGATACCGGGCATGCCTGTATTAAAAAAAAAAACCCCAAACAAATATAAATCCTATCCTTTTTTTTTTGTAAATATTTTTTTATTTTTATAACATAGGATATGGGTAAAGGTACAAGGAAAAACCAAAGGGAAGGGGTTAAGACCCATGTTACACACATAAGGTAAAAGCTGTTGCTGTGCATCTTGTCTATCACAATAATCTACATATAATTCTCTTGTCTTACTTCCTAAGGTAATTTCTTCTTATCATCAGTTTCCAACTAATACATTATCTCTATTTATACGTATAATTCACCATTGTGTATCAATCCAATCATAAAATAATTTCCAATATTGTCTGATTTTATCCGTCTTCCTTTCTCGTAATCTTTCTGTTAATACATCCATTTCTGCTACTTCATAGATTTTATCTATCAGCTGTTCCATTAAAGAAATGTCATCATTTTTCCATTTTTGTGCATAAAGTAATCTCGCTGCAGTTATCACATGTAAAACAATATATTTCCTACAATATATAAATATATAACAATATAAACAATATATAAATCCTATCCTAAGCATTTTGTGCATGAACATTTGGATGTTAAAGGTATTTGATGTAAGTTGTTCAGAACAGGCAAAATGAGTGAGGATGGAGTGAGCTTTATTAGCCAAATGACAGGTGATGAAGGATGCAATCCTATCCTTGCTCCTATCCAGTGTGGAGCAGGGGTGGTGCATGGGAAGGCAGATCAAGGCCCAGAAGGGGGATAACATAGCAGTACCACTGCTGTTTTCCATCCTTCCCTCATCCCACCCCATTTTCTCCCTGTTCCTCCACATCCCTGTCCTATTCCATCCACCTGCCACTTCCCCCCCCCCCCGAATTTCCTGCAGCGGGAGATGCAACAGATCCAGTGGCAGGCTGCTGCCACTCGCTACCTGTGGTGGTGACCTGGCTACTATGATGGTGAGTTGTGTTTGTGATGGCCATAAAGTGACTCATACTGTTGGAATGCTAGTTCCTCCCCTTTCTGGGATGTGTTTCTTTCTTCATCAGGCTGTGCTTCAGTTACACTCAAATCCTTTGAAGTTCTCCTAGCCCAAGAGCACAATCCTAACTTGGAGTTAGGCCGGCACAGTTAGGCCAGTAAAGTTTGTCCTGCACAAGGGAGTATAAATGACTGCATAAATGACTTGGACACCGCTGTGGGCATATCTAGTGATGTCCCTGGGGAACCTGTCTATCCTACTATTTGGGATTTTTTCCAGCTTGTAGAACCTGAGGATGTGGACAGGATTCTCTGGAGTGTGAGACCTGCTGCTTGCCAGCTCAACCCTTGCCCTTGGCTAATTAGAGCTACCCGGGAAGGGCTGGCCGAGTGGACGGGGAGGGTGGTGAATTAATCTCTGAGGGAGGGGAAGCTGCCACCTGCTTTGAAGCAGGCAATGGTTTGCCCCCTCCTGAAGAAACCCTCCCTGGATCCCACTAACTTAAAACAACTTTCGGCCAGTCTCAAATATCCCATTTCTGGGAAAGGTGATTGAGCGGGTGGTGGTGTCTCAGCTTCAGAGGGTACTGGAGGAAACGGATTATCTGGACCCATTCCAATCTGGCTTCAGACCGGGGGGATGGAGACTGCCTTGGTCGCCTTGGTTGATGACCTTCACCGGGGAATGGACAGGGGGAGTGCGTCCTTTTCAGTCCTGCTGGACCTCTCGGTGGCTTTCAACACCATCAACCATGGTGTCCTTCTGGGTTGGTTGGAGGTGTTCTGGCTTCGGAAGCACAGCATAAAATCAGAGGCACCACTCATCTCATGTGGGTGGCATGTGGGATTGACCAAGCCTGGGAGCTTGAACCATCGAGCCCTGATGTCTCTTGCTCAGTTCCCAACTGGAGAGCCTGGGCAGCTATAGGAATCCAGAGGCTCTTTTTGGACCACCATGCAGGCTGCCACCATTTTTCCCCTTTCCTTTTAAAAAAATAAGGGTGCAGTGCTTCATTCCATTGCTGCCTGACTGTCAGCGTAATCCTAAAGATCATGCAGTGTCGGTGCAACGGGATTGCGCCAACGCTGCCCGCTTAGCGCTGATGCAGAGGCGCCAATTGGCACACTCGCATCAGCGCTAAGGCAACAGCCTTAGTTGTTGCGCCTGCGCAGCGCCTCCCTAGTGTCAGCCGAAGCCGGCCGGCGCGAGGGAGGTGCCATGACGGGGCAGCACGGGGATTGGTGGGAGGGAGGGAGAATGTGGGCAGGATGTGGGTGGGCTTGGGAGGTGGCCACATCCTAAGCCCGTCTGCGAGGCACTGATTTGGGCCATGCGGTCTCCTCAGATCTGCGCCTGCTCTTTAGCAGCAGAGCACAAAGGGGAGGCTAGAGCCTCCTCCCACCCAGTGTTGGATATAATAATAATAATAATAATAATAATAATAATAATAAATAATAATACTTGGATTTATATACCGCCTTTCTTAGGTCACCAGATTTGTCTAATGACTATAACTCAAGGCGGTTTACATGGGCAGACTTTATTCAGAAACCCGAAGGTTTTTACAATTTATACAGACATGTTCTATCTTGCAAGAACTACACACATACAGATGGATCTTTCTGGATTTAGTCCTTCTTTCTGGCCACCCGTTTGTCTTCTGCTGGCTGATAAACGGCTTCCCTGCTCCCACCAGAGAAGCGGCTGAACTTCGGCACAACTCCCCCTCACACAAGGCAGCCGAAGCTCAGCTGTTAATCAGTCGCAATTAACGAGGTCTGCCGCTCACAGAGACTTCCGGCTGTCCTGAACTGGCGACCTTCAGATCTTCAGCTCTTATCTTCAGGCAAACGGAGGCATTAACCCTCTTGACTAAATCTTCTGCCCAATGGCGCTGGCCTGCCAGATTCCGGCCTGTGTCATAGCAATGGAATGGGTGGAGTGCGTCAAAACAAATGGCCATAGCGCACGTAGCAATCCACCCTGCTTCTGACCCTGCTGCTCAGCCATTTGGGGGTGGGTGGGCCTAATGCATGGCCTCACACACACATTAGAGGAACTAGAAAAGATACAGAAGAGAGGGGGTTGAGAGAATAAAATGGCAAATATTATTATGCCATTGTTCAAATTGATGGTAAGACCACAACCTGGAGTAGTGCGTACAGTTCTGGTCACCACATCTCAAAAAGGGCATATTGGGACTAGAAAAAGGCACGTTCCTTATGAGGAATGGCTGCAGTGTTTGGGACTCTTCAGTCTAGAAAAAAGGCACCCTGAGGGAGGACATGATTGAGACGTACAAAATTATGCATGGAATGGATTGTGTGGACAGAGGGATGCTCTTTTCCCTCTCTCACAGCTCCAGAACCAGAACACTAATAATTTAGTGTTGGAAGAGTTAGAAGGAAATACAGTTTTACCCAATGTGTAATTAATCTGTGGAACTCCTTGCCACAGAAGGTGGTGATGGTCTCTGGCCTAGGAGCCTTTAAAGAGGATTGGACAGATTTCTGGAGGAAAAGTCCATCACAGGCTACAGGCCATGATGGATGGTGCAACATCCTTATTGTAGAAGTAGGCTACCTCAGAATGCCAGGTGAAAGGGAGTGGCAACAGGATACAGGTATCTAGTTGTCCTGAGTGGTCCCTGAAGGTTCTGGTATGCCACTGTGTGATCCAGAAGGCTGGACTAGATGGGCCTTTGGCCTGATCCAGCAGGGCTCTTCTTATGTTCCTATGTTATGTTCACACAGAAGAGTCTAGCATAGGACATTTCAGTGTCTGGCAGCAGCCCAGGTGACCGTAACGAATGTCTGGCTTCCAAGCCCAGCTAAGATTTGTGCGTGCCTGTTTCTAGAAGATTACAGAAATGGCTGTGAATTTGCCAGTTTTGGTTCTGCCTGAGTAGTAAGCTTTCACGAAACACTTCAGACCTATCCTTGTTTTGAAAAATGGCCTCAGAAATAGTCTGCCTTGAACTGTTTTAAGGCTGACATTGAACATTTTTTTTTTGTCTGTGTAGTGCTTACAATCAATTCTCGGGAAACAAAAAGATGTTCAAGCCTGAGGCGGAAAAAGAGCAGCAGGAAGTGGAGATGCAGGTGTTTGGCTTTATTTTTTTTCCTCTTGTGAGGTTGCTGGCAGTCCTTGTGTAAGCTGGTGTTTGCCCTCCCTCAAACCAAGGCCTGAAGCCATCGCAGTGGGTTGCTGCAGTTGAGCAACAGGAAGGCGAGAGTTTAGATTTTATTGGACTTGATCGCTTAGTTGCTGTTTATGAGGCAACACAGCTCGTGTGGTGCACAGGAGGACCAGCCGAGAGAGTCTGCTTTGTGTGTGGCGTTGCTGCTTAGTGAAACATATTTGGAATGCCAATGTGTGCAAAGGTTGAGACAGGCAGAAGACATACCAAACTCACAACATATACACAAGTGATTTTTATATCCCAGGGAGGAGCTCCACATTGCACAAGTCCCATTGGAATCCCCTTGCTCTGGAGGAAGGACCACACTGATCTGCTCATCAGATGCGACAAGGTTTCTTTATTTGAAGTTGCAGTCCACAGTCCTGTCTTCCTCCTGCCCCCGTGAATACAGCTCCCAGGGATATGATGTGGATGATCTCACCAGACTTGAGGAAAGGCCACCATTGTCATTGCCTGCTCTCTCCCTCCTGCTTTGTCCTCTGATGGACTTTTTTGGGCTTGGTGTCCATATGTTAGGAGGCTCCACCGTCACATTGGGGCCAGTCTCATTGCTTCAACTCCTGTCTCTGGGCTCACCCAGGACCCAGTACCTTGGAGATCCTCCCAGGATTGTGACCAATTTGACTATATGCTGCCAGAGCCAGGAGCCTCAGCCAAAGGCATGGTCTGGGAGGCAGATCAGGCCTGGGTGGGGCGGTGGAACCGGCCTGGGTTACCTAGGCCAGATCCTAACCCCTGCCTAACTGTGCCGGCCTAACTCCAGGTTAGGATTGTGCCCTTACAATTGTGTGCTTATGGAGAGTGTCATGCTGAGCTTCTGTGCTTCGAAAGTCGCCATGACACCACTGCATATCACCAATACTTGAGAAGATCAACAGGGGTTCTTGCACTGTCCTATGAATGCCCAGCACTGTTGTATATTGCCTAAAACACTGGGCACTTTCCGTCCTTGGGAGGCAGGATTCTGAATTGGAGGGATACTTGGTCAAGTGCTGCAAAACTGTTCTCATGACTGATTTATTTCTGTGTTAAGTCAAGATGTATTCTATCATCTAACACCCCTAGTAAATCACAGAGCTGAGCTGAAAGCATTTGTCCACGTTCAAATTAGTTTTCAGCCTTGCTGAAAACTGACCTCTATTTTCAGGATTTGCTTGACGGTCAAACTTGAAATCTTCATCCCAATTTGTCTGCGTTTTGAACAGTGCAACTGACACTGTCCTTACTATGTACAGTCACAAATAACCTTGGACAGGATGATGGTACAGAACTCTCCAAGCCAGATAATTCCACCCGAGATTGGAATCCTTTCTTGCTGCCCCTCATCTGGATGCATGAACAGCTTCTGCTGGAGAAAGTAGAGTAAAAGGCTCCAAACCGTGTTCCATGAATTCAGCAAATAAACATGGAAACATGACCCATTTTACCAATCTACAGCTATTAAAAAAAATCCCCAAAGGAACTTTTCAGTATATTAAAAAAAAATGCTGAACTTTGGGAGCAACACTAATAACTAATCACAGTTTGAATATTTCATTAAATACTTTTATGGTAGGATTGCGCCTTTATTGTCAAATGGCTGATACCATAAAGTGAGAAATCCAAGGGCCTTTTTCACCTTGCCTTTGTCCCCAGGAAAAGATTTAAAACCCTGAGTGACAGAAATGTAGCTTTTCAGGATTGAATAGTTTACCAAAAAGAGAAGACATATTTTAGAAACATTTGTAAAATATGGACTATCAGTGTATTCTGTTTGCTAAACTAGAAAGCAAGGCTGGCTCTGGAAAAGCAGAGAGAACAAGCTATAAAGGCACAATTCTAACCTGGGTTAGGGTGAATTAGGGTTAACTATGTCAGCCTAACTCCAGGTTAGGATTGTGCTCTAAGACTGTACCAAACATGCCATCACCCTCCCTTATATGTGGCCCCCAAGAAACTCACTGACAACATGAAGTAGATTTTGTCCTACAGGTTGATGGTATCTTCCAAGGACCCCACAAATCCTAGCGCTGGAATTCATAAAGAAAATAACATCCTGGTGCAATCAAATTCCTGTTTCATATTAGCAATGCCAAAGAGCTGTAAGTATTTTCTGGTGTTGGTATGGAAGTGGAGCTATACCTGTCACAAGACCGCAAGTCCTTGTGGTTTTATTTGCCAAGAGCCATATAGAGAGATTAATGGCTGCTCTAATTGATTTTATGTATTTCTCTGTTTACTCAAGTTAGATATTTTTGGAGGCCATCCTGCTTATCCATAACATGACTAATGAGAGTAGGTAAATGGTAATGTTTCATGATGCCAAGTTCCCATATATATCATTTCCACTTGTATGCACAGTTCTGGTGGCTACACTTTTATAAAGATTTAAGAAACATACAGATTTAATTTCTATGTTCTAAATCCTAGATGTTGGTGATATATCAGGATGAGCAAAATTACTCTTTGCCAGTACAGTGAACCAGTTTATTGTACAAGGCTGTATTTAGTCAATGTCAAACATCCAGTGCTTCCATAAAGTGCTTAGCACACTGAACAGACATGTTTAATTTGCTAAAAGATAATGCCATTCACACAGAGAGAGGGGGCATGCCCCAGTATTCACTGATTTGGTATCCACAGTTTCAGTTTCCACGGATACTATGGATACTGGGATGCCTATTCAAAAGATAAAGGTAAAGGTTTAGGGGAATATTAAATCTCCTTTTTTTTACCTGGTTGCAGCAAAATCACTGATGTTCCCCTATCTTTAAAAAGACATCCCAAGTGTCCATGGTTTCAGGTATCCACGGTGGGGTCTGTCTGGCACTAGGGCCACCGTAAAGCACATTTGGATCACTCTCGGAGTTAGGGAGGATGGTGCATATCTGTGTGCTGGCCTCTTTGACTCCGAGAGTGGTTCAAACATATTTTACAGTGTCCCTTGTGCCAGCCAAACTTTGCTGGCCTAACTGTGCTGGCCTGACTCTAGGTTAGGATTGTGCGCGTGCGCACGCGCACACACATGCACACACACACGCACACACACACACACACACACACACACACACACACACACACACACTCTGAATACAGCCTACTACTCTTTGTATGGCACACCAACTCTGAAAAATGCAGCATGCCTCGTTCTGGGATATCTGATTCAGGCCTGGGGTGCACGATGGTGGTGACCTTCTGATGCAATTCAAGCTTTAACAGGTTTTTGCTGCTGAAGATGCGAAAGCTCTTCCCTCAGGCAGCAGCACAGGCATTCAGGTGGCTGAACTTTTGAGATGAGCTCTTAGCATGCAACATCAGGGGTCAGAAGCAAAAACTGTAGGGACAACAGAATGAATGAAACAGTGGCACCTTCGCCTTGACTACAGAAGAAAGGGTTGCTAAATAAAATGGAGCTCTGGAGTGGCAAAGTGGAAATAAAACAGCATTGTTATGGGCAGAAATACTGTTTGTCTGTTTGCCTCTTTAAGGTAGATTTAAAAAAATCTTTAAAATGCTCAAACAATCCTGATCTATTACTTCTTTTACACAATATGAATCAACTGGGGATTCTTTGGTCTGGAAACAAATGTTCATGTAGTCCTCACCTCACCCCATGTGAGGCTCTTCCACATAGCACTAATATTCCCCCACATTATTTAAACCCTGATGGATTCTGTGGGCACACGACAGGAGGGAAGACCCATCACACCGTTTCAATTCATGGGTCCAGTCGGCTTCAAAAAATGAGCCACGTTGCATGCCACAAGTGAAACAAAAAGAAAGAGAAAATAGTGCCCATTTTTAAAAAATGTAACTGATTTAAAATTTAACTGATCTATTTAAAAGAATCTGAATAAACATGATGGTGAAGAAACTCCAGTTTAAATGAGATACAGGTGCATTCAGCACCACAGAGGTAATTTCTTGCTCAGCCACCATCATGTTTATGCCCTGCTCACATTCAGAGTGCAATCCTAACCTGGAGTTAGGCCAGCACAGTTAAGCCAGCACAGTTTGGCTGGCACAAGGGTCACCGTAAAATGTGTTCGAACCACTCTCAGAGTCAGGGAGGATGGCAGCCTCTCTGACTCCAAGACAGGTCCAAACATACTTGACAGTGGTCCTTGTGCCGGCCAAACTTTGCAGGCCTAGCTGTGCTGGCTTAACTCCAGGTTAGGATTACACCCTCAAAGATTCTCATTTTCGCATGCTTACTTTCTCCATAATATATTACAAATGTGGAACACCAAGACAATAGCATATCTCCCAAGAAGCCATTGTTTCCTGCCCCATAGCAGCAACTTTATTTTGCATCCCAGGTGCACTGCTCTGTAACATTTCCTTGTGAAAATAAAATTAAGAAACAGCAAGTGGCAGAACTATATAAGCTTATATCAATGGCTTGCTTTATATCATCTGGCGGTCCTTCAGATTCGTAAGTCTTATCCACAGTCTTTGACCATCGCAAACTCTATCTCTCCCCTCATCATTTCAATCAAAAGCACTGCTACAATAATAACCTTGAGTCAGTCTCCACAAATGCTGCCAAGAGAAGCGGAAATTAGTTTATGTGAGACACAATGAGAGTTTTGCATCAAATAAGCGGATTCAAAACTGAACTGGTAGAATGAGTATGCTCTTCCAGGACTAACAAAATCATTAGTTGGCATTGCAGTAACTACTACACAAGAATGAAATGTAATGCAGGAGAAACAAAATGGCTTCAACTATTGGCAATACAATGCAAAAGTTCTGCAAGGGGCAGGGGCATAGCTAAAGAAGTGCAGGGGGTGCAGTTGCACCGGGCAACATGCTTAAGGGGGGGCAACAAGCTGAGCTTGGCACTAGTGGCCAAAATGATAAAAACCTTGGTATGTATGAATAATACCATCATGTTATACATCATTAGAAAGATAATTTAATGCAGAATGCAATGAAACAAACCATTTACTCTATTAAACAATACCTTTACCAAAAGTTATGGCAAAAAAACAAAATGGAAATACAACTATGATGTCATTTCCTATTGTGATGCCACTTCTGGGGCAACATTTTGCCCTCTGCACTGGGCTACAGTTTCATTAGCTACACCCCTGGATGGGGGGGATGGGGGACTTTAGAACTTTGTCCTCACTGCAGTTCCAAACCTGATTCAGGTCTCCCTCCCCCCATTCTTATTGAAAGAAACTCTTCTATTGAAAGTGAGTGGAAGCTTTTTTTCCTCAATAAAATAATGTGCCTGTGGGGCAATTGGGATCAGAACTGTAGAAGGGCAGAGTGTGAAAGTTCCCCCGACCCCTACCACAGTTTTGTCCCATTTTGACTCCTCAGGTAAAACCTGTGTCAGGGTGAAACCTGATTGTTGGTGGGTCCCAAAGCTGAAATCGACAAGCTTATAACTAGTAAGGAAAATGGATGGAGCCCTATGGAAATGTTCCTTGGTCCAATGTAAAGGGCAGGCTGAGAGGAACACAATGCCACCAGAATGGTCTTGATCCAATGAACGCAGCTCCCCAGAAACACTCAAGAAGGAAGTTCCTCCCTCCAAGTTGAGAAATGTTTTTTTTATGACAACAGGGCTACCACCCCAGTGGCATAATGGCCATGATGCGCTGCACATATTGCTGGCGTTTGCTTTGGCACCCCCAGCGTGCTGAGGCAGGGCTTGGGGGAAAGTCATTGGTCATCCCTGTCAGGGGTGGTGGTGGAACAATTGGGTGTGCATGCTCCTGTCGTCCCGCTCTGAGCTCAGTCAGGCCCTGGACAGCTATCTCCCAACCTACCTGCCCGTTATTCAGGCTGAGATTAGCCGGGTAGGAATTTTTGGCTCCCAGTCAAGTTGGCTCTGGGCTGGGGACTTTTTCACCTACCCCAGTCTGATTCGAGCGGTAGGTCTTTCCCTTGTAAGTTAATATATTGGTCACTTTCATGCAGGTAGCGTTCAGTGGGTCGGAAGGTTTGTATTGGTGTATGTCTTGAAACAGCACGGGTGGGGACAGTTACGGCCCTTACCCGGCTCGGTGAGGCTGGCTGGGTCATTCCTGCTTGGCTATGGCAAAGGCTGCCCTTTGGCTTAGCTGGGGTGAGCCTGCACCGGCAGGCTGCCTCAACTCCTCAGGTCAGCAAGGATGGATTTAACCAGCCTTAGGCCGGATTAATTCTGGAGTCAGGATGTTATGCCCATCGGTTATCCCGACCATTGGGGAGGCAGACGGCTAGAGCCGTTTCCCCATAAAGCCACACGCTTGGGTTAATGTTAGGGCCGTGGCAAATTGTTTGTTGAATTTAAATAAAGTGGCCCTTAATACCCAAGCTTTGTGTCAGCGTGCTTATTGGAGGTTGCGTGGGTAAAAGGCCCTGTGACAGAGCAAAGATTGTGCCACTGCTGGATCATTTACTTACCTTTTCTGGACACAGGTTCAGCACTGCTAGGCCTGCACATATCCTTGCACTGGCCTAGCATGCTCCTGAGTGGCCGCAGATGTGCTTTATGATTGCACCGTAAGCCTGGTATTTTCACAATGGTCTTGTTTCAACCTGAAGAAGCATAAACATGGGCATATTGGCTGCACAGTTTAGCAGCAGTTCAGCAATAATAGTCAGAGATAAGATGGTGATTTATTGTCAGTTGAATGTCAATGTATAGACAATATACCTAAATTGGTGTCAGAGCAGCACTTTCTCTTTTAATCAGTTGGATATTAATTTCAAAGGACATTCTCATATTGTTGCTTTCCCGGGTTTTGTAGAGAAGAAGGAAAGATAATAGCAACCCGCATTCCGTTCGCTGATTTCCTCTTTATACAAGCCATGCATTTGAATATACTCTGGCTTGCTACAAAGTCAGTCAGGCCAAAAGGAAAATTGTGTGACAAAAGGCCACGATAGTAGTAATAATAATAATAATAATAATAATAATAATAATAATAATAATAATAATAATAATA
>JAJKFI010000049.1:4678074-4700955 GCA_029204185.1 Lerista edwardsae | reverse complement strand
TAATAATAATAATAATAATAATAATAATAATAATAATAATAATAATACATTTATTTATATACCGCCTTTCTTAATATCACTAGATTTCTCTAATGATTGAACTCAAGGCGGTTTACATAGGCAGACTTTCTCACAAACCCGAAGGTTTTTACAATTTACAGAATGTTCTATCTTCCAAGAACAACACTCCTACAGATCTTTCTTTCTGGATTTAGCCTTCTTTCTTTAGCCACCCGTCTGTCGTCTGCTGGCTGATGAGGCTTCCCTGCTGCCACCAGAGATGCAGCTGATTTCAGCACACTCCTCCTCCCACGAGGCAGCTGAAACTCAGCTTTTAATCAGCCGCAGTTTCCAAGGTCTGCTGCTCGCAGAGACTTCCGGCAGTCCCGAGCTCACGACCTTGAGATCTTCAGGTGTTATCTTCAGGCAAACGGAGGCATTAACCCTCTCGGCTAAATCTTCTGCCCTGGCACTAGTAGGCACTGCCACCTCTCCTACTCCAGCAAACTCAAAGGAAGTGACAATAGTGATATGATGGGTCCTGGGCAGTTGTAGTAGATCCTTTCCATCCATGAAGATGGGGCAATCTGTGGTGGCTGACAATTCATGTGGGTTGGCCTGTGGAGTGAGCCCTTCTGATGGATGTGGACCCCTCAGCAGTGCCTCACTTGACGAATACTATCCCTGAGTGACAGGAAGTGGCAGGATCCTGATTCAGGCCATGCAAGCACTTCAGGAAAAGACCTGAGAAAAAATCTTGAGTGGTATTCTTTTGGCTTCTCTCCAGATTCCTCCAAATGTTCTGTGTGATTGTGTTCCCCTAAAAAAATGCCATCACATTTTGCTGCAGGCAATTCTTTGTTGGTTCATTGTGTATAATTCCAGGTTTCTCTGATCCAGTTGGATAAGGTGAGCATGACGGTAAACAGATAAGGAGGAAATACCCTCAGTGCAGTATTCCTGCCATTCACAGAGTGCTGAGTTGCCATAGAGAACATTTTGGATAAACAAAGGCATGCCCAGACAGATGGCTGGCACTGGTCGGTTGCTGGCGAATATTAGTAAAGAAGTGTTTCTAATCAGAACAGACACTGGTATCTTTCTCATGCAAATTATAACTTCTAAGTTGCACTTCCCGAGTCATTACAATCCCAATGATGAATTCTGCCTGACAATATGGCGTTGCTAGGCAACACAATTGGTCAGCTAGCTCTGACTAACACAGAATAGTCTTTTAAAACATGAGGGTGATTTCTTTTCTTTTTCTTCTACTTTTTTTTTTTTTTAACCACACATTGTCATTTCAAATGTGATTGTAAATTTGTTTGGATGAGAAGTTAGGTGAACTGAAAACAATGAGGTGCCTTTTAGTCCCTGCAAGAACATTCCAGGCATTTCCACATTGGAGTGTTTCTTTTTTCCTACAGCAGCCATGGCATGCTTGTGCATCCAAGGACATCAATTAGCATGTTGTAGGGATGCTAGGGATTTTAATGGCAGAACTGGAAGATTGCCCACATATCCTTAGAAAATTATAAGCAGAGATTCTCCGGCTAAAATTGATAACCAGATGGATAAGTATGAAGCTAATGTTCTTTCTTCTGGGGCCGGAATGTCAAAGTGAATATCTAATTAGATTCTTCTTTCTCCTGAGTGACTTGCTTGAAACATCCAGGGCAAAAATAAATCAAGTATCAGTTTAAAAAATGCCTCAGAAAAAAACAGGAGGCATATAAAAGTCATTTAAATTTATATTAGAAAAACAGGGTGATGAGCTGAAGCTCTGCTATTATAAGTGATAAGAGTAAATAAGGTCCCGAGCTCATTTTATGCAGCCTGAAAAATAATAAAGGCGTGATTTACATGGGAAATGGGAAAGCACTGGAAGTTCTGATTGGTATCCAAAACTTCTGGGATAGCTGCGTGAAAACCTCAGTGGTGATGCATCGCACTACTCCTGTGTCTGCAGCACCAGCAGCCCCCCGTGAGCCCGTGAGTGGTGGAGCCAGTGTCCTCCTGACCCTGGCAGCAGCTCAGGGGTCCGGGAGATTGTACCCATGCCCAATTCAGGTTCTATGCAATCCCCTTTTTGGTAGCCAAAGCCCCCAGCAGCAAGGTGGACGTAGCTGACTTCAGTTCCCAGAAGAAATGGCACGGCAGGTTGTAAAATAGATAAAGGTTTATTAAGACTGATGGTTACACTACCGGGCGGAAAAGGCCCAGAACATAACAGCACATACACATGGCAACCCAATGCAAAACAAGAAAGCTGCCTATCTACGTCTAGACTGACTATCTCTCACCCTGGCTCCTTGGGTCGGTATCTGACAGAGTCCATCGCTGTCTCCAGACTGCCTAACTGTTGGTCTCTCCCTTTGCAATTCAAGCACCCCTCTCACCCCCCCTTCCTCCCTCCCAGCCAGAGGCACAAAGGACCATTGGTCTATCTCGGAGCAACCTTGGCCAGCAAAGCAGCTCCCTTCCTAGAGACGCTTTATCTCCACTCCAGGGCTTTCGAGCAGAGACAAAACACGCTCCAGAGAGTCCATTCCCACCAGCTGGGCTTGGGGGAAGGGGAGGGAGACTGTCCTGCTCGGGAAAAATGGAGTCAGGACCAGCTCACCCTCCTGGGATCACGAAAGGATGCCATTTGATAGAGGGGCAATAGGAGCTGTTACTGTCCACAGACAGTGCTAGACCTGAATCTGGGAGAGCCCACCACAGCAGTTGGTATTCATGGGGTGCCTTTGGCCAGGATTTAAAACAGTGCAATCCTATACCGTAAATCTCTGGTCGAAAGTATTTTCCATTGAATTCAATGGAGCTTGCTCTCAGGTGCGTGAAAGAGAGTAGCCTAAGAGCGCAATCATATACCTGTATTGCGCTAGCGCCGGTCCAGTGCTGTCGCAAACATGTCGTCAAGCACGTCTGTGCCGGCAAGTCGGGTGCTGGAGTGGTGTAAGCAGCTGCGTTGGCTCACATTCGAGCACTAGTCGAGTGGTGGCGGTGCTCGTTCGACGCAGGACATTGCCAAGGGTGTGCCGGGGGTGTAAAGGGGCAGCCATTGGGTGGCGACGGGAGCGGTGACACACGATGGGTGTTGTGCCATATCCTAAACCCCATTCCTGGCCAGGGCAGCCCCGATTTGGGCCACTGCTGTCCATGTTGACCTGTGCTTGCAGAACAGCAGGTGCAGAGGCGAGCAGCCCCATAGGGTTGGCTGGGGTTTACCCAGGTGCAAAGGGAAAACCTCCCCTTGCCCTGTGCTGAACTGCTGCTGCCTTCTGCTGGGCTTAGAATATGGCCCTGCTATGTCGGCCTTACTTAGGATTGCACTGTAAATCTTAGTTGTCTTCCATCAGTTGCAGAGAATAGCTATTTTACTGCACAGGACACAATTCAGCTCATGTTAAACATAGGACATAGACTTGGCATAGGAAATTGCAATGTACTGAGGGCGCAATCCTGACCTGGAGTTAGGCCAGCACAGTTTGACCGGCACACGGGCCACTGTTAACTGTGTTTGGACCACTGTTAACTGTGCACATCTGTGTGCTGGCCTCTCTGACTCCAAGATATTTTACAGTGTCCTTTGTGCTGGGCAAACTTTGCTGGCTTAATTGTGACAGCCTAACTCCACGTTAGGATTGCCCCCCCAAATCAGATAATGTGTCCATTTAGGACAATAAAGTCTACACTGATAGGCAGCAGGGTCCAATGTGGAGATTGAACAACCATGCACTCTCCCACTGAGCTGAAGCTCTTCCTTAGTCTGTTACATTAGCCACACTTAGGTTTTATTGAAATAAACAGGGCTTATGTCTGTCACTTGTTCTATTGATTTCTATGGTTCTTAAGTATTGTTGTTGTTGTTGTTCAGTCGCTAAGTCGTGTCCGACTCTTCGCGACCCCATGGACCACAGCACGCCAGGCCTTCCTGTCCTCCACTAGCTTCCTGAGTTCGCCCAATTTCATATTCATTGCTTCGGTGACACTATCTAACCATCTCATCCTCTGTCGCCCCCTTCTCCTTTTGCCTTCAATCTTTCCCAGCATGAGGGTCTTTTCTAAAGAGTCCTCTCTTCTCATCAGGTGGCCAAAGTATTGGAGCTTCAGCTTCAGCATTTGTCCTTCCAGGGAGCAATCAGGCTTGACTTCCTGGAGAATGGACCGATTGGATCTCCTTGCAGTCCAGGGGACTCTTCTCCAACACCATAATTCAAAAGCATCGATTCTTCGACGCTCTGCCTTTCTTATGGTCCAGCTCTCACAGCCATACATGGCTACTGGGAAAACCATCGCTTTGACTATGCGAACCTTTGTTGGCAGGGTGATGTCTCGGCTTTTGATTAAGCTATCTAGGTTCACCATAGCTTTCTTCCCAAGAAGTAAATGTCTTTTAATTTCATGGCTGCAGTCACCATCTGCAGTGATCTTGGAGCCCAGGAAAATAAAGTCTGTTTATTTCTTCCATTTCTTCCCCTTCTATTTGCCAGGAAGTGATGGGAGTGGTTGCCATGATCTTAGTCTTTTTAATGTTGAGCTTCAAACCAATTTTGGCACTTTCCTCTTTCACCCTCATCAGAAGGTTCTTTAGGTCTTCCTCACTTTCTGCCAGTAGAGTGGTATCGTCTGCATATCTGAGGTTGTTGATGTTTCTCCCAGCAATCTTGATTCCAGCTTGTGAGTCATCCAGCCCTGCCTTCCTCATGATGTACTCTGCGTATAAGTTAAATAAGCAGGGTGACAATATACAGCCTTGTCGTACTCCTTTCCCAATTTTAAACCAGTCGGTTGTTCCATGTCCAGTTCTAACTGTTGCTTCCTGACCCGCATAAAGGTTTCTCAGAAGGCAGATCAGGTGGTCTGGAACTCCCATCTCTTCAAGAACTTGCCACAGTTTGTTGTGATCCACACAATCAAAGGCTTTAGCATAGTCAATAAAGCAGAGGTAGATGTTTTTCTGGAACTCTCTTGCTTTCTCCATGATCCAACGAATGTTGGCAATTTGATCTCTAGTTCCTCTGCCTCTTCGGAAACCAGCTTGTACATCTGGTAGTTCTCGATTCACATTAAGATTCTCGATTCTTAAGTATGGCTAACCTTATTTGGACGGGCCATGATATTGCTGGGCAAACAAGAATGTTGAGAACTCTGAAGCATAGATAATTCTAGAATGGACACCACAAATAACTCAGGAAACCTCTGTGTAGCACTCCTAGAGAAGAACAACGGTTATAGGAGAGTTTGTGTCAGGCTCACGGCCCAATCCTATTAAGGGCCCAAGGCAGTGGACCTTACGATCCGCTGCTGTAAGCCCCATTGAGGTGGCACAAAGGGGCTGAGTACTAGATTACTGCAATTTCACCTAAGACTTAGGGCGCAATCCTAACCAACTTTCCAGCACCAGGGTATGAGCAATGCAACTCTGAGGGAACAAACATTCCTTTATGTTGAGGAGGCCTCTGCAACTACTCCTCTACTGCAGGATGCAGCACATGGCACAGCTATGTCAGTGGTTAGGATTGCACCCTTAATTTGTGGCACCCTTGGTAAAACGGTGTCCACTATGCCCTTTGCTTTTTTTTAAAAAAACATTAATCCTACCGCAGTAAAAATAGTGGATTGTATAAGCATGTGGGCCCATATACGCACACTTGTTTTCAACTCCCACTTGTGTTATCCCAGTTAATGGAGTGATCTAGGTTTATACAAGAATAAATAAAATAAGAAATAAGCCAACCAGTGCATTCATTCTAAGCAGATGTTTTTGGTTTTGATATTTCGCTGTTATGTGCAACACCGTTGTTAATGGAGTAGTGTGACAATCAAGAGACTATATATATACACTTCAGGGCTCAGCATAGTGGAAAGAATGCCATAATAAACAATGCCAATTTATGTCCAAGTAGTGACCATGTAGTTTGCCCCCAAAACAAGATGTGCTCAAGAGCCTCTCCAGAGCATCGTGCAGGACATTAAAGCGGTTTGATTGATAGACGGAATGTTGGCAAGGACGACTCAGCTGACACTACAACAGTACTACTGGGGTTTTTTGTAATTTCCATCTGTCGAGTCGAGAAGCAGATGTGGCTAAGCAACAAAGCCTTTTGAAAGAGCAGCAGCTACAATAGTGCAATGCCCTGTCACGGGGACACTGCAGTATTAACACAGCAGCTTGTGTTACTGAAATGCAGTACCTTAGAAAAAATTACATTAAGGCTTAAAAAAAAAAAAGAACAGGAGGGCTTCTATGTAAAGGATTTCCCAAATCTAGTAATGATAAAGTATTCACTGCAGTTCACAGGTTTCAAAACACCTTATGTTTTAACTCCTTAACCCTAAATGCCTTGTACAGCCAGTTTCGCTCTACAGACTGATTTGCTACCCATGGATTCTCTTATCTGCGGGAAGCAGGATTGCCGCCTACCTCTCAGTATTTGTGGGGTGTTCTCAGCTCTCTGCAGCTTCCACATCATCCACAGCCATCCTGAAGCTACCTGTGGCATTAGGAAGCCAGAAAAGACCCTCAGCAATGGAGCAGGGACCTTCAAAATAGTGCCCATGACTAGTCCAGAGCAGTGGTATTCCTATGGGGGGGGGAATATGCTAAGTGTTGCAGAAGCCTGAGCGGCAGCAACATGTAACATGGCCCTTCCCCCTCAATTTCAAAGCCATTCATGGCTCAAAGCCTCCGCTTCACTTCTCTGAGCTTTGAATGGCTCTGAAGACCCCATTAGACAGGAGCTCAGGCTCCTGCAACACACAGTGTTTTGCCCCCCCGTAGGAATGCCACTGGTACAAAGCCCTTTAAAATGGCCATGGGAAGCTTCAGAATGCCAGCAGCTAGCTAGCAGCCATTTTAAAGCACCTTGTTCTAATCATGGGCACCAATTTGAAGGTCTCTGTTGCCTTGGTAAGAGTCTTTGCTGGATTCTGAGGGTCTCCACTACTGGCAGTTAACCCTCCCCCTAGCCCCATTGATTCCATAGGATCAATGATTCTCTATCTGTGGATTTGGTATCTGCTAGAGTTTCCAGGGACTTAACCCCTTACAGATACCTAGAGCTGAGTGTACCTCCATCCTGCTAATCTGAGCTAAGAGAGAAATACTTCTTACATAACAATGGACATTAAGTACCTGCTTCACAAAGCACCCTATTTATGCTGCTATTATGATCAAAGAAGTGCTGGTGCCAGATTGGTGTTGAATATCACTAGGTACCCCCTTTCAATTTTATTTATTTCAATTAATAATATTGTAATATATTATATAATTATAATCATATATTAATAATGACATATAATGATGATGATGAAGATAATAATAATAAAATATTATTATTATTATTATTATTATTATTATTATTATTATATACTGATTTTCAACAAAAAGGTTATTTTGCTGGGGGAGACTGGAGCAGCCCCGTGAGCCCAACACAGGGGTACAGAATTTGGTGGCGAGTGTCACCACTCGTCCCAACCCTGCTCCCGGGACCGTTCCTCCCCTCCCCTTTTCTAATGGAGCAGTGTGACAATTAAGAGACTACATGTACACTTCAGGGCTCAGCATGGCGGAAACAGTTCCCCTGCCCAGTTCCATCACCACCTTTCCACACCCTCCCGCACCCGCAAAAGCAGCTTCACAGGCCCACAGTAGCACTTTGGTCGATGGTGCGGCGGCCGCTCTGCAGCAGTGAGCCCGGCACCCCTGGTGTAGGACCAGTGGCAGGGCTTTCAGCGGTGCTGCGGTGCTGCAAATGCTCTTTTTGGCACATTTGCAACACTGGAGTCGGCGGTAAAAGCTTAAGGATTGGCTTAAGGATTGGGCCCTAATGAACAGAGGAATGCAAGAAGAGCCTTGCTGGATCAGGCCATAGACCAATCTAGTTCAGCACCCACACTGCCAGCCAGATGCGTCTGAGAAGTCTGCAAGTAGGAGTTGAGGCATGACCCTCTCCCAGTGTTGCTGCTCTGGAATGTGTATTGATAGTATACTGCCTCTGAACCTGGAGCCATGGAGCCACCATGACTAGTAGCCCAATTGTCATCCACCAATTTGCCTAATCCCCCTTTTAAAACCATATAAGCTAGTGACCAGAATCACATATTGTGGAAGCAAATTCCATAGATCAATTATGGACTGTGTGAAGTCCTTCCTGCCTTCTTCTGTATGGATTTATGATGTCAGCATTTTCAGATCACTAGCTGGTTTTGACAAAAAAAAAAAAAAAATTGCATCCCAATGGAAGGGCTGGTATGTTTCTTGAAATGGGACTCCATTTACATTTTCACTGAAAGTTTGCAAGCTGTGAAGAGCCTTTCCAATTCTCTCTATGTAAACTTGGACTCCCAATGCTAGTTTGTAATATGGAATCGTCTGTCTTACAATGCAGTTTAAGCAATCTATGTGGACCCTGCTGTTAATGTAACAACCAGCCTACAGCAGGGTCGGATGCACTGGGTTTTCATTTTACTAGACGCTAAGTCTTCCATTTCTTTTATGATTATCTACATTGAAAGGTTCTTACAAATAATAACTTTCTGCTCGGGATTTGAATGGTGATATGACACCTAAGAAGGCTGTTGCTTGGTCCACGTTAAAATGAATGCTGAGCTGAATCCACGTTAGAATCTGTGGTAAAGAAAACTGCATCCCTAATTCATTGTTAGAGATGTTCATTCAATTTTTTTTTGAATGAGAATGAAAACACTGAAGAGATTGTTTTGCTGTATTCAACAAAGGGAATGACATTAAAAGATAAATGGACAGCATGAAGATTTGCATATTTTGTTTTTTAAATACAGACATCTCCCCATATTAGGTTCTGTCCCCCCCCCCCCGGATTCAGAAACCACAAAACAAGGGAATCCTGTATCAATAGAATTTGTCATTAAATTTGCTGTTACATATTTTATTGCTTGAAGCACAGGTGTTTCTTGTTAACAAAGGAACAATCTTACTTAATTGAAGAATGCAGTGTGCAAGCAAGCAGCCTGCATGCTAGAGGGAGGAGACTAACCAAATGTTAACAGGAAGCAGGATATTTTTTTTCTTCCTGTTAATGTTCAGTTAGGCTCCTTCTAACGTGCAGACTGGTTGTTTGATGTTTGTGTGAACAAGGCTACTAATGCCTCCCTATCAAAATGGTTCTGTGAACCAACTTTTAGGATGGAGTTTCCTCTTTATGGCTTACGTTTAGAGCTCTTATATCCACATTTTATTCAACTGCAGAATAATGTTCCTCCCATGACTTTTCTGAATTAATTCAGCAAGACTGAAGCCAGTTTGGATAAGGTAGTTTTAATCAGAGTAAGGACTTATCACTCCTTTAAAAGGAACCCTTCTTTTCTCAAAGCATGTAGCAGCTAAAAAGAATTGGCAGAGCCTGGTTGTGCCATCCTTGTTCAGGTCAGGCTTGTATATTGGTCTGAGCAAAAAGGGGACTCTGCTTCTGTACTTCCAGCGTGTATTTCACACACACTGTGAGCACAATCCTACATTACGCTGGCCTAGTAAGGCCGACAGCAAGGCCATATCCCAAGGCGCATTAGGAGGCGGCGGCAGCAACGTGCAGGACAAGTGGAAGTTTTCCCCTTGCACTTGTGTAAGCCCTAGTCACCCCTATGGGCCTGCTCAGATCTGCGCCTGCTGTTTTGCAGCCCGAATCGGAGCAGCCCGAATCCGGGCCACCCTGGCCAGAAACAGGCGTTGGGATTTGGCACTATGGCCGTCCTGCGTCACAACCCTTGTCTCCGCCCACTGCCCTGCCCAGTTACGCCCCCGGAACACCTCCGTAACGCCCTTGTGGAGGTCCTGCTCCAACCGAGTGATGCCGGCGCTCGACTGGTGCATGGCCGGCATTGCCAACAGTTGCAGTGGCGCTCGAGCGCTGGTGCTGTGCTCTTGTGCCGCTGAGCTCCATAGTGCCGATGTGGGCACACTTTACAGCATTTTCGCAACAGCATTCAGCTGGCACAAGAGCTCAGCGCCAGTGCTAAGGGGGGGGAAGGATTGCGCTGTGTGCCTCCATAGTTTTTGCTTGTCTCTGCATTGTCTCAACCTCCATATTTGCTTTGCTCCCCATTCATTTTCCACCGAACACAACTTCTCCCACTTGTGGCTGTGTGGGAAAGGGCTTGCTGAGACGGGCAGACAGTTCCTGTGTCAGGGTGCAATCCTAACCAACTTTCCAGCACCAGGGTAAAGGCAATGCAGCTCTGAGGTAAGGAAACAAACATCCCCTTACCTTGAGGAGGCCTCTGTGACTACTGCTCCACTGCCAAATGCAGCACATGCCCCATTGGCATAGCTATGTCAGTGCTGAAAAGTTGGTTAGGATTGCGGCCTGAGCGTGCTTGTCTTCAGAAGCAACATTGCTCTCTTCCCTGCTGCTGTCTTGCCAGGGGCAATGTTTGTTCATGTTTATTCAGAGGAAGGAACACAGGGGACATTGAAGAAATGTGCTGGCATGGAGAAAGCAGTGATTTAACTGAAACATTCCAAAAGGAAACTGAGTATCTCACAGCTAAAAACCTATGGGTTGCTTTTATTTTACCTGCAACAAACTGACGACACCAAAGTGGCATCTTACGCAGAAGCAGTGAAATATAGCCTGGCATCTCTACCCATCTGCCAAAGAAAAGAACAGGGAGCTTTTTATATTTCCGATCTATAGTACAAATAGGACTTTAAATGCTACTGTGGTGGTCCAACACCATGGGTTGATGGGTTGAACACCACTTTGGCCTCTTACCAGCCCACCTGAACAAGTCAAATCTTGATCTCATACTGATGCGCCATGCAGAGAGCTGCACCAACAATCGCTCCTCCTGCTGACTGGGCAAAGAGGCACCTTTAAAGCACGTTGCTTCTCTTACGTTTAGCAAGGAGCGAGGAACACGCCTTATTCAGTCCAGGATACAAGGTTGGCTTTAAGCCCATTGGACCAATTTCTTCCACTTGGGACCCACATCTAAGTATGCCCCTGCTCTAGGGCGTAATCCTAATCTGGAGTTAGGCTGGCACAAGTCACTCACTCACTTGTGTCAGCCCAGGAGTATTGCAAATGTGCCGTTAATCCCGTTTGCACAGGGGTGAAATTCAGCCAGTTCTCACCTATTCTGCAGAACCGGTTGCTAATTTTAGGTTGGGTGAGGGAAGAAAGGCAGCAGATGGCCCTGAAGGCCACCCTGAAGGCCATAGAACTGGTTTTTAATTTGAATCCCACCACTGCGTTTGGATCACTCTTGGAGTCAGGGAGGATGGCGCGCGTCTGTGTGCCCACCTCCCTGACTCCAAGAGTGGTGCAAACGCAGTTTACAGGTGACTTGTGCCAGCCTTACTCCAGGTTAGGATTGCACCTCTAATCTTGTCTGCAATTTTATATTAAAATGTGCTTAGATCCATTTGGTCCATTATGTGCATAGTTTGACTGCTTTCCTTTCTACCATAGAGAGATAAAGTCTACAATAAATTTATTTATTAGATTCTACAAACCTTAGCTGTGAACCTGGAGCTACACAAAAATGTTTTCAATTGGGCCCCACAGCTCCTAAGGCCGGCCCTACCAGCATAGCATCACTCCCAGTGACTGTTGTTTAGATCTCCCTTGTGTTGCTTTTGAACTTGGAACAGGGAACCCCTTTTCATTCCTTCTGCTAGCCAATCAGTACAAAAGAGGTATATAAATATTAACCAACAGCTTCATAGCTTTACCGCTGCTGGAGTCAAGTCATTTACTGCACAGTCAAGTCACAATGATGACACCAGGGACGAGTTTTACAGCTGTGGCAATGTCAGATTCTAGCAGGCTACCCTATCAGTTACTGTGAGGATGAAGTGGCTTATAGGACCGAGGCACTGAGAAATTCAAGAGAAAATAAGATGACAGAAGAAAATATGTATTCATGAATGTATTGATTTCTTGGTTGGAAAGGAACACACCGGGCTGAATGAAGGCCACTTTTTTTTTTTCTGAAGTCAGTCAAAATTTATTGTGCTAAAGCATCAAATTGGAATTCATCCACCAGTGCATTGCATAAATGCATGGTCATTTCCCACTGGATCTAAAGGGATGGTTCAAGAGCACAGGAAGAGCACAAGATTGGGAACTAATTTGACTCCAAACATTTTGTAACTAATTTGGGCTTCTAAGTTTAGGCCTTCCAACAGAAATAGCTCTTTCACTCAGAGCGCAATCCTAACCTGGAGTTAGGCCAGCACAGTTAGGCCAGCACAATTTGGCCGGCACAAGGGACACTATAAAGTATGTTTGGACCACTTTTGGAATCAGAGAGGCCAGCACACAGACATGTGCCATCCCCTCTGACTCCAAGGGTGGTCCAAACGTGCTTTATGGTAGCCCTTGTGCTGGCCAAACTTTGCTGGCTTAACTATTCAGGCCTAACTCCAAGTTAAGATTGTGCTCTAAGTCAAAATCAGGAATTTAACTGCAGAACTATTCTGGATGTTGCATCCTACGATTATAAAAAAAAAGAATCAAATGGTCTCTCTCTCTCTCTCTCTCTCTCTCTCTCTCTCTCTCTCTGTGTGTGTGTGTGTGTGTGTGTGTGTGTTTACACTTTTGTTTTCCTTGCTACAATGTAATTGTCAATGCATTGACATTGCATCGTAGCAAGTAAAACAGGAGAAACAAAAAAGTTTATCTAAAACATGTAATCATCTTAGCAATTAATTTTGCATTTAATTTGCTTCCCTCAAGTGTGGCTCCAGATCACTCTAAAGGGAAAAAGAAGACACTCATTAGAAATTACTATGCCATTTCAATTTGTCATGCTTTTTAACTTAGAGCTACCCTAAGCTGAGAGTTTTTCTTTTTCTTTTCTTTTTCGCTATGAATATTTAGATTTCTAGGGTATGAAAGCTTGAAGAAACAGTGCTGCCTTGCAAGAGAATGAGGGATACAAGATATACACAAACAGGGTATTTCATTTTTTTTTTTCCCTCAGCAGTCATTTTTGAAAAACTTCCCATTAGAATATTTCTCCCACCTTTTTTTGGTGCTGCCATCTTCTTCTCTAGCAAAATGCTCTTCCTTTTAAGTAGTAATTGTATCAATTATCCTGACTCTGTAAGTATAATGCACAGCATACAGTCTCCAACATGATGTGCTCTAAAATTCATCCATCTTACTTTTCTCTCATTTGTCTCTCCCATTTGTTCCACTCACGCAGACATCAGTATTGCTGGCTTTCCTTTCATTGCTGTGATTAACTTTCCCACTGTATTTTTGTATTCTTGGGAAAAAGAAGAAAAAACCTTTAATGGTTTCCCAGCATACTTTGGTGAGGAAACTGGAGCAGTTTCAAATGTAGTTGACCAGAGTGCACTAATTCTGTATGGACTGTAAGAATCTGGAGTTAAAAGAAAAGAACTGCAAGTCACATTTTTGATCTGTAACATTGTGTTCCCCAATGATCACTGCCTGTCTGACGGCCCAGTCGTATCTGAGCCCTGCATTATCAGAACTGGTCCCAGCTGGGATGCTGTTGCACCCTTTTGAGCCAATGGCGCAAAAATTCAGAGGTGCTTCCTGAGGCTGCACTGGTGCCAGTAAATTGTAAGCGGGGGTCAGGAAGGGGAGGTTTGGGGGCATTCCAGAGAAGGGAAGGGCAGGGGCTGGGGAGTGGGCTGCAGGTGGTGAACCTTGGTTTGCAAAGGCACAAGCCAGATCACGTCTCCCATTTTTTCAACCTGTAAACCATTTGTGGCACACCAATGTGCCATGGCACAGTGCTTGAAAATGGCTGAGATAATGTATTTTTTTTAAACAAACAAACAACAACAACAACAACCCCAAAACAAACAGAAAAATAGATGCTTCCACCCAGTAGTGTCATCTGGCAACGAGCTGCCGGAACGCTAGGCGGGACTTACCACTTGATTGACAGGCTGTCCGTGACGTGTTGCCGCCTGCCCGCCCACCGCGTGGGCTCCCTCTGGTTGGCACGCCCCTCCGCTGCTTGCCCAGGCACCCGGCGCGCCCCCCAGGCAAGCGGGCACCCCCTCCAAAGCCATGGGCTGGTCTTTGCATTCTTTTTATATTTTTGCACATGTTATGATACATGGGATTGGCTGTTGTACGTTTTATTTTTAATATTGTTTTTAATTATTGTCTTTTAATTATGTTGTAATTATGTTATTGTCTTTTTAGCTTTGTAATGCCGCCTTGAGTGCCTTCGGGCAGAAAGGCGGGGTAGAAATTTAAATAATAATATTAATAATAATTAATTAATTAATTAATTAAAATAATAATAATAATAATAATAATAATAATAATAATAATAATAATAATAATGTTGCTGTGCTCCATCCTCTGAAATTGAGGACTGATATTGCTGCTGTCAATAACCATAACAAATTTCTTCTTAATGGCCTCTGAGAGTAGAACTAGGTCCAATGGGTACAAACTGCAAGAGAGGAGATTCCAGCTGGACATCAGAAATTTGTAAGGGTGGTTTGGCAGTGGAACCTATTACCAAGGGAGTGGTGGATTCTCCCTCACTGGAGAATCTCAAGCAGAGGCTTGACAGGCTCTATGGACAGGCTGGAGATGCTCTATGAAGATTACCTGTTACAGGCAGGAGACTGGACTAGATGACCTTTTGGGTACCTTCTATGATTCTTTGAGAATTCTTAGAGTGACATATAAAACACATGTACTATTTTCCATAATTAATCTGTTCCAGTTCACAGTAAGAGATTGAGCGGCCCTGGCAGCTGAACAGTGGGGAACCCTTGCTTTAGCACATAAAACTGGCTACACATTTGCAGCCCCTGAGCCCCAGCCACTAAGGTGGGCAGGGATTCATCTGCCCAACAGCCACTGAATACTAATTTATCCAGTCAGTTCAACACAGAAGCCTGTATATGTCCCTTAGATGGACTGGACTGGTAGATCTCATATAAAGGTGCTTGATTTTTTAGTGTCATTGTTTCCGTTTCCTTTTATGAAAAGATGGGGGGTGGTATTTCAAGCAAGAGAGATCCAGGGTGTATCTCTGAATCAGGGCAAGTGGCTTTTGCAAGGGTGATAATTTATTCTTTTTGCAGGTGGGATCAGAAAAAATTTCTGCACCATTCTACAATGGTCATACTGGAAATGTTCTTTGTTCCACTGTTGTCTTGGGTAGATAAGAACCTGAGTGAAAGTTCCATGCACAATACAGGCTGCCATTATGCAGTTAATTATGCACAAAATAAACATGCACAATTGCAAATAGCAAAATGCCACTTAATAATGGATAACATGAGATTTATAGTACGCTGGTTCAGTCTGAAAAAGGTCTGCTCATGAATCTGAAATGAATGGAACATTACCTAAATGATCCAAATGAAGGATTTAACACATGGCTCTACCCTTATTGCTGCTTACTCTCTGTCAGCAGATTTTTCATTTTGCTTTAATTTATCGCTCTTAAACACTGCACAAACAATTAGGGCCTGTTTCAGAGCATATGGCCAGTACTGACAAACACTGGCTCACCGTGTTGCCCTCAATTATACTTGAAAGTAATGATTTCTAAAGTTATCTTTTTTGTCAACATACGTTAACTGCTTTGATTTGCAGGTTCCCTAGCTGGTTCCCATAATCTTAGATTATGCACCAAAATCAGCATCCATACCTCTTCAATATTGTGAAATTTTTTGTGTACAGTTTTGCTTCTACATTTCCTTTCCTGCTCCGGCCCCCTCTTCCTTTTCCAACCCTGGGAGCAGGAGGAGAGTTTGGCACATTGCCAAGGAAGAGGGCAGAATTTGGCATACTGCCCGAGTTACTAACAGGTCTCGGCTGACCAGCAGTGTTGTCACCCTACCGGTTCGCTGGGCGGAGTTCCGTCCGTTGCGGGGAGGGCTTCCGCGTTGATCGGCAGCGTGATCGCTGCCTCCGGTTGCGTTATGGCGAAAGCATGCCCGCTACAGCGGGTGGGCTTCCACCATTACGCAATGGAATGCAGCGATCACGCTGCCGATCAACGCGGAAGCCCTCCCCGCAACGGACGGAACTCCGCCCAGCGAACCAGTAGGGTGACAACCCTGCTGACCAGGTAACCAAAGATTCCATGTAAAATCAAATTTGGTTTCCTACCTACCTACCTACCTACCTACCTACCTACCTACCTACCTACCTAGAAGAATCCCTATTTCTACAGCAAAATTGTTGTAATCGTTGTGTCTGAGTAAATATGCAAAGGATCACATTGTAAGACAATCTTGCTTGCTCTACCGAAAGTAAACATTTCCTGCTTTCCTACCCTACTTTAGCTGCCATTTTTTAATGAAGCCATTTGTCTATGAAAAATATGATTTTGTTTTTTATTTTCTTTGGAAGTTTGCCTTTCTACAGGCACCAATGCCTTAGGTAACATCAGAGGCTGAATACTATAAAAATAATGAACAAAAGGGAATTTTGTTCATATTGGAAACATATAAGATGCTCTTGAAAATCAGGTATTTGAAGAGGTGTGTGGATCTCTGATAGCTCCTAAAATTGGAGATATTGGATTAAATCTAGCTCATATCATTTTTTTTTTAAAAAAATAAGCTTTCAGCCTTCTCAATTTCTTCCTATTTCTCTGAATGAGTGCAGAGAAAATGGGTGAAGCAAATGCAGGTTTCCCCCCCCTCCATTTGAGACAGCAGTCGCATACTGATGGAATGGTGTTAGTATGAGTCTAATTCACCCAGATGGCCCTGCAGAAAAAAATAAGGTACAGCACTCATTTAATTGTTTTTGTCTGAGACGTGTGAGACGCCTTTCTGAGATGTGTGAGGTTCAGGTTATTCCATCTAATACTTTGATAGGAGTTTTTGTGATCCTTTTGTATAATCAGCTATGCTAAACACATGTCAGTGATATCCCTATGGGGGAGTGGAGCTCTGAGTTTTGCAGGGAGCCTTACCTTGCCATGGAAATCGCTCTTTTCCCGCGCCACTTTAGCCAATCCTCAGGGTGAAAAGCAACATATTGGTGTTGCTTACTGGCTACAACAGCAAGTCACCAGATCCTACCCCCTTGAGAGTCCATCCCACTTCTCCCCCTCCCAGGAACTCCCACCCCACCCAGAATCCCTGTAACACCAATGAGGGGTAACCTTACCTCCAGTGGTGGCATCTAAATGATTTAAGAACAGGAACTCACTTTTGAATGGCACATGTCAGGATCCGCCCACCAGAAGTGACATCATAAGCCAGAGGCTGGAGGAGCCCAGGTCTACCCGTGGCTGGTTCCTAGCCAGCGACGATGTCAGCGACAAGTGGGCGGAGCCAGCCGGTTCTGTACAGCGCCTGGCACCTACAGAACAGAAAGCGAAGAATTCCCCCCTCCCCAATTGCAGCTCCAATAGCGATGGGGACAGTCTCCCAAATAAACCTCACACCCAGAGCGCCGGTGAAACGCTCTGGACTGGAGAGACAGCGGCGAAAGCCTTTCCTTGGTCTTCGCGGCTAGGCGAGGTGGAGTTATTCAAAATTGCCAGGGAAGTTGAAAATTGGCACAGGGGCAGCAGCCTCAAAGCCAAGGCTGGCTGAGCAAAATGAGGCAGGAACCTGTGGAAGGGGCTGAGGGGCGGCACCACTCCAGATGGCACCCTTGGGCGCTTCCCCACACCAAAGCCTGCTTATGCCGGGCAGGTCTGGAGGGCAGCTTCAAAAAGTCCCAGCTCCCCTCCATCCCCTCCAGGGTCCCCCTCGATTTGCCACCGCACCCCCAGGACGCCCCTTCTCCCCAGTGGGCTGCAGACTCACCAGAGCAGCTGCTGACTCCACGTGTGTGGCTGGAGGGAGCGAGGAAGGGGGCTGTGCAGGACGGGACTTCCCCACTGCAGCCCTTCCCCCTTTAGCCCCCTAGGAATCCAGAGTCACTCCCTTTAACCCTCTGAGTGCCGGCCAACCAAGAAGAAAAGCTCTTTGCAGAGGAATTGGGAGGGGGAGGAGGGAGAGTGAAGTGGGCGGAGTCAGCTCTAATTTTAACAAGTGGAACTGAGTTCCCCCGCATTCCCCCTGCATGACATCACTGCTTACCTCTTCCTGACATCGTGTTGGGGGCTGGTGGTGCCGCAGCATGGGTGATAAGAGCTTACTACCTGTATTGCACATGCCGTACGGCACTTTTATGACACCAGCACGAGCGCTACACTCGTACCTCTCACGCTGAAGGGTTCTAGATCGAGCCCTTAGTGCCTTGCAGATAGGAGCTGTGGCCACTAATCTTTAGCAATCATCTGCTAAAATCCTTTGCAAAGTTAATGAAATTCAAAACAGTGGAGAAAATTCTGCTTTCACTTCCTCCGACTTTAAGCATGGAGGATCTCAGCTGTAATGGAATGAATTAATCCATGTGTATACCTGAGAAAATGAGATAGAATTTGTCTTCCTTCAAATACAAATGGCAAATCATCCATTTGATAATGATTAAAAATCCCTTATTTAGGAGTGTATGCAGCGTAGCAAAGAAAGCTGAGCGCTTCGATATACGGATCAGGTAGCAAATTAGAGAGTAATGTAAACAAAGAAAACTTTCGAAACTCTGCCAGGGCTGAGGCCCGGAATGAAGTGGCTGTCAAGATTTATTTTGACTCCCACAGATATGAAACATGTATAGAAAAGCTAACTGACAAGAGGTGTGCACAAACGGTAATTGGTTGAGAGGCAAGATGAAAACAAAAGATCTGGGCCTCAGTGATATTAATGCCTCTGCCAAACTTTGTTTCTGAACGTAATATTTTTACATTATTTGAATGCTGCATTTCCAAGGCAGTGCACAGGGGTTAGGAAAAGATGTGTTCATAAGCGTCCTGAAGAAATGCTTTGGACTATTTACCGTATCAAGTGCATTTGATGATGGCACTAAATCTATGTCTGTTGACATTGTCTTTTGAATAAATATGAGTATTAGTCGTATTTGAAATACCGTATATGGCTTTAGATGCCTGCAATTGGCAGTATGACTGAGTAAATTAACATATAAAAGAATCTTGAAGGAGGCAGGGCAGGAGAGGTATTTTTTTTTCCAATTGCCGGCATTAGCATACTTGAACATAAACCAAACTAATAATCCCCACTCTGTCAGGATTATTCAGGGCACAATCCTGACCTGGAGTTAGGCTGGCACCAATCTCTGGTGCCAGCCCAGGAATGTTGCAAATGCACACTAAAGCTCGTTTGGACCACTCTTGGAGTCAGGGAGGATGGCACATGCCTGGGTGCTGGCATCCCTGACTCCAAAAGTGGTGCAGACACTCAATGCATTTTCAACACACCTAGACCAGCACAAGGAACTTGTGTTGGCCTAACTCCAGGATTGTGCCCTCAATCATTAATTATTTTTCTGCAACACAGAGTGTGTATCCTGACTTACAGCCTGTTCTGCCAAATTCCCTGCGGGGCCTCCCCAAGGGCCTCAATGCCCACACTAGGCTAACTAGTTTCCCCTCCAGAGCAGCCTCAGAGTTAGGGAAGAGGGAGGGGGTTCAGTCACCCACTGGGCCTCCTCTCTTCCAGCAGCTTTGCCTGGGATCACCGGCTGGCCAGCCTCCTCCAGACTGCCCTCATCACTGGCTTAGCTCCAAACTACCCTAAGTCTAGCACCAACAAACAATAGGCAGTCAGCTTGCCCAAGCCACAACTGCCTCCTCCACTTGGTGGCTCCAGGGGCGAGGCAGCCATACAACAATTACTCTCCACAATAACCTTACCTTAGCCAGTCAGTCTATCCATCAGTTCATCCAACAGTCCTTCAGGCAGTCAATCCAGCCAGCCAGCCAGCCAGCCAGCCAGCCAGCACTCCATCAGTCAGTCCAGTCCGCCACCTTCCTTCCAGCACCTACCCAGTGCCACACCTACCTGGTGCTCTCCTGCAGCACCTACCCAGGTGCTTTACTGCAGCTCCTGCCTCCAACTTATACTGAGGCAGGCCAATCGGTGTCTGTTGCTAGGCAGGCTTTACCATCAGCTACACCCTTTTCCAATTGTGCTAACCTCCCTTCATAGCCAGGGACCACATCAGCCTACAGCTGTGCTCCTGAGGCTTGCAAAGACCTTGGGGGTTAACCCTGTAATCCCTGGCTAATCTGGGACAAGGGGCCATTGCTGATACCATTCCCTAGCTCCTCGGGGTATCTCCTGCCTTTTCCAATACACAACCCAATCCTAACTTGCGCTGATGCAGCAGGGCTGTTTGGCCCTTGCTGCATTCAGTGCTGAGAAGGAGCAGGCTGGAGGTCTCCTCATGGTAAGTGGACATTTCTCCCCCCCCTTACTCTGTGTAAAGCCCTGTGCAATTTGGCTACTTGGATCTGTGCCAGCAAAACCACTCATGCAAATCCAAGCAGGCCCAAATCGGAATTCCAAGCCTGGGAGGGGGAAGAGAATCCTGGGCCTGATCTGCTCCTCCCCCCCCCCGTATCCCCCACCCCACACTTTCTCACCCTTCCCCCACACCTATGCTGTAGGGCAGAAGCCTAACTGCTTTTTTGGGCGCTCCTTTGGGATCCAGCACCAGTGGGATGGCACAGGCCTTCCTGCCGGTGCTCCTTACTTTCCAGCACCACGTAAAGAAAGCACCATGCTTTACGGCACGTTTGCGACACCTTACGCCAGTGCAGCATTTGCTGTGCCAGCATACACGATGAATAGGATTGTGCCTTTAATTTTGCGTTTATGTGACGTTTGGGCTGTGTAAGAGAGGATACCTGTGCTCACCACTCAGTGCTATGTAATGCTTTATAAAGCTTTGCTCTGGTTCCCAAAGTGCCCTGTGGTTCCTCTTTCATTTAAAGAGCCTGAGTCAGTGGTGATCCTGCCATTGGCTGGGGAGGGGCAACTGCCCCCCCTGGGCACCTCCACACCCTTTAAGGGCGGTGTTGGGAAGAAGTGGAAGAAGTGGAAGAAGGGGCGAGATAACTCTTCTCTAAGGCTTGGAACACAGAGATTTCACCCCTTCCTCTGCACAGACTCTTTAAATGAAAGAGGAAATGTGGGGCATGCTGGGAACAATCTAATGGCAAATAATCTTACGGGAAACTTGAAATTAAATGTCATATTATAAAAGAGCCAATAAAGAGTATTTTCATGTGACAACATGATCCTGAAATAAACCAAGGGATTAACAGGTAGTTTTGGGGTTTTTTTGCGGGGGGGGGGGGGGGGGGGAACTCATTTGTTAGGAACTATTAAACTGTACCTGTAATCCAAGGAAGCTGTTGCAGCATCACTCATTCCGTAATTCTCCTGTCCTAGCTCTAGATCTTATTACCTGAGTTTGTTTTTTGCGGGGAGGAGGGGAAGGAGTGAATAGTTTGGGATTCTTCCCATATATTCCAGAAGCTCAGTGGACAAGCACATGTTTTGCATGCAAAAGTTCCCAGGTTTACTCCCTGGCATTTCCAAGTAGGAAAGACCCCTGTCTGAACTCTGGAGAGACTGCTGCTAGATATATATGGATAGATACATAAAAAGCACATACGCCTTCGCAGGGGCATAAGCTAACATTACAAAGAAAGCTTTTGTGATTCTTTTTTTTACACCATGAGCCATATAGGGGAGATGTCTTCTTGCTATGAAAAATGCTGTGCCCATAGATAGTTGTCTATATGGGCATAGCGCTTTACACAATCCTAACCTGTACAAGTAAACCTGTAAACCTGTCCACAATCCTGGACACTGTAAAGTACGTTTGGACCACTCTCGGAGTCAAAGAGGCCAGCACACAGAGGTGTGCCATCCTCCCTGACTCCGAGAGCAGTCCAAACGCGCTTTACGGAGACCCTTGTGCTGGCCAAACTTCGCTGGCCTAACTGTGCTGGCCTAAGTCCAGGCTAGGATTGCGCTCAGAGTGAGAAGATATCTCCTCTACCTATATGGCTCATCATCATGTAAAAAAGAATCACAAAACTGTTCTTTGTAATATTAGATCATGCCCCTGTGAAGCTGTATGTGCTTTTTAAAACAGAAATGTGCACTTGTGGCTACTTATTGGTTACCCTTGATCCAACCAGCAAATTTCATAAGCTCATTCCTAGCAGAACAAAGTCAATCCATCTCTATAAGAAATGAACACCTCTGATGCTATTCCCTTACCGCCCGTAGAACTTGCTCATGCGAATAGGCTCTTTGCTCGTACTTTATAAATTGCACATCCATGTTTTGGATCCAGAAATAAATAACAGCGAGCATAAATTGTGAAGGCTCATAGCCTAAAAATATGATTTCATCAAAACATTGCCGCATATTGCTCTAGACGATGGTCTCTTTTTTTCTACAGAAAAGGAGTGTATCCCAAGCTGATATGCTGTGTTGTAGCACAAAACATCTAGTTGTGTCAATCATGTCTAATGGAAGGTAATAAGATGTGACCGCTCTAATGTGATGAGTTGCAGTCTTGCACCAGGGGAACTTTAACCAAAAAGAAATGTGATTTCTTGGAAACAGAGCTTAAATAGAAGCGTTTTCAATCAAACCTCACATATAGGCAATGGAGCAAAACAATGATTTGGCATTTTAGGAGCAGCTGGGAAAACCTCTTGCCAGATGCACAGCTGCCTTCCAAAAGCTCTAGCACAGTCCAGCCAGTGGAGCTCTGAGACAGAGGTGCTTGAAAGGAAAGAGATTCTTCGTTCAAATCCAGAGGCGGCCCTCAAGCCTCCTACACTGCAATTACACCCCCACTGAGATGTCTAAAAAGGAGAAAGGGTTCAGCCTTTGTGCCAAATGAATTCCTTTCATTTCTGAAATCCATAGGCTCAAGGAGCCTTCTTGGTTGTTTACTACTGCAACAAATTTTGAAGATTACAAACTCTGTGTCGAAAGAAAGCTCTCTCTCTCTCTCTCTCTCTCTCTCTCTCTCTCTCTCTCTCTCT
>JAJKFI010000049.1:4648651-4678064 GCA_029204185.1 Lerista edwardsae | reverse complement strand
CTCTCTCTCTCTCTCTCTCTCTCTCTCTCTCTCTCTCTCTCTCTCTTTGTGGGAAATCTGGCAATTTTATGAGTGGGGTGGTGGTGCAGGAAGTTATAATTCTACAGTACATTTAGCATAAAGAAATAGATAACCAACACAAGAAATCAGAATGACAGAAAACAGTTTTGAAGTCAAAGGTGTTTTGGGAAGGGTACAAAAAGCTTCCTCTAAGTGGCCTGAGGCATGGCCTGAGTCAGGTAATAGAGCCAACGTGCTAAAACTAAGGGCACAATCCTAACCAACTTACCAGGTCTGACATAGCTGTGGCAATGGGACATGTGCTACATCCTGCAGTGGAATAGTAGTCATGGAGACCGCCTCAAGGGAATGTTTGTTCCCTCGCCTCAGAGCTGCATTGCCCTTACCCCGGTGCTGGAAAGTGGGTTAGGATTGCATCCTAAGCAGGTCTAGGTCTGGTCTGGCATGAGAAACTACGTGGGAATCATATACTGTACATGTCACCTTGAACTCTGTAACAGAAGGATGACGTAGATACAGGAGAGTGGCAATGAGATGCAAGTATCTTGTCTTCTGTACTCCGTGAGGCATCTGTTGTGCCCCTGTAAGATACAGGAAGCTGGCCTAAATGGGCTTTGGCCTGATCCAGCGCAGCTCTTCTTATGTTCTTATGAAAGACAGAATATAAATGTAATAATGATAAAATTTCCTGTGACATCTGAATTGATCCTGAAGGTCTCCTGCTTGCTGCAGTTGTTGTCTCTAGCGTAAGACTAGGCATCGCCAATAACAGTATTTACAGTACTAGTGTCAAACTGCGCTCTCCGTTTCAGTACAGGACAGAGGTATCTCTACTGTGGATCACACCCAGGGTAGTGGCACTTACCTGAAACTTGGCAGTCCAGAAGTTTGGGGGTGATGTTGTCATACAGTCCACAACCTTCCAAGCTCTTGCATTGATTTAAATGTGAAAAGCCTTCCTTCCTTCAATGATCTTTGCATGCTCTCATCAGCGAGTGGCAAAAACACAATCCACAGTGAGAGAATGCAGCAGCTGGGCCCAAAGCAGCCTGAAGATCATAAAGGGAGTCTCAAGCAGTGTGGTGGCACACCCTCTCTAGCCTTATGCCTGGGGGTACCCCCCTCCTCACCCTAGTGATGCCACTGCTAGAGGAGCTCTTAATATTTCAAATCCATTTCCACCTCAACCCAGCTCCATCCTGGACACAACATTGCTTTAGGAATTATCTTGATGCACTTGATTCCCAAATGAGCACCTCTAGATTGGTTGGTAAGAAGCATGCAAGATGTTTCCTAGGTGTCCTCTCTCAGAAGAGGTATCAGAGAAGCAAAGGGATGATTGGGAGGGAGGAATATGTCCCTTGATGGGACCATGCGACAGAAAATGGTTCAGCTAGTAATTACATCTGACTTACCTGTAAAATCTAAAAGAGGTATATGTACATACACTTACTCCTCTATTTTCCTGTTGGTGGGAGGTCTACAAGCCATGGCTTTTTTAACAGCAGTGGTTTATTATCCCCAACAGGGCTGTCAATTCAATTGAACCAAAGCACACTTTGTGACACTTCAGAGCAAACATCTTCCAATACTTATTAGCCACCTTGTACAGCCTGGCCATCATCACTTGATACATTTCTATCAAGCTTACAAAGCCTTAATGGTCAAGAAAGTGGAAAAACCAATTATTTCACCTCTCTGTGCTAGAGAGTTGTGAAATTTTGTCACTTCGAGATTTTTTTTTTTTTAAACACATGCCAAGCTTCTTCAAGAGTTTCTAAGGCACACTAAAGAAAGCTGGCAATATTCTCCTATGTCCTAGGCCTGGAAAAGGAAATTGATGATTTCCTTTTCCAGGGGTATGTGATTCTCCTGAATGATCCCAAACAAAGGGGAAGTTGATCTAATGGCCTATATATCATCAATCAATATAGCAGGTGGTGATCTATGCAATCTAGACAGCTGCCTATGAATCATTGATTGAAACCTTGGTGGATCAAGTCACCATTTTGACCTGGTGCCATCAGGATGTACATGGAATATGTGTGCAGGGAGGAATTTTGTCTGTGATGCCTCTTTAAAGCAATGTTCCTTCAATATTGCAATCATTGCAAAGGAGGAAGCTAGAGGAAGGATCTGCCTCCTTGCCTTCTTAACTTTTGATTTACTTAAAAGAGAGGAGATATAACATGCGTTGCTTTCCCACGGTCTTGCTTAGAACCGAGAGATCTGAAGGTAGTCAAAAAGATACCAGGGAATGCATTTCACAGTTAATCCATATTTAAAAATGATTGGGTATCTCGTCATAAAAGCTTTTATGGGCAGGTGTAGCTAGGTACAAATCAACCACGAAAGGAGTTTGTCATGTGTATTAACTAGAATGAGTGATGATTTCTTAGTACTTCTGTAGCCTTTTTTTTATTTCCATTTTTATTATTTAATGCATCAGCTCAGTATAAGAAGCAGACATCTGTCCTCTGGTTTAAAGCTGATAGGCAATAAATCTATTTAATGTCACACTGAGATGTAGGTTTCTAGCTGAGAAGTTTGCCAACACAAATGCTGCTCTGCTCAGTGTTTGCTCAGACCCTGACTCATGTAACAGCTGACATTTTAGCAGCAACTGGCGCTCTTACACAGAGACATGTGGGAAGGCAGAGATCAAAAACATAGGGTCGCAGATGTGTAGAACATCTCTTCTAAAATTCACTCTACTCCTTATTTGGGCTTTTTGTCTCAGTGCTTTCCACTATGAGGAACTGATAATGGCCTATCACGATATTTGGCATCTGGGACTCCCAGACCACACGCAGATATCGCGGGATGCTGTTTCTCCTGCCCACTAGCAATTCCAGTGGCCCAGGAGACCTTACCTTTGTCCCATGCACCCCCTCAGTAGTGTAGCCCAGGGCTAAGTCTGGATTTAGCCAGCTTTCCATTCCCAGTAGACGAGGCACACCAGGGGCTAAAATGAAGTATATTTATTTGATGTATTTTTATCCCGCCTTTCTCCAGATTTTTCACTGGACTCAAGGCGGTTTACATGGGCAGGCTGTTCCTAAACCCCATTTTTCAATTGGGGTTTTTACAATTATTGTTCTATGTACCATTCACAGAACCCTCAATTTCTTCAGATGTTTCCCTTTCAATGTGTGGTCATGATCCTGGCTGCACTCTTGCACCTTCTGAGCCTTCACAGTCCACCACAGATCACACCTTGGCCAGTCCTTTTGTCAGCTGACTCCTCCACACTCCTCCCATTCCTCCACAAGCTGTCAGTGACTTCCAGTCTCCCATCCAAGGCCAATCCAAGGCTGATCCTGCTTAGCATCTTCAGGCAAAGGCAACAGCTCAACCTCCAGACCACACTTCCTGCCCTATTAAAGCTACAACTTTCAAAATAAAGGCTTAGAGGCCCCATCAAGGCACAGCATAACTACTTGAAAGCTTAATGCAAAATAACAAAACTATCTCCTACATCTGACTACCTATTGCTCACTCAGCAGAGCAGAAACAGGTATCTTGGGGTGCAGGATGGTCTCTCCTCAGACACCTAAAAATCTTTGTTCAAATTTTTGAACAAATCTTTGTTCTCTCTTCTCCAATGCCTCTCAGCCCCGCTTTCCTTGGGCTGCCTGCTCCTACTTCCTCCCTCCTCCCAACCTGAGGTTCAAAGGACTCAGTATAGATAAGGTTTGGCCTTGCCAGTCTGGCTGAAACTGGAATGCTGGCTCAGCTGATGTGCTCTAGACAACACCTCCAACTCTTGTTGCTCTGTTCCCAGGAGGAGGATGGGAAGCAGAAACAAGGTAGGCTAGTCTCCAAGGTGGTGCCAGACTGAGGCCTAGCTCTCGATACCCCCTTTCTTGTGACACTGCCCAAATCTGATACAATCAATTCTCATTATCCATTGCGGTCAGATTCCTGGAAAACCCAGTGCATATTGAATCAGCAAATACCAAATAATTGATTCTATGGGACAGCCACTAAAACTGAGTGTTGGGAGAGTTAGAACAGATAAAACGAAATACTTTTTTTACCCAGGAGGTAATTAATCTGTGGAACTCCTTAACACAGGAGGTGGTGATGGCATCTGACCTAGGTGCTTTTAAAAGGGGATTGAACAGATTTCTGGAGGAAAAGTCCATCATAGGCTATAGGCCATGGGTTGTGCAACCTCCTTCCGTTAGTGCAGTAGTAGGCTACTTGCCAGGTGCAAGGGAGTGGCAACAGGATGCAGGCATCTTGTTGTCTCATGAGCTTCCGGAGGCATCTGGTGGGCCACTGTGAGATCCAGGAAGCTGAACTAGATTGGTCTTGGCCTGATCCAGCAGGGCCCTTCTTCTTAATGAGGCTAGGGAGAGAGGTACCTAACCTGATCAGGAATGCCAGCAGTAGATACCTTCAGAATGGCAAAGATAGGAATCAAAATAGCTTCTGCGGATGCTTCAAAGTGGCCACAAATAGCTTGAAAATGGCAGTGGATGCCACAGATAGCCAAGAACAAGCAGCAGATGGTGCAAACTGAGTTACACTCTTGTTCCTGTGGATAAGCTGATCCTTGGGAACAGAGTGTGTGGATGGCAAAGACTGATCGTACATCTTTCATATGTTGCTTGGGTTTGTTTTGCTGACCTTGGGTGTTTTATTTTTTGGGGCCATCTCAATATTTCGATAGAAAATGTTCTTCCTGTGATGTTCTTTATTACTATTCCCTTTTTGTGACTGAGGGCCACCAAGCCTGAAGGTCAGTGGAGCGACCAACAAAGAGTGTGGGTAATGTGTACGTGTCACCACAGATCTTAAATTCTGCATTACTTGTCTCCCAGGACTTCAGCAAGCTTACACAAAGCCCACCAATACATAGACAGGGCAAATCTATTTTGTGCTACGCTGGGAAAGTGCAACATAGGATCTGGCATAAAGGCTACCATGCAATGTGGTGATGGCCACTAGTTTGGATGACATTAACAGGGGGTTGCACACATTCATGGAGGACATGTCTTTTTGGGGCTACTGGTCTTGAAGGCTATGCACCATCTCTGAGTTCAGCAGCAGTACTGTATGTCTACGAATCCTAATTGTAGGGGAGCAATGGTGGGAGAGCAATGTGTCTTTATCTCCTTCTTGGGGGATTCCAAGAGGCAACAGAGGGCCATAGTAGAAAACAGGATGCGACACTAGATGGGACTTTGGCCTCATCTAGCAAGGCTCTTTTTATGTTCTTATAACCTAGGGCAGGTCTACCCAGTTGTGATCTTCCAAAATCAAACCTGCTTTGTGTGAATTAACCCACCCAATTTTGTAGGCCTAGGCAGTCAAAAAAAAAAAAAAAGAGCTATGACAATCATGGTGAATCACCAAATACAGCTACAAAATTGTTAACATTGAGAGGACAGGTTTCAATGTGTGTAAGCACTTTTGGACATACTCTGGTAGCTGGCCTTTTGTCTGGCTTAGCACCAAGCCAATATGTTGCAGTTGGCATAATCAGGAAACTGACGATCAGGATCTTCAGAACCCAAGGTCATCCTTGTGCCCATAGCCGTTGTATGGGAGTCTTCCAAGAAAGATGCTCTGTTGTTGCCTCCTCTGCCCCATCCTCACTGTCAATGCAAGTCTGACTTGCAGACCTTAGGGGGTCCCACCCAAGGTGGGAAGGAACCCATGGAGAGAGCAGATTGCTGAGGTTATCTGGACCCAGGCCAGCCACTATGTGACATCTGTGCTACACCTTCTGGGAATGAGGAGGGAGGGAAGAACCTACGCAGTGCCAAATTCAAATGGCCAATGTAGCGCCCCCTGTTTCTCCTAGCACCAACATATAGCTCATCAAACTTCTCAACAGAAGTCCTCTATCTCTACCCCGGAAGATGATCTTGTTATGTTTAACTTGGAGAAGAGAAGGCTGAGAGGGGATATGATAGCACTTTTCCAATATCTGAAGGGCTGTCATAAGGAAGAAGGGACAGATTTGTTCTCATCTGCCTGACAATCGAACCAGGTCCAATGGGTACAAACTGCAAGAGAGGAGATTCTGGCTGGACATCAGGAAGAATTTCTTGATGATAAGGGCGGTTCGACAGTGGAATAGATTGCCAAGGGAGGTGGTGGATTCTCCCTCATTGGAGACTTTCAAGCAGAGGCTTGACAGGCACCTGCTGGAGATGCTCTAGGGGGATGTCCTTCTACAGGCAGGAAGTTGGACTAGATGACCTTGTAGGTCCTTCCAACTCTATGATTCTATGATTCTACAAGGCAGACAGTTGCAAGAAAACTTTGTTCCCTTCACAATACATTTTAGACTATTTGGCAAGTGCTCTTTTGCATTCATCTTGGCTAAGATAAAATCGCAAGACTTTCTTTATAAAAATAATTCACATGGTCGAGGACGGAAAACAGTGATTCATTCCTCAAGTACCTCCAAATTTGTTGGAGATGGCATTTCACAAGCCCTAATGGTTACATAATTTTGAACATCAGTCTTTAAAATAGTCATGACAGATGGTTACTGAAGATAATGTGCTTTCTTATTGGCACTTGAGACACATAATTTGGGCTTTAACTGCGACTCTCAGATAGTTCTCGCATTTCCTGTTTTTAAGCAGCTTCACTCTCTGACCTGTGTCACCTTTCTTCTGCAAGATTCAGAACTCTGTTATGGAGGACCATTATAACTTAGAAGATTTCAATGTGAACAACTATAACTGTTGCAAATTCTGGTACACTGAGGGTACACTAACCTAGAGTTAAGTCAGCACAGGCCAGCAAAATTTGGCTGGCACAAGCAACACCGTAAAGTATGTTTGGACCACTCTTGGAGGCAGATTAACAAAATATTATGTAAAAGCACTGAACTAAAAACATTTTTTTTTAAAAAATCCCTCACTTGAAAATTCAAACTGTTAACACCCACAAACGGAATCTCACAAGAGTAAGGTCTGCAGCATCCAAAATGGCTGCTGCCAGCTCTCCACAACCCACCTGATATCAGGTTGCAACCCACAAAGTGGGTCTTGACCCACAGTTTGAATAACATTGCCTTAGGGAACAGGGAACCATTTTTTAATTTATTTTACTATGTAAAGCTTTGTGAACTACTCTTGTAAGTATTTGTTGTCATCGTAATAGAAGTAAGTAATGCAGAGGTCATTCAGTTCTCAGGTGCACTCTCTGAAACTCCATATGCATGGCTTGTACTTTTCTCTTGCTCGTCCACGTAGCAGTTGGAGGATATTCCCCCTAAGTGACACAATCCTTATGAGAGGACTGCAGCTAGTGCACGAAGGCCTTAAATAAAGTAGTACATTCTTCTGCAGGTACAAGTTCTTCTTTCTTCTCACCATGCTTTTGGTTGAAGGGTGGCTAGAAAATACCTTTATTTCTAGTTAACCCTGTTCAAAAGATAGTAACAAAACCCTTGATAATTCAGCACTGTAGTTTGAACTCCATTGCCCATGATTTTACAAGTGGAGCAGAGATTTCTAAAAATGTCTTCTTCATTGCTGCAACTTGACATTTCTGGATAATTTTCCCATGCCCTGAATCAATTGGGATCTGATTTAGCTTGCTTATTTGTGTTATACTACACTCCTATACATGTTTACTTAGTAAATCCCACTGGCTTTCTCCCAGATAAGCGTGTATATGATTGCAGCAACCTTATATATCTAGTAAAAACTAAAGAGTATGCTACTTTAATTTTATGTGCTGTATGAATATCTGAAAAGATTTTTTTTTTTCAAAAAACCAAAAATATTTGAACTGAAATATTTTATTAGTGGGAAAAAGCATGGTTAGTATTATTTTAATGATATATTTAAGCACATTCAAAGCTTTATTTGCAAACTATTTTTAGTGGAATACTTGCGAACACTTTAGGACATGACAGTTCAGTAACATATGCTTCCTTATTACAATTTAAAGGAAAAAATCTGAAGGTACTGAAAGTTCTTAGCATTCTAATTTTAGCATGTCCAAAGCTAAAAGTATGGTCTCTGGAATAAATGCAACTTAAAAACTCCAACATTCAACTAGTTTTGCATCATTAATTATGTTGCCCAATCCTATCCTCTGCTTGCTGCATGCTTTTGTGTGTGTGTGTGTGTGTGAGTGAGAGAGAGAGAGAGAGAGAGAGAGAGAGAGAGAGAGAGAGAGCTCAATCCTAATCTGGAGTTAGGCCAGCAAAATTTGGTTGGCACAAGGGACATCATAAAAGTATGTTGGGACCACTCTTGGAGTCAGGGAGGCCAGCACAGATGTGGGCCATCCTCTCTGACTCCAAGAGAGGTCCAAACATGTTTTATGGTGTCCCTTGTGCCAGCCAAACTTTGCTGGTTTAGTTTATGCCGGCCTAGCTCCAGGTTAGGATTGTGCCTTGTGTGTGTGCATGAGTTTGCGTGATCAGGAGATCTCAAGGTACAGGAACTTTTATTCCTTTATCTCTGGGTAAGCCCCCTGAAGATGTGTGGTTTCCAGCTCTATAGAGGGTGTAAGTCCGAGGAGGCGGGGTGGACCAAATTGAGGGGGGGAAATGATCTGGTATCCACATTTGCCCATGTGAGAACTTGTCCTGCTCTCCACTGCGTGCCTTGAACTGCCCAGTTATTCCCCCTGACATCCTTTTCCTCCCTGTTCGCAAAACACCCCCTGCACCAGCCCACCTGGTCCACTGCAGTCCATCCACACCAGCAGCACTCCTCAGATGCTGCTACTGCTTTGCAGCAGTGGCTTGGAATGGTTGTGCATGCTGTCAAAAAGCCATTTACAACAGTGGGGCGCATGAAGAGCACACGAAGCATCATATTGATGTAGGAGGACCCTCCCGGTGATTCTCCCAGAAACCATCGTGCTCCTTCCTGGCTCCCCAGCCACGCCAAGACCACCATGCTCTTTCCTGGCTCCCCAACCATCCTGAAACCATCAAGTTTCCCTCCTGGCTTCCCAGCCATGCTGAAATCACCAAGCTTCTCTCCTGGTTGCAGGCCCACAGCCCAGCCACGCTGCAACTGCCACGCACCCTTCACCTAACAATGCAAGCCTAAACCATTGAAGAACTACAGAACACCACCCTTGTAGTGTAGCACAGTAACCAAAGTAAAACAATAGAGGTCCTGGCAACAGTAGAAGCTTTAACTCTTGGTGAGAAAACACTTGCTGGCTCAAGTCAAATTGTTACCCCATTGTGGTTATTTTGGCCTATAGGTAAAATGGGGATTACTATGCTCATGATGGTCAGATAGAGGCGTAACCAGATACAGGACCTAGAAAGGAAAAGGGGTAAGACCAGGATGAGATGAGAACAGACGGGTACAGGTCTGACTCCATTTTGGAAGCTGCTCCCCAGCAAAAGTCAGAGAGGTGAGCTTCGGGAGATAGCACAAGGTAATGCAGACAATGCAATTGGTGCCAAGAGACATTCCCAAGTCTCCCTTACCTCTGGGTCTTGTAATGCAAATCTAATGTCTGACAAAAGAACATTGTGAGAACCATTTTAGCCTAAATCTATTCTAATCTGCCCGGGAGCTAAACTAACCTGAAAAAGTCTTTTTTGGACTAAGCCACTGGTTTCCCACCAGAGTTAAAACAGCAATCTTATCATTCAGATGCAAACCACTCCCGAGTATCCAGGTGATTAGATCAAGGTGGGGAGGGGAAAATTCTAACTCTTAAGGTTTGCGTCTTCCTGTAAGTACTTACCACATTGATAACTGTGTCTTAAGCAATCAATTGTGTCAAGCACTTGTGAAATGTCTCCTGTCTGCTTTTGTAATGTGCCAACCCTATTGTTATCTAAATGTACCTATGTTTGCATCTGACCCTTAGTTAGGATCACCCAAGAGGGGAGGGGGGAGTAGCAGCAAAGGCAGACCACCAATCAAATGTCTCACATAACCAAACCACCAATAGCAATTGACAAATGTTTTTATTTGTTGTTGTCAGTTCCATATTTGCATGTTCAACTGTATAACTGATCAAGCCAAAATGTACAATTTTGCACAAGTTCTGTAATCTCCTTGGAGGCATTGCAACGTGTGTCCATTTTGCTGATGTCCTTCACATGAGTAAAATGTATTTCTTTCTGCAACATCAGTGTCCAGCTGGCAATTCTTTTTCTTTCCTCGATGTTAAATCTTTGGGTAAGCTATAGCAGGATCCTGCCGAAGGGGATCGGGAGGGTAAACCAGAGGGGGTTTGCGGACTCCGCTTTGGCAGGAAAGGGGACCACACACCAGAGAAACGGACCTCTCAATCTCGGGGGTGCTGTCTCTCTAAAAGGGACAGAGGCTTAGCAAAATCATCTTCTAGGCTTGATTTCCTCCCACAACAATATGATTGGGCTGGAAATGTATGGAACACAACTTCTTAAACAATAGACATTTTTCTGCAGAAAATAGACAACATCAGGAAATGTTAAGCCGCAAACTAGCCAGACATGTCTTGTTTTCTACTCCCCCATTTGGAGTATTCAATGATAGAATGTGCTATCTTATGTTAGGCTGAAGGCATGGTGTGAATAAAAGTTACAATGGTATCACTGCCTGGCTTGGTCCTTTTACTCATCCCTTGGGCATGCTGACACCAGGGCCAGCTCTAGGAGAGGCGGGGCATTCCCATGGGGCCCCCTACTCACCAATTTAATACCTGACAGGGCAGCTGGCAGGCTGTCTTGTTAATCACAAATTTGTCTTCTGTTAATCCCAAGAGAGAGAGCCACCAGAAACTCTCTGGCTCCCGGGCTCTGACTGCTGTAGAAGGAGACACTGGAGTGTGTTTACTCCCCCTCTCCTGCTGCTCCAACCAGTAGAGTTTTAAAAGGTGCAAAGCAATCAGACACTAACTAGCCAGCATAAGTTGGCCCTGCAAGGAGGGAAGAGTAAAGTGTCACTGTTATGTGTATGGTTGGCAACCAAGCCTTACCAAACACATTTTACTTCCTTTGTCTAAGGCAGTGATACATTCACACGCAGAAGATTGAAAAGAAGAGGCATGAGGGCAAAAGCTGTTTCAGAACTTTCAACACTACTATCCTATCCACACTTACATAGGAGCAAGCCCCATTTACCTTGAAGGGACTTACTTCTGAGTGGACACACATCCCACCTTAAGCAGGGTGAGGTGGCTGATAATAGACAGCAAAAAAACAAAACAAAACTTTAAACTACTGCTAAGAGAACACACTCCCTATATTCACTCCATTGCTGACCCCCTGTAGAGTGCTTATACCTTTAACCATTGCATAGAAGAGGAGATTTGGGCAGGAGCAGCTCATCATGGAAAGGTTTCAAAAGCTGTACCTGCCAAAATTCTCCCTTTTGAAAACAGTCACTGTCATTCCACCCTCCCAGGCACCACCACAACTCCATTGTATGCAGCACACAAATCCAGCCCATTCCTAGGAACATTCAGTCCCATGCAGCCTTAACTGATGTTGTCAATCCAGCCATGATCCCAGTGGGTACACACTTAGGATCACAGGCAGATGACTTCCACCAAGTTAAAAAAAAATGACTGCAATTTAGTCCCAAGTGAACTATCAGGGAGGGTTATTATATTGTGTGTTCCCACCCCATACAGGGGATCACCATGTTAACACTTGTAATCCTAACACCTGTAATTTAGTTAACAGCCCCACTCAAAACAAATTTATGTCACGTAAAAGAATTTAGATGATCACCTAGATTTTAAAGTTGATCTGTTAAAATTCCCATTGATCTCATATTACAAAGTCCTCATGACAAGAATAGTTTTGAAAACAAGTTGTAAGTTAATTTATGGCATTCCAACAAAAATTGCCACTCAGTTTTGGCTGGAAAGACTTTCTATTTGAATACTTGAGCACTGAGTAGATGTGACTAAGATCCAGCTATTCACCTACTGGCTAAAGCAATTTTATTTTAATTTTTTTTGCCAAATTAAGTTCTGTCTCTTAATCTCTTCCTGAATTCAAACCAAAAACTATCTTCCTTGGAAAAAGCTACACTTAACTGGAAGGCACTTAAGCATCAAACCTCTTGTTTCTGAAGTTTCCTACTAGAGTAAGTAAGGTTTGCTGGGTCTGCTCTAGAGTAAGTGCTTCAAAATAAGGACTCAATGAGTTCTGCCTCCTGTTTGCAAGAGGTGCAAGGAACTACTATAAATTACTTTTAAAGGTGAAGAAGCTATAAATGAGATCACCTAAGACAACACAGGGCATTTAGAGACCCTGTTCCTATGAAATGAAACAGAAACGTTATCCTAGCTAGCCTGAACAGTTGCTGTATTTGAACCTATGCCTGCTTCCTTGGAAGCAAGCTTTTTTGAACACAGTGGAATATACAGAGTACAGGTAAACATGCAGAGGCTTAGGTTACATGGTAGGTTTTATAGGCACTCCCTACCTCCAGAGGGGAATGATTGTTGCTTTTGCATCTTTTTTTTTTCCCCTAAGGAGCCGCTTACTTGCAGTGTCTACAGAGATCTATCGGTCCGTCCCCCCTTACTGGAGTCTGCCAAATTTTTAAAATAACTGCCTAATTTGCTGCTCCTCTGCAGCTAAGACAGGTACTTTGTTACCTGTTGTAGCTGCCCACACTGAGCTGAGTACTTTTCCAGTGTTCATCCAGATTTAAAATTTCCTCCTCGTGACTGCAAACTCAGGCAGCCTACAGGAACGGGTCCTAGTACAGCTTGGTCCCACTGCCAGGAATCCCAATCCTGATTCCAACCTACTGTACAGAAGGGCAGCTGCAGCTGCCCTCCCATTTCCCCATCTCCGCTCGGGTGGGGGGTAATGGAGTTGGTTCAGAAACCACTTTGCAAAGCTTGCCTCAGGCTGCCTCTTGCTCACATGAAAAGGAGCAAGAAAACCAGCTGGCTCGCAGTTGGGTGCAGCCAAGTCAGAGCCTTAAAGGGGAAATGGCAGCTGAGGAAAAAAAGGCACTCCAAGTGCAGAAGCAGTCAATTTCCTTCAAGCTTGCAGCTTCAATTCCCCTTTATCTGCAGTAAAGGGGAAATTTAAAAGGGAAATCGCGGCTGGGGGAAAAATGCACTCCACGTGCAGAAGCAGTCAGCAAGAAGAAATGAGTGGGGCCCACTAGGGTGGGGTCCCCTGAAGCGTGGGGCCGATGTCTGACATTGGTCACATTCAGTGGTGGAATCTACCTGTGCTAACAACCGGAACCCATTTGCCTATTGCAGGGGCGCGCAGCAGCGACGACTGCAGTGGGCAGAGTGAGCCCTTCATGGAACAACCGGAACAGCGTTCCAGAGCATCCTGGCTACATGACATCACTGGTCACATCGGCCTAAGGCTGGCCCTGGCTGACACTGAGCTTTTTCATCAACCATCTTGAAGGTTTACAGCACAATTCTGCACATGTTTACTGCACGTGTTGACATGTTAAGTCCCGTTGTGTTCCATAAAATGTACTCTCATTTGTATGTATAGCATTGCACCCTTAAGTACTGAAATGAATTGCAACAACCACCAAGAAAAAAACACACACAAAGCAAACAGGAACTCATAAAAGCATAATCTATTTTGGAATGGTTCCAAAGGGGTTGTTCCTTTTTCTAGATGCATCCTTAGAGCACAGTCCTAACCTGGCACTGCTCCGGCACAGCACTCTTGCACTGGACCAGTGCTGTTGCAAACATACCGTCAGCTGCATCTGCACCGTAGATTTGGTCGCTGGACTGGCGCAGGCAGCAGCACTGATGCATGGGCGCTGCTGCCACTCGGCCAGTGCAGACGTGCGTGAAGGGCATGCCAGAAGTGTAACGGGGCGGTGCTGTGGGCATACATAGTTCAGCGCTGTCAACTTGCATACATTCTTCCCATTGCCTCCCTCCCTCTAAATAAAGACAAGATAAGATCCTGGGACGGATCCTGTTTGTAAAGAGCATACATGTTAACACCTACTGCCTGTGTTTTTGGGGCGGCTTCTTTCCTCACTTCTACATAGCGTTGCTTTGGGTTAGCACATCCTCCCTCCAAGAAGGCATTAGGTCACCCTGCCTGTTCACAAACTACCTTCATCCAGTAGTGTCATTCAGTAATGAGGAAGCGGAACGCTAGGCGGGACTTACCCCTTGATTGACAGGGAGCCTGCAACGCGTCGCCGCCTGCCATTCTGCCGCGGGGGCTTCTTCCGGGTGGCGCGCCCCTCCGTGGCTCTCCGCAGCACCCAGCGCGCCACCCAGGCAAGCGGGCACCCCCTCCAAAGCCAGGGGTGCCCGCACGGCGCTCAGAAAGGCAGCGCCGCGTCAGCAATGGGCAGCCAATCAGGCGGTAAGTCCCGCCCAGCGTTCCGTTTCTTCATTACAGAATGACACTACTGCCTTCATCCCATCACAGACTTCCAGCTACTGGCATTTGGGTGAACACTGACTCCTTGTTCCTTCCCCCCCCCAAGAACTCTTAATCTGTAAAAGAACAAAGGCAGTGAGAGGAACGAGGTGTGGCATCTGACCCGGCTGAGCACTTGCACAGGTCAGCACAACATGTCAGCCAGAGCGTTCAATTAGAAAACACATTCATTTGCATTCCCTTTACATTGAGTCCTCCAGGGTAAATGATGACGACACAAGAGACCATCAGTCCAGTCTCCAACAGCCCAAGGCTGCTTGCTTCAGAGAGCAATCCTAAGCACAAGGGACAATGTAAAGTATGTTTGGACCATTCTCAGAGTCAGAGCGGCTACACACAGACTTGTGCCATCTTCATTGACTCCGAGAGTGGTCCAAATGCAATTTACAGTTTGGCCCTTGGGCTGGCCAAACTGTGCTGGCCTAACTCCTGTTTAGGATTGCCCACTTAATAATATCATACAGCAGACTTCCCAATGACATTTGCTTTGAAAACTAAAAATATAAAAACATCAGCCTCTGGGTATGGTTTGTGTTAAGAACGACAGAGTTCCTGTCAAGCTCTTCATCAACGGCTAGCTTTGCATCAGAATAATCATCCTTCACTGGGTTGTCTTCCTTTATGATATCAATTAGCAAACAATCTGTTTTCCTGGCATAAGGCACAATTAGGATGCAAAAGAGAGGCCTGTGCAGCAAAGCATATTTCAGGTGCAATGTCTGGCTCCCCCAAGAAAAGGAGAAATTGATTTCCCCTTGCCAAAGCCGGCAAGGAAGGAAAACATCAAAGGGACGAGCCCAGGCATATTTACACTCTGTCTACCATTTTACGGGAGCTGACATGGTATTTCACTTTTAAATGATTTTTAAAAGTGTCTCTCTCTCTCTCTGACTGGAACAGTCTTTGTTTCATCACTTGCTCTGCATTATCATTTCAAAAGGCTTCAGAGAAGCCTCCAGCACACACTAGAGGGAGCAAGTGGGCTATTTTCAAACTCCCTGGGACTGTTTACATTCAAAGTACTTCTTCAAGGATACCTTATAGGTTGACACATTTGGTAGTTAGATATTGGAGGAGGGAAGGGAATATCCTGTTGTTCAGTGTTTAACTTTCATACACTCCTGCCTGTTTCAAACATTTATTGGTTTGGTTATTGGTAATAAACCACATGTGCAGGACAACAGTGAATTGGATGCGGTGCTTCTATCTCAGCAGAGCTGAATTTTTGCTGTTCTTCTATCTATCTCACTTCTTTTTTTCTGTGGCAATGTTTTCCCATTGTTTCTTGCTTCTCCGGGGTGAATTATATTCCCCCAGCCAGTATTTTATATGCCCACAAGCACATTAAGGGCCCAATCCTATCCAATTTTCCAGCCCTGATGTAGCTGTCTCAATGGGGTGTGTGCTGCATTCTGTGGTGGAGGGGGAGCCAGAGAGGCCTCCTCATGCTAAGGGAATGTTTGCTTGCTTACCTCAGCACTGCATTGCAGATGAGTCGACAACAGAAACTTGGATAGGATTGGGCCCTAAATCAGTGGTAGGATTCAGGGGGTTCGCCCAGGTTCTATAGAACCTGTTGTTAAATGGCCGGGCCGCACCCACTCGCTTACCTCGGCTGGCTTCGGGTTTTTTTTTTTTGCTCCGGCTATGATGTCATAGAACTGGTTGTTAATTTATTTGAATCCCACCACTGCCCTAAATCCCCTTTACAACTGCAAACTCAGTTGCCCTGGGCATCTAGAGATCAGAATTGTTTTGACAGGGATCTCCAGAATGAAGGAGATATTACCCAGCCAATGAACTATTGAACTGCCTCAGTGCACCAATGACATGTTAAACTGAACTTCAAAAATACAGGAAGTAGCTCTTTCTAAGGCATTGAATCAACCGAAGCAGATGCCCCTAGATTTTTTGGCACATCAAAGAAATGTTCTGCTTCAGCTAGCCCCTCTGTTTCACTTACACAATTGTCAGAACTTCATACAAGTTCCTAGCTAAAGGCTCTTTTCCAAGTAGTCAGTGCACATGATGTGAAAGGTCTGGTGTGAATGGGTTTGTTGTACACGCACAATTTCATGGTCCTGGACACTTTTGGGTGAAGTTTTGGAAGTCGGTGCACAAAGACCACCGTGAAGCGTATTTGGACCACTCTTGGAGTCAAGGAGGATGGCGCATGTCTATGTGCTGACCTCTCTGGCTCCGAGAGTGGTCCAAACCTACTTTACTAACTATCCCCTGCTAACCAGGCAAGAGGCACTTTTTCCAGTGGTGTTCCTCTTATATTTAGCAGGGGGAGAATAACAGTCCCTCTTCACCCCAGCACAGTGTCTTTTCTAGTGGCTGCTGCTGGTGGTAGTGGTGGTCTGCATTTTTTTTTTTTAGATTGTGAGCCCTTTGGGGACAGGGAGCCATTTAACTTTATTTTTTTGCCTATAAACCACTTTGTGAACTTTTCGTTTTAAAGCGGTATATAAATGCTGTTTGCTTGCTTTACGGTGTCCAAACTTGACTGGCCTAACTGCACCGGCCTAACTCCAGGTTAGGATTGCTCCCTCAGAGAGGAAGCAGCTCCAGTGAAGAGGCCTGTGCTGCCCTGCCAATGCTGCAGAATGGCCCTCAGCCACCAGCGGAGCAGAGGTAAGTGCCGAGAGGCATGGGGTGTGTGGACGGTGGCAGGAGGGCAGGGAGGAGGCATTTCTGGGAGGGGCAGGAGGGCAGAACAGGGGGAGGAAGTGGCCTGGGTGGGGGTGGAACTGGCAAATGTGTCATCTGCCAGATTCTATCCCCTTTCAGGCTTAAAAGCCCGACGGGCTTCTAAATTGCAGGCACAGACTCAAGAAACCCCATTGAGCAGGCTGGCTCTTTACTTGGGGAAAGGATCTAGGGATAGCCATTTGAAGCCACTGCTTGTATGCTCGTTAGGAGTGGGTCTTTAGAGTGTTCACTTATTTGGAAGGTGACCTTTCAATATCTGGTGTAAGATCCTTTTTTTAGAATTTCAACCTTGCCGTCAATTCTTCCAAAAAAATATCCAGTGTGATTCTCATAAGGCTCCATAAACCTTTGATCTCACCAAAATCCTCAGATTTGATGCCATAATTTGCAGCCCACACCTTTTACTAGTATGCACTTTGCGATAGTATGTCACAGAATACCAACTACCTAGACCTTCAGCAAAATCCAATGTGTACCTACACTGAAAGAAGCCCCATTGTGTTCAGTGGGGCTTACTCTCAGGGTGATGTGTATTGCAGCCTTAGACAAATTCTACCCATCCATTCATTTTATTCATTCTCTTTTTGCTTCCTTCAAAATGCCTTTGATGTTTCCCCCAGGCAGGGCCTTCCACGTTCTGCTCAAAACTTGGTAGCCAAGAGTCCCCCTGAGAAATATCTTTAGCCTTTTCAAAACTCTTCTTACCTTTCCTGAGATTCCTTGGATGCTTCACCTTTGAAAATTCCTTACTGTGAAATTTATCATCCTTACAGCCTGGCAAAAATCTTCATTCAAAGTGATTGGGCTAGGGTTAGGGTATCCAAAACGATACGAACACTGCCATACTCTGCCATACAACATTGCTCCATCAAGGCCAGTATTGCCGACTTGGACCTGAAGTGAGGCCTTTTCCAGCCCTGTTTCCTGTGAATATTTGATTTAAGGATGCAAAGGCTGAGGGCTCAGTCCTATTCAACTTTCCATGGCTGATGAAGCCATGCCAATGGGGTGTGCGCTGCATCCTATGAGGGGCAGACATGGAGGCGTCCTCAGCCTAAGGGAATGTTTGCTCCCTTACCTCCGGATTACATTACAACTGCAAGGGCGCTGGAAAGTTGGATAGGATTGTGCCCTAAGCCTGGCACATGTCAGTTGGTGTTGCAGTTTGGGAGTCGGACTTTGATCCAGGTTCAAATCCCTGCTCAGCTATGTAGCTTCCTGGGTGACCTTGGGCCAGTCACACATTTTCTCAGGGTGCAATCCTAAACTGAGTTAGGCTGGCATAAGCTAAGCCAGCAAAGTTTGGCCAGCACAAGGGACACCGTAAAGTATATTTGGACAACTCTCGGAGTCAGGGAGGCCAGAACGCAGACATGCCCAGTGTTGTCATCTAACAGCCGAACAAGAGGAACTCTCCATGGGCTGTCCTGCCCACCCGTCACCATTCACCGCCACTCCGTGATGGACGCGGCGCTGCGAGGCGCTCCTGGCACCCGGCGTGTCCCCCACCCGTCCCCGCCGGTGAGCAGGCGCCCCCTCCGAGGCCAGGAGCGCCTCACAGAGCAGCAGTGAATGGCGACGGGTGGGCGGAGCTAGCCCACGGAACGTTCCTCTTGTTCGGCCGTTAGATGACACCACTGGACATGCCCCATCCTCCCTGACTCCGAGAGTAATCCAAAAACACTTTATGGTGGCCCTTGTGCTGGTCAAAGTAGCTTACGCCGGCCTAACTTCAGTTTAGGGTTGCGCTCTCAGTCTCTCTTACCTCACAGGTTTTTCTTGGTGAGGACAACAGGAGGGAAAGAACCATGTTACACTGCCCTGAGCTCCTTGGAGGAAGAGTGGTACAAAAATAAGAAAAATAAATAAATGTGCTGTAACCACTCATCTAAGATCGTTGTTTAGAGGAGAGAATCGGCCTTACTTTTACCTCTTATGCTAATTTCCACAATATGCATTTTTTAGATGAATGTTGTACATTATATTTCAGCAACTGGCCCTGACTGGAAGGCCCTGACTGGAAGAGTTGAGGAAGATGCCTTCTCCTCAGCATGCTTTCTCCTCAGCCAACTGAAGCACACCCACAAGAAAAAGATATCAGAGAGCAGTTTGTGCCTTCCACAATCCTGACCTCTGAAGGATCACCCCTCCACTTTTTCTGATGGATACATTTCTTTATTTCACCTTTTTTATGGCTAAAAATCTGATTCACAGCCGTCTAAGCAACCAGTCTAGCACTGGCAGCTAAGGTGCCCTGAGTGAGCGACAGTATCTCAAGCTGGAGAAGGAGGTCAGTTGAACTTGGGGAATTCCCAACTCTGAATCTAAACATTAAAGGGGAAAAAAGAGACACAGCAGCACTGCAGCCTTGAGTAATACAGACACCAAGTCCAACAAAGTTAGGAAATTCAAAGTCAAGTTTTCTACAGCAACTGTAAATCAGCCAGCTTGTAAAAAGCAAAAAAGGAAAAAAGGAAAAAAAGAAAGGCAGATGGAGGCAACAGATTATTTTCCATGGTTCCTAAGCTATTCTTCATTTTAAACAGTTTGTTAACCCTAGTGGTGAGCTTTCCTCCTGATAGAGAACAATAACCTAAAATAAGTAACGAATGATAGGAAAAAAAACGACAAAGATAAATGCTGAATATAAGCTGTTTGCTGAAGAACCAAGCAAAGGCTAGGGGGAAAAACGACACTTCCAGCCTTACTCGCAGTAGTATGTCATTGTGAGGAATGACCCTTAAATTTCTGATTAAGAGCACGGCACTGAAGTCAGGAGAAAGTTCAAGTAGCTTCCAGTCCTGCTAAGTTATTTAATACAAGAACGAACCTGCAATGTACAGTAGGCTGCGCAACGTTGTCTTCTGGGAACAATTATTCTCTTGTTTTAGTCTACATGTGAATGCAAATTTATACAAAAGCTCACAAGTGGGCCATGAATGTGATAGCCAGTTCTACTCGCTTATCCCTGGCATCTAGTTCTCAGAGGCGTATAGCCCTGATTAAGGAGGCTCCACTACTTAGCTATCGTAGCTAATAGCCGTTGAGACACCGATCCTCCACTAATCGGTCTAATCCATTTTAAGCTACCTAAGCCAGAGGCTATCACTGTAAGCAAGCAATTATTTGATCTTCAGTTGTCTGCATCATTGGACTACCTAAACTCCTCGAGTGTCAAGACCATGTTTAAGTTTAGCTCTGACTAAGTAGCCAGGCTTGATGCACTGCTGTGCTATGTTTAAATAGTGGAGACGGGCTTTATCCACAATAGAATCTTCATTGAGCCAGGTTGGGAGATCAGTTCAAATGGCTCCATCAGCATGTTTTAAGGGCACAAGTGTGCACGTTCTGCTCCCCCTGCTGGAGAACTATTTCACTTATACCATCATGTGAGAGGATGGACCTCACTTACATGCATATTTACATGCATGTAAGAGGGTGATTTGGGCAAGCCGACCCTCCATGTAATTAAATGAATCAAAGCAGCATGCCAGATGGGGGAGTAGGACATGTGTGTCCACATCTGTTATCGCATGGTGGGTGGGGCTGCTTGGCTGTGTCACCCAAACTTGCCCCTAGTGTCATAGTTAATCTGAGTACTTTTCGATGTGAATGGCAAATCCACCCTGCGCTTGCACTGGGCTCCTTCCAAATGTCCTGCAGGGCAGAACACAAAGATAAGACTATTCTTTTACCACTAGACAAGAGTTCAGTAACCATGTCCCTGATCAAGAGGCTTAGAAGGAACTGGTGGCTTGGCTGGTACGAGGAGCAGAATCTTGCTACTGCTGTAGTGTAGATAATTTCAGAGAAAGGGTAGCATGTGGAAGATAGGAGTGTGGGCTCCTGTCAACAGAGGTGTTTCTACAGGGATGGCAAAGCTCTAAGTTTTGCAAGAAGCCTTACCCTGTCATGTAAATCCCTCCTCTCCCTTGCTGCTGTAGCCACTAAGCAATGCCAAGATGTTGCTGTTCCCTGTGAGGATTGGCTAAAACGTTGCAGGAGAGGAGTGATTTCCACTGCAAGGTAAGGCTTCTTGCAAAACCTAGAGCATTTGCCATCCCTGTAGAAACGCCACTGCCTGTCAAGCAGTTCAGCCTGGAGGTAAAGGGTCTATAACCAAATTCAGCCCAATACGTATCCCCCCCTCATGTAAACTTCATATTCTCCGGTGCCTCACAGCAGGGCCAGTCCTTCCATGTGGGTAGCTCCTCCTCCTCAGATAGGTGGGCCAGTTCCAAGTTTTCCTGAGGGGAGGGGCGTCCAGAAGTCACCCAGACTGGCCTTCACCTTGTAAGGCACCAGTTGGTCTTCCTTCTACTCAAAGCGACAGCGCATCAGCGAAAGTGAAATTTGACAGCATGGTCGCGTTTGCGATCGCTATTCGCTTCAGCGTGCCTTTCACTGCCAATTTTGACAGCGATCTTCCTCGCAGAGCATTCTGGGGCACGTCAGGAGCGGGCTAGGTGGCACGTCTCTGTGAAGACGACAGACGGGTGAGTTCCTCCCCTCTGCTATATTATGGAAATGGCTGACACAGCAGATTCTCAGGCCATGGCTCATGGTGGGACTGAGACACCCGTTGCCCTTACTTGGGAGATGGTTGAGGCCAGGATTCAGGGCATGTTTGATGCACAGTTGGGGGCTTTGTCATCTCTGCCTGCCACTCAAGTTGCCCCAACACCTGCTGCCCCGGCCTCTGCATCTGCCCCGATTCTGTCTCTGCCTGCAGAGGTTTGTGTTCCCAAAAGGGACAGTTGAAGGGACAGTTGTGGGACTAATTCCAGCAGATCCCACGAGGTTGGTTTGGATCTTGAGGAGTCTGAGTCTGATTCCTCTGCAGAGGATAAAGACATTTCTGAGGAGGATCAGGAGTTGGGTTCAAAGGGATTTCACCTTTTTTTTTTTCCTGACTTGTTTCCCAAGATGTTTTCTAAGGTACTTTCTGAGCTTAAACTCCAGAAGGAGAAGTCTGCGGAGACAACCTCCCCAGAAGGTGCGTGGGGTGCTTCTGATGTTCTTCCTTCTCAAGAAGGAACCCTTAAGGGGCTTCCCTTGCCTCAGTATTTTCGATCGCTAATCGACAAGGAATGGAAAAATCCTATCAAAAATAAGGAAAGGAATAAACCGGCTCTGCGATTTTACAATTTGGATGGGGAGGACATGACTCAGCTCAGACATCCCCTAGTGGATGCTCCCGTGGCAGCCCTCGGTTCTCCCTCAGTGCTTCCATTGGATACACAGAGTTTCCCTAAAGACCATGTGGATAAAAAGATTGAAATTGCAGTCTGGAAATTGCAGTCTTTGATGCTTCCTTCCAGGATGCCCCAACACTGGTAAATTGGCATGGGGTGGTGGTGGGCAGAATATGGGTGGACATGGGCAGAATAGGGGCAGGTAGGGGGAAGAATAGGATGGCACCAGAGCAGAGAGGAGGTATATCGAAGGAAAGAACGGGGTGTGTATTGGTAGCATCAACTCTGCCAATATTCTATAGCCTGGAGTTCTTAGGCTGGAGTTGTGCCAGCAAAAGATCTGGCACAGGTCGGTGTAGACCTATTGGGGAACTGAAGGCTTACCGTGAGGTAAGGAAAAAAAGTTCCCTTACCTTGGAGGTGGTTCCAGGACTGCCCCCCCCCCCCGGCAGGATACAGAACATGCTCCATTGGCACAGCAGGAGACAGGATTCATTAGGACTGGGCTTTGAGTGTATTCTTAAAGCTTGATTTTCTGTACCATCCTAACCGTTTCCTGCAGTTCTGCCAACATTCTATCATTACAAAACTATCATTTTCTATCTCACCACAATTTAGTCATACAGAATATATTGCTGGAGTTCTGCCTGAGACTGTTGTCTGTTGCTAAATTTTTAGGAATGGGGCAAAACTCACAACATTTCCATAAAGCTGCACATTTTAAAATTGTTTATTTCAGTACTTTGGGGACTGAGAAAAGCGTCAGTAAAAAAGAAATCAGCTTTTTCCCAGTAGGTGTTTATGAACGATAAATGTATATTTAGCTAGAACACATGGCAAACACACAGGCATGACTGTGATTATAAAGCTGTCATTCAAAAGCATTTTCTATCTTCATGTATTGCTCACAGTCTGCTGGAAAGAGACTAGGCCAGACTAATGCAGATCTAGGATGTGGTGAGACAGAAGGAGCTAATCAGAGAGATGGTGGTTCTACCTAAACCTTCTTTTATGTCTAATAATGAGAAGGCCAAGCTGCACAGTATGTTAAATTTTGAGGTCTACCTTACCTGCTGGTCTGCCTACAGCACAGCAATAGCATCACTCATTCAACTGGGAAAAAGGGCCTATGTGGACACACGGCACACTTGAGAGTAGGAACAAAGCCTAGTCATCTGTTTACTTGAATATCTGTTGTCAGAGCTTCCCAAACTATGGGTCACAACCCACCAGTGGGTCACAACTTTATTTTTTAGCAGTGCTAAAAAGAAAGTTGCAGGCTGGCACCAGCTATGGTGCCACAAGGCATTCTGGGATGCTACCCAGCCTCATGCAGCCAACAAAGTGGTTCACGGTGTGACCCAAAAAGATCCCAACAAGATCAGGAAGTGCTGCCTCATATGGCATCCAAAATTTCCTCCATGAAATATTTTTATTTTTCTGGCCTAGAAGAGACACCTTAAGATGCTTCAAAGATGGCAAAAATGAGAGCAGAGGAATTAAGAACAGAGGAATGACTCCATGGATGTTGGAAAAGACAGTAAGAATATTTTTACTGAAATAAACACTGAGTGATTGAACCACTCTCGGAGTTAAAGAGGATGGGGCACATCTGTGTGCTGGCCTCTCTTACTCCGAGAGTGGTCCAAATGCGCTTTACAGTGTCCCTTGTGCTGGCCAAACTTTGCTGGTCTAACTGTGCTGGCCGAACGCCAGGTTAGGATTGCACCCTGAGAGTGATCCAAACATGCTTTGCAGTGTATTTCCAACAGTCCTAGGCTGGCACAAGGGACTTACGCTGGCCAAGTTAGGATTGCCCCCTTAGGGAGCAATCCTAACCTGCATTGGAATAGGCCGGACCTGCTCACCTGCTCTGCATCCTAATGACATTAGGAGGCAGCAGTAGCTCAGCACAAGGCAAGGGAATATTCTCCCCTTGCTTCAGGGCAAGCCCCAGCCAGTCTTATGGGGCTGTTTGGACCTGCGCCAGCAAAAGAGCAGGCACAAGTCCATGTGTCTATGAGCGGCCCGAATCAGGACCGCCCTCTTCCAGCAGAGCTAAACCAGTGCTCGACTAGTGCAGCTGACGGGTGTGGTGGCACCCATGAGATGCTGCTGCTGCTGCTTGTGCAGGCACAGAAAATGAGAGAGCAATCCTATACCCCCGTTGCACTGGCACTAAGCTCTTGCGCCGGCTGAACACTGTTGCAAACGTGCCGTCAAGCGCATCCACGTCAGCGTTATGGCGCTGGACCGGCATAAGCGTCGGCATTGCTTGGTGGGCTCAGGGCCTCCACGAGGGTATTCCAGAGGTGTTCCAGGGGTGTAACTGGGCGGCGCAGTGGGTGGAGATGGGGGTTGTGATGGAAGACGGCCGTAGTGCCATATCCTAACACCCCTCCCCGACCAGGGTGGCCCCGATTCAGACCGCTCCTGGCCATGTTCCTCTGCGCCTGCAAAACAGCAGGCCCATAGGGGCGACCGGGGCTTATGCGGGTGCAAGGGGAAAACCTCCCCTTGTCCTACACGTTGTTGCTGCTGCCTCCTAATGGGCTTTAGGATACAGCCCTGTTATGTCGACCTTACTATGTCGGCCTTGCTTAGGATTGTGCTGTGAATCTGCAACGCAGACACACCTTATGGCCTGTTTGCAACAGCGCTGGTCTGGTGCAAGAGTGCTGTGCCAGCGCATCGCCAGTTTAGAATTGTGCCCTTAGTGCAATAATCAAAGCTGAAGACATTCATAATTATTAGGAGTAATTAAACAAATCATTTTAGTTGTAGATCATTACATTTTCTAATTGTTTTCTAATGATTAAATAATTACTATTGTCAGTTTGTCTCAGTGACATTAGAGTCGAATAATGCATTGTCAAAAATAACAGAATTACTGATGTATTACACATTTGTTTCTCCTTCGGCTCAGCAATCTTAACTCTGGCATAATACTAATTTACTTCTTTAGCCAACTTTGGCCCTTTCAATTCTCCTGCTTGGACATGTAATTCTTCTGTCAGCCTACTCATCTGTTAGCAGCCTGTTCTTGTTGTTGCTTTTCTTTTTTAAAAAAAAGAAAGAAAGAAAAGAGATAATTGCAAAATGTTTTAATAAATGGCTTCTGACTGCAGTAACTAACGTTTTCAAATTCATTTCCTTTGTGACTTAAAAACAAGTGTTTATTTAGATGATGCCTTCAGCAAGGATTCAGTGGGGAATTTATTTTATGTCACAGATTAAATTATTTCTTGTTTATTCTCCTCACTTGAAATGCATAATTAATATTTCACAGCATGCTCAGATTAGTAGTTACATTTTCTTCTTTGCTTAATTTTTAAAAGTCACTTACAGTGCTCTTACTGAGATTTAGCCCTAGTGCTCTCACAGTGCAGCCCATAAATCAGGTTAAATATTTGAGTAAGTGAACTCTAAAGCTTCTTTTGAATCAAGAACACTTATTTACACTGTTGGCTTCAAAGGGCATACCCAGACAAGCCTAATTTGGGCTTGAGGTATATTGTTTGTTTGCTCCTGACAGACACAGCAAAGACAGAGCCTCAGCTTGTTCTCTTCTCACTGGGGGGAAGGCTAAGTGTTGCAGGAGCCTGAGCTCTTGTGTAAAGCAACCCCTCCCCTTCTAATCAATCAATCAATCAATCAATCAATCAATCAATCAATCAATCAATCAATCACTAGTATTTATATACCGCTTTTCAACACAAAGTTCACAAAGCGGTTTACAGGCAAATAGTAATAATAAAGCTAAATGGCTCCCTGTCCCAAAAGGGCTCACAATCTAAAAAGCCCTCGAAGTCAGCTCCCCACAGCCCTGAATAGCTGTGGAGACGAAGGAGAGTGGCCGTGTCACACAGGAGCTCAGACTTGTGCAAAATGTAGCATTCCCCCGCCCCCTGCCATAAGAGTGCCACTGTCTCTTCTGCAGGTCCATGCAGCTAGTAAGGAGATGAACTTCCTTCCTCTAATCAGGAAGAGTTGTCAAGAATGTCTTCAGGGAAAAAAAAAGTCTTTTCCTGAGGCACTTTTCATAGTACTTCAGGTTGTTATTGTTTACTTCAGGGATGTCAAACGTAAGGCCTGTGGGCCGGATGCAGCCACAGAAGGCTTCATCCAGTTCACATGAGTTGGGTTCTCCCGGCACCACCATCAGGTGTTCTCAACTGCTGAGCTGTGCTTAGATGTCACTGCTTAAAGGGTGCCTGTGTGATAATTGGGCTCCCATACCTTGAAAATATGATCAAGATTGGTTCATTTTTGTAGCTAACTAATTCATACGTGAGAAAAAAATGCTCATCGCCTGCTTAACGACTAATAAGCTGTGCTTATTTACATCTGGCTCTCACTAGGTATCATGAATGCTACTCAGGGTTCAATCATAACCCCAATCATAACCAAATTTCCACCAGTGACATAGTTGTGCCAATGGGGCATGTGCTGCATCCTGCAGTTGGGGAGAGGGGCAGTCACAGAGGCCTCCCCAAGGTAAGAGAATATTTGTTCCCTTGCCTCAGAGCTGAATTGCCCATATAATACCCCTCTGCTGGAAAATTGGTTAGGGATTGCGCCCTCAGTCTCTGTATGAAACAAGTTTGTCACTTCTAGTTTAGTTCCTTTATGTATTGCTTTTCAACAACAACAATGTTCTTAAAGAGGTCTACATAGGAAGAAAAAGATGATGTTTCAGGGTGGCTTATGGTCTTAAACAAGGCCCCACCAAGAGCCACTAGGAGGGATGCTGTGCTGGAACATAGACAGTTGCTTGCCCCTGCTAAATACATGAGGTGTCTCTTGGCCCAGTTAGCAGGATAGTGCTTGTGCCCTACTGCAGCCTACTTGCCCTCTGCTTTGCCCTTCCTTTTCCCACTGCAAATTTCTCTGAATCAGATCTATAGTAGAAAACCACCCTAGAAATCACATGAATCAAAGACAACTTACGGACAATATCCCAACCCACATTTCAGTCCTTATAAATATCACTCACCAAAGCAGAATTATTTGACAGGAACCCCATAATATACGCACAAGAAAGGCTTTCTCAGTATTATACTGCCAGCAAGGACTAGGCATTATAATCCTTCTTGTAAGTCAAGCACAGCTCCATTAAGCTCCATATTTTTTTTCCCCTGACGTATTCTGAGGTTGCTATAAGGGCAGGGAAATTGTATTACTCTAAATGAAGCTTTCTACAGAATACAATGAATAAGTAAATGCACCTGAGCCATCAATCCAAAGTGTGTCAGAAAGGCCACAGAAAGAACTTTGTTGTTTATCATGCTTTCGCTACAAATTTCTGTACAAATATTAACTTAACCAGCAACCCAAAATTCTGACCTGCCTGTCTCCTGTAGGAGCAACGGTAGCAAAATGGCTACCACTGCATCCCACGGGATCTGTGGCTGTCATGGGGGTCCCCTCAGGGGAGATAGCTCCCAGGGAAAGCCCCAGCTCCCACAGTGGGACTCCTCTCAAGTCTGCCTGCCATTTTGCAAGTGAAGAATCGAGCAGCCCCATGTTGGACTGCCCAGCCCGAGGCAAGGCATTGGATCTGGCTTTGGAAACCATTTGCAGGTCCCACCCCCACACAGGCCCAATCCTCCCCTCCCCACCCAGCTCCTCCCCATCCCCGCCTCTCCCTCACCTCAAATCTGCATACCGGTCACCGGCACTGCTGGAGCACCAGTGGCCCTTCTTTGTGGCACTGAGGCTGGGCTCACCCAACACTGGCCCAGCACCCGTGCACTCTGTGTCATGAACATGCTTTACGGCATGTTGGCGACACATTTAGCCCGTAGTACATGTGCACCACTGGCAATAAGCCCATTTGATCAGACCGCAAGAAACAGAACAGTTTCCAAAAAGAGATCGCAGAATATTCTAGGCCAGAAATGTCGCTTTGGGTGATACTTTTTAAACAAATTGAATAACTGGTAACAGTAAATGCCCGAAGCATGCTAAATGAGAATACAGATAATCCCAGATTATGTTCGGAATATTAACAAAAAGACATGAATGGAAACTGAGAATCATATTTATATCAACATTCTCTGGTATGTCTCTGAGTTTTTAGACATTCATGGAATTTGTCTGGGATGATCATTCACAAGATTAAAAGTATTCACTGTGGCATATATTCAGTGGTGTCATCCAAATGATTTAGGAACAGGTACTCACTTTTGATTGGCACTTGTCGGGGTCCGCCCACCCAAAGTGACATCATAAGCCGGAAGTGATGTCGTGGCAGGAAGTGAGGTCATAGCCGGAAGTGATGTCATGATGCTGCCGCCACCACGCTGCCTGCTTGCCTGCCTCCTCACAGAAAGTGCAGGCAATGGCTGCGGGCATGCAGTACACATGCGCAGCTGCTGAGCCGACCAGCCGACAGGGCCAGCTTTGAGTGGGCGGGGCCAGCTCAACTTCTAGGAACCGGTACGCACGTAGTGGTGCGTAGTGGGTGCATGACATCACTGCATATATTGCTCTCCTCAGTATTTCATAGGTCCCACAATTTCGATGAAAACTATTTCAAAAAGAATGAATACTATTTCAAAAATTACAGTTGGTGCTTGGTTTCTACATATGGGCACTAGCTGTAATCTCATGCGGACACCACTGAATTCAATGGGGCTTACCTCTGAGTATATGTGCATAGGATTGCAATGTATGTGGTACCAAAAGTGGAGGCTAAGAGCCAAGAGGTATGGCCAAGGACAATGCAGCCATCAGGGACATGGTCAGGCAAATGAAAATGCAAAACAATCTGTGATGTTAGTCGGTGGGACAGTTTTTTTCAGACTGGAATTCTGTGGGGTCAGCTGACCACAGACAGGAGGTCAGCTGACATGATCAAATTGGTGCTACAGCCTACTAGAGAGCCTCTGAGCCTTCAGAACCTAATCTGCATCATTTTGCTGAGAGAACAAACATTGTTGGCACAGGGAATAAGATGCTGAAGGTTACTGAAGGTCACTTGCATCTTCAGATAGACCCCCATTCCTGTTAAGATCTTTACAATTAGCTATAATCCAATACAGAATTAGGGGGCCTGGGATGGGTAGAGTAATAGACAGAAATTCTTTCTTTCTTTCTTTCTTTCTTTCTTTCTTTCTTTCTTTCTTTC
>JAJKFI010000049.1:4596427-4648641 GCA_029204185.1 Lerista edwardsae | reverse complement strand
TTCTTTCTTTCTTTCTTTCTTTCTTTCTTTCTTTCTTTCTTTCTTTCTTTCTTTCTTTGTTTGTTTGTTTGTTTGTTTGTTTGTTTGTTTGTTTGTCTTGCACAACACTAGAATCAGAGAGCATCCAATAGTATTGACTAGAGGGAGATTCAGGACATACACAAGGAAATATTTCTTCACCCAGTGCATAATTAGTGAAACATTTGCTACAGGACGTTGTGATGGCACCTGGACGTCTCTAAAAGAGGATTGCATGAATTCATGAATGAAAAGTCTGTCACAGGTTACAAATCATGATGACTGTATGCATGTATCTGGGGTTTAGAGGTAGCCTGTCTCTGAATGCCATATGCAAGGAAGTAGCAATGGGATACAGTAATGGGATGCAGAGGCATCTGGTGGGCCATTGTGACATACTGGAAGCTGGACTAGGGGGGGGGGCCCTTGGCCTGATCTAGCAGAGCTCTTCTTATGTTCTGCTGCATAATTAAAATGATTTCAAGAGTCTTAAGCATGCCTTATTTTGTGCTGGATTGCAGAACATTAATTTTATGGCCCTGGAAAGAAACTATGATATCCTCCACAAAAGCAAAGCAGGATAGGAAGGAATGTGTGCAGGTTTTCATCCAGGTCTAATTCTTTCCTTTTCCACTTCATTGTTGTACATATTTCCATTCCAAGGTATCCAGTCTTGTTAGTCTGCTTGAACTTAAAGTCATGCACAGCGAGCTGATTTGTCTCTTTCAATTGGATTCTGTCTTGCGGTGACCATACACTCACAATCCTGTGCCCTCGCTTGCAGAGGCGTTTCATTTAATGTTGTCAGCACTTCTTTTCTTTTTCCCGGCAAAAGACAAATTGGCACCTTAGGTGGACTGCAAGCAGTTTCCTATACCGCACATATATCACACGTATCTGTGTTAATGAGCATGCAGGGACAGTGGTTCCTGAAGTCCTCAAATCTCAGGAAAGCACAGGAGAGCTCTGTGTTTTGGTCAGCACAGAAGGACAGCATCTTCTTCCCCAGCACACTGTACCTGTGTGCCTGTAGCTAGAAACTTTGTGGTGATGGTGGCCAAAAGCAGCAGAGAATCATTATGGAACAGCCAGAAAATAAATGCATGTGTCTGGGATGTAGAGAGTGGCGAGAAGGAATTTTTTTTCCCTCTTGCGTAACTCCAGAACCAGGGGTCATCAACTAAAACTGACAGTGCAATCCTAAACCCTGCGCAGCGTCGGCACAACAGGGTTGTGTCAACGCAACCGCTGCGCCCTTAGCGCCGACATGGGAGCGCCAATCAGCACCCCCGCATCGGTGCTAAAACAACAGGACCGGCGCTGCAGGCAGGACTGGTCCTGTTGCACCCGCGCAGCGCCTCCCTTGAGTCGGCCGAAGCCGGCCAGCGCAAGGGAGGCACCATGACAGGGCAGCTCAGGGATTGGTGGGAGGAGGGCGGCACCTGGGCGGGACATAGGCACGTCCAGGATTTGGCCATAAGGCCAAATCCTAGACCCATTTGGGAGGCTGTGCAGCCCTGATTTGGGCCATGCGGTCTCCTTGGATCTGTGCCTGCTATTTAGTGGGCGCAGATCCAAGGAGCCCATAGGGGAGGCTGGAGCCTCCCCTATGGTAAGGGAGCGAACACTCCCTTGCCATGGGGAGGCTCCAGCCTGTCCTAAGCAGCGCTGGATATGGCGCTGGCCCATCGACCTCGCCAGTCCGGCGCTGCTTAGGATTGCACCCTCAGTATCAGGACAGTTACAACAGACAATCAAAAATATATCTTTATCCAGATAATAATTAATTGGTGGAACTCATTGCCACAAGATGTTGCGATGGCACCTGGCCTAAATGCCTTTAAAAGGGGATTGGACAGCTTGATGAAGGAAAAGTTCATTACACATTGTAAGTTTAGTAGCAAAGTAGCAATGTTTCATTCAGCAAAGTAGCATTAAACATTCAATACCCCACAACAAGAATCCGGGCCCAATCCAATTTCCCAGTGCCATTGCAGCTACAATGCAGCCCTGAGGAAAGAGAACAAATGTTTCCTTACCTTGAGGAGCCCGTTGTGGCTGCCCCCTCCCCAGAATGCAGTGCACATCCTGTTGGCATGGCTGCATTAGTGCTAGACAGCTGGATAGGTTTGGGCCATCCAAATGAATATCCAATGAATGCTAATGAAAATGAATTAATTGTGTCTGTCTGAGGGCACAATCCTAACCAACTTTCCACAATTGACATAGCTGTGTCAGTTTGCCATGTGCTGTATCCTGCAGTGGAATAGTAGTCACTGAGGCCTCCTCAAGGTCACAGAATGTTTGTTCCCCTACCTCAGAGCTTTATTGCCCTTAACCTGGGGCTGGAATATTGGTTAGGATTGTACCCTGAATCCTGTAGAATGCCTGGATGCATGTATTGCATTTTGTCCAATAGGTTCAATTGTGCACACTGAGAAGTGTAATTTTGAGTAATTTCTTCAAAATCTTAAATCACATTTCCATCCGGTAGTAGCCAGTAGACCAATCCAGTAATCAATACACAAAAATGAATTCCTTGCCCTTCATTTCTTTGCAACCAAACTGCTCCCTTAAGTGTACTTTATACAAATACACAAACCGGCTGCTTTCCTGGCCATTTTTTATCTGCTCCAATTGACATTTTACTTTTTTTTTTGTCTCAGGACAAATAGGTGCAAATAAAATTTTGCTTTTAGAGAGGCAGTTGCATATTTAATTGACTTTTTTTTTCTGAAGTGGAAATAAAGCAGAAGGCTGTTCATAGCCAAAGTCACATATCAGCCAGGAAATATAATCCCATTACGGCTCCACCACTCAGGCAGCTGCAGGATCGTATTCACAGTCATTATAAAAGTAGCACATTTGTACTTGCCTGGTTTGAAATCAGATCATTTTAAATGGCATAAAATTAATCAAAGATGTGTTTCCTTAAAATCCATAAAACCAATGAGTTCCCACAATATTTATCTTGGCTGCTAAAAGGATTATAAAGGTTAAAGTGAGAAAAGATAAATGCATCATTTTGCAAAAAAAAAGAAAAAAAAAGCAAAGATGTGCAACTGCTGATGAATGGCTAATTCCAAGAGGTTGCAAACTTTTGAGGCGTGCACCAATATATTTGTAAAACTGCCTTTTTTTCTTCTGTTAGACGAAATAAGCCTAGCAGCACTAGCAGTTTTATTCTGCTGTGTTTAATGTAATTCTTATTGTAATAATTGTAATAATGTAATTCTTATGCCACTCGGCTGGAATATGCCAGCTCTGTCTGGTATAGATGTAATCACGCAAACAGGTGGATGCGGCACTACATGAAATGGCAAGACTGGTCACAGGATGCCTAAAACCGACTCCAATACAAAAGGTGCATTACCTAGCTGGCCTGCCCCCTCCCAAATTTCGTCGGGAGAGCGCAGTGCAGAAGGAGCGGGTTAAAGCGACGTCCCTAGAAACACACCCACTGTATGGCCATCAACTCCCACCATCAAGACTGAGATCATGGAATAGCTTCCTTAGGACTGCCCCCCCCCAATAACCAATCGCCACAGACTGCTTTGGAACTATGGAAAGTGACGAAGGAGCTGCCGAGTGAATGGGCACAAGCATATGTATGCCCTCCACCAGGCCAACAACAACCGTGGCCTGTATGGAAATCCTTAAATTGACTGCGTGCTGGGGTAGAAAGATCTAAGGACAATCTAAGGAAATGGGGTTTCCCCATAAAAGACATGCTGTGTGAATGTGGAGAAGAACAAACCATCTCACATATGCTACAGTGCACACTGTGCCCCTCTACATGCACAATGGAAGATCTTGTGTTGGCAAGGGAGAACACTGTTGAAGTGGCCCAGTATTAGGCAAATGAGATGTAGTTTGTATTTTATTCTAAAAACATATTTTGATGTATGTATAAAACTATATTAATGTAGGTGCTTCTGACACGAATAAAGAAAGAATGTAATTCTACATGAATGAAGCATTTGGCCCTTGTTTGTTTCTGTATTTTTAAAAATGAAATAAAGGATTGATCGGTATAACTTCATGCAATAGTATGAAGGATGCATTCTTTTTACATGTTCCAGGAGAAAACAATTTTGAAGTAATCTAAAAAAAGTATTATTTGGGTTCCTTCACTGTCTTTACATGAACATTTTCTCAACATAATTGTTCTTCAAGGGATGTGAAAACAAGAGTTTCACGCATAACACCATTCTCTATACTTTGAGGACTCAGAGCCTGATAGGCTTAATGCAGGCAGTCCACTCGTACTACCCACATCCTTGTTGCACAAGAGCCATAAAGTGCCTCCAGGGCTGGTGGTAAGTAATTACTGCCAAAGCTGGGGTGGTTCCATAGCGATGCCGTCTCCGCATGGCTTAGAGAGTGGTCCACCAGCTGTCAAGCTTGGAGTCCACTGGTTGCTGGTGTTGCAGCCTTTCTGGGTGGGGGAGGACTCGGAGGGCGTTCTAGGTTGGAGGGAGGGGAAGGCGGTGGAGAGACTGGTGGTGACCAGATCCCAACCCCCGTGAAGGGCCCTGCGGCCTGACATGGAGGGCCTCAACTCTGTGCCGGCTAAACAGCTAGTGCAGAGGTTATAGTGGACCACTCTCCCGCCCTGTGCCCTTACTCCACAGGGCCTCCTGCCGCTGCCTGGCTGCCACGGGATGCAGCAGTAGCCGCTTGGCTGCCGCTGCACTCCTGTGTGGTCGGGCAGTTTAGGATTGGGCTGCCCGATACTTCACCCTGCCTCCCCCTGCAAAGCTACTATGACTAAATTTGTTGGGTTTGTGGGTGGGAGGTTGGAAAGAGAAAGGGCTTGGGTTCTCTAGGCCTTGAGGTGATGTTTCAGGCCTATGTCACCCAAGATCTTGTTAGACCTAAAGTTTACCCAGGGTAAGGCTGCCAGATCACGCAGCAGGAGAAAGCAGGTTACTTTTTAAGTTTCCTGCTGCACTGAGAGAAAAGGCAGTATAGCTCCTTCCCTGTCCCTGGTGCCTACCTCCTTTCTAAGCTTATATACTAAATCCCTTTGGCAGCTGGCAGTTAAATCACTGCCTCCCAGATTGAGGTGGGTGTGGAATCTCTGCTTTTACATTCAGGTGTTGGAAAGTGCTATCATGAGCATCATGTAAGCACATGTGTCAGAGAGAAGGAAGCCAGAGGCTGCAGACTGACCAAGGAAAGTAGTGCCTAGTGCCTAGCACAGGTACCAGACCTTACCTTTCATTTTCCTTTTTTACTGTGTCAGCTGCTACCATCCCAAACTATGGAGGCCAAGTGGGAGAGGCTGTCTGGAGGGGAAAGGGAAAAAAAAAAACACCGTTCCAGAAGAGCCCAGTACTCCAGCTGTTCTTTATCTAAAATTTAATCAGAGTGAGTGATTGGCAGCCTAATCCTATGCTTCCCCAGTGCACAGAGGGCTGAAATAGCCACTGTTGTATCCTATGGGCCCAGGGATCTCCTTGGGGCAAGAGAATAGCAGTTTCCCTGTGTAGAACATGGCTGGTTCTGATGGGTCTACTTGAGTGTATCTGTGTCAGAGCACAATCCTATCCTGGAGTTGGGCCAGTGCAGTTAGGCCAGCAACGTTTGACTGGTACAAGGGCCACCGTAAAGCACGTTTGGAACACTCTTGGAGTCAGGGAGGAGGATGCATGCCTGTATGTTGGCCTCTCTGACTCTGAGAGTGGTCCCAACCTACTTTATGGTTTCCCTTATGCCGGCCAAACTTTGCTGGCCTAAATGTGCCGGACTAACTCCAGGTTAGGATTGTGCCCTCAATCTCTGAGGTTTAGGAGGTGGTTTAGGATTCCTCAACAGTCTCTGCCTCTGCCCCCACCCCCTCCTGGCCCCAATCTGTCCCATGTCTGCCCTCCCTCTGCTCAATTCCCCTCTCCTTGTTTCCCCCTTACCTTTCCCTGCCCCCCCAAAGTCTCAATTACTACTACTACTACCACCACCACCACCACCACCATCATCATCACTGACAATTACAAAATCATTGCTTTATGGAAATACATTGCATTTAGTTTTACTCACCCAGTATAATGTGGCTTTTGACCAAACATGATGTGACATTTGATGTGTCATCACCCAGTTCAAGCTTATGTCTATTTAAAAACAACAATGCACTTGTTTGTGCATTATGGGTATAGGGAATGGCACTTTATTATACTTCCATGACACTTTAGTGCTGAAAATTGCTCCTCCTCAACTCACAATTAGGGCACTAGTGCACTAAGCAAAGAAGGATGGGGAGGAAAGTTCTTGAGGCTCAAAAACCTTCATGAAACATATTGAAAAATGGTCCGAAACGAACAAGATTTGTTTCTTGTACACATGCTTATTTATCTGCAGTTACAGGTACCGTTAAAATGTGCACAAGAGGTATTTATCATTGCCTCACAATTTGCAGAAATTTAGCTGCACGACGCCCATCAAAACTAATAAGGCTCCCATGGCTTTATTCCCTTATACGACTTGGAAAACCTCACCATCAACATAATTCTCACAAAACTCAATCCATTCAGTTTGTCTAATGATGAAAAGAATGACCCACCAAGGAATTCTGCAAAGAAAATAATTGAAACACTAATTTGCTCCTTTCCTTGAACTGATAAATCACCTCCTATTTACACACACAACCTAGTGGTAGGAATTTGTCCTTTGAATGCTTCCTTCTGAATTATTTAGCATTTAGCATTATTTAGCATCCTGCAGCACCAAAAATTAACATTCAAATTCCCTTTAATGTTATTTAGCTGATATCGTTTTCTAGGGGTGGATATTTGTTTTCAGATCCATGAGCAGGATAACAAAGCAAACATTTTCTTCCTGTTTCTAACATGGATTAATCGTTGACATTTGGAGTGCAATCCTAACCTGTAGTTAGGCCGGCACAGTTAGGCCAGCAAAATTTGGCTGGCACCAGGGCCACCATAAAGAACGTTTGAACCACTCTCAAAGTCAAAGAGGATGGTACACAGTGATGTCATGCAGCCGGAACGCCCGGAACGTCGTTCCGGTTGTTACAATTAGGCGTTCCGGTTGTTACAGTTAGTGGACTCCGCCCACTTAACTCATTGCTGGCTCGTTGTTTTTTTTGCTTCGGGTTTTTTTGGTCCGTTTTTTTTTTTTGCTTTTCACTTCGTGTTGGTGTGTGTGTTTTTTGCTTTGCACTTCATGGTTTTTTTTTGTGTGGCTCCATTTGTTAATTGGACCAGAAAACAGGGCCATTTCCCGCCCATTTGAATTTGAATTTCAATTGCAAGCAGAGGCAAATCTAAGGGAGGGCAAAGCTCTTAAGTTTTGAAAGAAGCCTTACCTTGCAGTGGAAATCACTCCTCTCCTTCACCATTTTAGCCAATCCTCACAGGGAAAAGCAACATCTTGGCGTTGCTTACTGGCTACAGCAGCAAGGGAGAGGAGCAGTGGTGACATGGAGGGGGAAGGCACCGGAACGTGCGTTTCAGAACCTAACCTTAGGGCTGGTTCCGCCCACTCATCGCTGGCTTTGTTTTTGTTGTTGTTGTTGTTGTTTGCTCCGTCCCCCAGCCTCTCTGTTAAGTGCTCCTAGAAATGCAGACCTCCCTCCTTGCAGGATTGCCCCCAGCCTCTCCTTTAAGTGCTCCTAGAAATGCCTTTCCTTTCAGACTTCCCTTGCAGGATCGTTGTGCATGAAGAGATTTTGTGTGAGCACAGAGCTTAGCATTGCTGCACTTCCTTGTAGCCTGCAATTCACTATATCGATCTTTGTGGAAGTTGATTTTCCCTGTGTTTGGAACTGTGGTGAGTTCTCTAGAAAAGTGTAAAGGGAAGATGTACACGTAGTTGTTGTTCTTTGTGGGTGTCATGAAATTGTGGTCTCATGTGAACCTGGTTAGTTGGGAGAGAACTACTCAAGTGTAAATGGCTCAGGTGGGGGTGATTAGTTCATTGATATAAAGTTAAAAGCCTCAGGGAACAGACCCCTTTGGCTGCTCTCAGGGAAGGTTAGCCTCACTATGTGCTGTGGAAGCCGGTTGTAGTCAGTCAGTAAGGTAAAAATCCTATAGGATTTTTTTTTGTTGTTTTTGTCCTTTGAGTTCCTCTCAGTTAAGTTATAAACAAAGGGGTTGATTATTGTCATTTTAATATTCAGGTTTTATGGTACAGAGCCTCTGTAGTTTATTTATAACTCTTAATATATGTCAATAAAATTGGGTTTTTTACTTCTGTTATTTGGCTTTCTTTTAAGTGGGATTTTTGCCCAGGAGCTCCCTTTGTTGTGTTGAGCCTGGGCTGGTGGCAGTGGCAGCTACACCTGGGGAGGGGAGTTACACCCCCCCTCAATGGGTTAACTACATTTCCTCCCACAAGGTTCGTTGCTTTTATTGCTGGAATCTTAAAAGATGTGGGTACTACTTTAAAGCACTATTTGTCATAGTGAAGCACGAGATTTCTCCTGCCTCTCTTGAAAAGCAAGAAAGTTCTTGTGAATATGAGACATAGTCTGTGACCATTCTATAGTAGGTCTACTAAAATGACATGCAGCATCCTGTTGGTCTGGATGGCATCAAATGAAGCTTGAACTGGGGATACTGTGGACTAGTAACTTGCAAAGTGGATCACTATATGATGTAAATCTAAGTAGGAATCATAGTTCAGTATGATGGTTTCTGTGAATTAAGCTGTTGTTAAAGGCTGATTTTCCCTCCTGCCAACTCTAAAGTTTGCACAGCGTTGATTACCCAGCGCAGTTATTTACAGGTGATAATTATTATTAATTGGGCATGATCCAGTGTAATTTAAGTGCTTTTACATTGCATTGATTTTGAGTGGTCAAACGTGTGCTTAACTCTCCCTCCAGTTGAAATCCCTAAGACATAAAGACTGATCTAAACTGTTTACTCAGAAGTCAGCCCCATTATTTTCCATTGGATCTTCCAAAAAGACAGGCTTATACTTGCAGACTTATGCATATATTGCTGAATGGCTTACTCTTTAGAAAGTGTGTTTAGAATTTCAGGCTTGAGAACTATTGGCTGAATTCTGTCCATAATGTAAATATTATCCTATTTTCCTGTGTCATTGCATTCCTCCTACCTCCAAATCACTGACAGTATGATGGGTTTAGAAGACCTTGTGTACATTCTGAGACCTCTTTAGAGTATGGTCAGGCACATGCAGCCCAAAAGGATTAGATTGGGAAGAGCTGACTTCCCCCTTCTCAGGCCTTCTTAACATGCTCTGAGAGTGATCTGGAATAGTTTGGGAATTGTTGGGTCTGCTTGATGACGTCACTTCCTGCCATGACATCACTTCCGGTGGGCGGACCCCAGCAAGTGCCAATAAAAAGTGAGTTCCTGTTCCTAAATTATTTGAATGACACCACTGATGGTACACCTCTATGTGCTGGCTGCTCTGACTCCCAGAGTTGTCCAAACATACTTTATGGTGTCCTTTGTGCCAACCAAACTTTGTTGGCCTAACTGTGCCAGCCTAACTCCAGGTTAGGATTGCGCTCTTGGTGTGGGTGTGGCAGGTGAGGCAGACTTACCTTACCTGAGTTCTTTGAAAAGTGCTGCCATCTCTGTGATCACAAAAAACACTTACTGTACATCCCACTAGCTCTGAACAGCTGGAACCTGAAGGTTGTATTTATAGGATCACAGCCACTGCAGCAGTGGCTGCACTTTTCAAAGAACTCAGGTAAGGCAGTTCTTCCTCACCTCCCACGCCTGCACTGTATGTCTCTGATTTAAATTAAGGTCTAGATTCTCCAGGGAGTTGCAGACCTACCATTGTGTGTGTGTGCGTGTGGGGGGCAAATGCTCCAGGAGCAGCAACAAGGCAGCTTGCGTCTTGGAGGCAAGTGATTTTTGGCCCTCCTGCCGGCCCCTGCTATCATATGGCTCCAAAATGGAGACTGGCATGGCATGGGGGCAGGGCAGAGCAGCGCACAGTGGCATGGAAACAGCAGAGGGGACGGACCACCTCCTCTTCTGTCCCTGGGTGGGCCCATTGGCTGGGTCCACAACTGTTTCCAGGTTCCTTTTTTTTGAAGCTATGAAACAGAGTGAACACATGAAATCCATCACTCTGTACTTCAGGAACTATGCTGTCCTGCATGGTGGAAACCAATGGAATAATCAGGCAATCCATGTTTCATTCCAAGTTTCTGGTAACAATGTTTTTTCCTTTGTCTCAGTTCAGAGTCTGCCATATACAGGCAGAGGAGGAACTATTGGTATTGTGGTAACTTTCCCAAAGCAAATGCAGCTAGGCCATGCAAAGGGGTGGGTGGCACAGGAAGTGGCCCATACATCTGAACTGGGGAACCAGAGATATTGCTGACCAGAGATATGGGCTATTCTCCAACCCCAGGGCCCGTTTCAGCAGTATGACCAATGCTGTATGACCATAAGTACTGTATATACATCACCTGATGACTGCTGAGTTTGTGCACTGGTGCCAATAAAAAGCATTGTCCTTGAATTGATACGAAATGTCTGCTTGTGGCGGTTGATCCATGCCGGTTCATTCACACATGCAAGTCACCGCTTGATGCTGATGGTGAACACACATATATGAACCAGTCTGTTGAAGTGAGGCAAAGCAAAACATATAAGATGCATGCCCCATTAGGTTTTGTGGCACAGTTATTGTTTCCATAAAGCACAGCTGATGGAGTACATGATCAATGCACACACTTCAGAAGGCAGCATCAACAAAGTGGCTTGTTAACAAAGAAACCACTTGCTTGGTTGAGTTGGCCTAACTCGGTTTAGGATGCACCCTGAGTCAGGCCATTTCCCCCTCTGGATCAGAACTGACTGCCCTGCCTGACAATGGCTCTCCAGAGTTTCAGAGACGGGTCATTTCTCAGCCCTACTGAAAGACACCTGGGTGTGAGGGTGCAATCCTAAACTGAGTTAGGCTGGCATAATCTAAGCCAGAAAAGTTTGGCTAGCACAAGGGACACTGTAAAGTATGTTTGGACCACTCTCAAAGAGGCCAACACACAGACATGAGCCATCCTCCCTGACTTCAAGAGTAGTCCAAACTGTGGCAATTAGGAATGTGGGGGTCCCCCTTTGTACTAGCCGGCAGCAAACAGCAGGCAGCAAAACAGCAACCAGCGGGATTGCCGTCTTACTCTGGTCAGCCCTGGCAAAGCAGAGTGCTGGCATGGTTTTGAGGAGTCGTGGAGACAGCCCGGAAAGCAGACTCAAGGACACAGATCAGCGGAGTTCCTCACCACAGTGTATTTACAGGATGGTGAAGTGATAACACAGCAGCAACAGCATAGGTCCCACGCAGGGGAACCAAAAGACAAACTCACTGCAACAATAAATTCTTCAGACAGACAGAGTGCTCCGCGGCACTCCGAATTTCACACAAGTTGGTCTTGGAGCAAATAATAATCCTTAGTATTTATATACCGCCTTTCTAGGTCATTAGATTGCTCTTTTGACTTTATTATTCAAGGCAGTTTACATAGGCAGGCATTTCTAAACCCAAAGGGTTTTTATAATCACAAATAGTTCTAATCTTACAAGAACTGCTATATTCAGATGACACTTTCAAGTCCAGCCTTTCTCTCTGGCTGCACGACTGCCTCCCTGCCGGCTGATAAATGGCCTCTTGCTCTCACCAAGAACAGCTGGTCCCCCTCTCACAAGCAGCCAGATAACAGCTCAAATCTTATCAGCCACATTCTTGAGGTCTGCCGCTCACGGAAACTTCCGGTGTTCTCAAACAGGCAACCTTCGGATCTTATCTTCGGGCATGACTATGGCTTTTACCCTCTCAGCTAGACGTCCTGTATAAATGCTCTGCATATATACAAGGCTTAGCCAATCAGTGCCTGTTGCTGGGCGGGCTGTGGGGCAATCAGCCACACCCTTTTGCACCTGGCTCTAGAGTCACTCAGCAGGTAATCAACTTGCACCTGCTGATGACTTAGCAGTTTGAACTAACAGGCCTAGTGCTGTCTAGCTGGGGCCTAACTTTCATTCAGGCCTGGCTTGTGGCCTGGCTGTGGGCATCCTCCAGCAACTCTCTTTAACTGGTTTGAGGGCACAAACCTTGACTCCCCTCCTGAGTTCTGGCTGGATGCCCTGGCACACATGGTTACATAACATGTTCCATTCACAGTTACATACATCAATATTTTTCTAGTGAATACTTCCATTACACAATACAAGTGAGCTACACAGACACATTCAAACAATTCCAGTTATTTGACAGTTTACATTTCACTGTGGTTCTGGTCATTTTCCATCATGCCCAGGTTCCTGATCATTTGGTTATGTTTTATGCGTCCTAGTGCTTTGGTGAGCCCATCTGCCACCATTTCCTCTGAGGGACAGTATTTCAATGTGATTAGCCCCCTATTAATAGTGTCTTGCACATTGGCATATCTGACGCCAATGTGTTTGGTTTTGGCTTTTATTCTATCTGCTGTGGCAAGGACAATACATGCTTGGTTATCCTCCCACACACAGATTATACTCTGGGCCCACAGGACCCAAGGCTCCATAGCCAAAGCGGCACTGGGTCGGGATCCCTCCGGGCTGCAGGTGCCAGATCTCGAAAACGCTCCTCCGGAAAACGAGATAGAGCATCGGCGATACCATTCTGCAGCCCAGGAACATGTCTAGCAATAAACAGAGAGTTATTCCTAAGACATTGCAGGACAAATGCCTGGACCAATACCATGACTCGAGGGGACTGTGATGTTTGACTGTTGACAATGCAACATCATGATGTTTGACTGTTGACAACAGCCTGGTTGTCGCACCAAAAGCGAATGGTTGAGTTTTCAAACTCCCTAGCCCAAATGTGAATGGCCACCACAATGGGGAACAGCTCTAGGAAAATCAGGTCAGATGTTATACCCGACTGTACCCATTCACAAGGCCAAGGAGCAGAGCACCACCGGCCTCGACAATAAACGCCAAAGCCGTGGCCGCCAGCTGTGTCTGAGTGCACTTGGAGATCCACCTCTAAAAGGTGATCAGCCCGCCAAACGGAGCCTCCATTGAAGTCACTCAAAAACACCAATCACATTCGCAGGACTGTAACTGCTTCAACGAGATCTTATCTGCTAGGAAACATTGCTGCAATAGGTCGGCCATCGGATAAGCTTAGCTTCCGGCAGCCGGCTACAAGCTGCCTCGGTGTCCAGTTCTACCCCCAAGAAGGTGAGAAGGGATGACGGACCTTCAGTTTTTTCATGGGCAAGAGGGACCCGAGTTCCCTACACAGCTCCTGGAATGCCGCCCAGCAAGGTGGCACACTGGTTGGTGCCGGCCCTACCCATCATAAAAAAATCATCCAGGTAGTGGGCGGTGCTATCCAACCCGGACCTGGCATGCAGGGAGAACTCCAAATAGATGCTAAACCTCTCAAAAGTCAAGCAGGATACAGAGCATCCCATAGGAAGAGCCCGGTCCAGATAGTACCCGCCCTCAAAGAAAAAACCCAACAAACAGAAGTCCCTGGGCTGCACTGGCAGCAGCCGAAAAGCTGACTCGATGTCTGCTTTAGCCATCAGAGCCCCTTTTCCACAGCAATGAAGTATGTGCACTGCCCCTCCCACCCAGCCAGCCAGCCCATTGCCACAGCCTGTCCTCCCGCGCTCACAGGCGAGCAGCGCGTCGCTGGCATTCTCTCAAAAATAAATTCATTTAAAATTAATCTTTGAACGTGATCCTGACCTGGAATTTGGCTGGCACAAGAGACTTGTGCTGGCCCACTGTCTGAGTCAGGGAGGATGGCGCATGCCCATGTCCCGGCCTCCCTGACTCCAAGAGTGTTGCAAATGCGCTTTACAGTGTATTTGTGACATTCCTGGGCTGGCACAAGTCCCTTATGCCAGCCAAACTCCAGGTTAGGATTGTTCCTTGAATTGTAACACTCACAGGATTTACTTTGTCTTTCAATTAGAAGAAAATCCATACGTATTTTTTACTTGTGATATTAAGCACTAGAAAAAAAAAGTTTGACACAACTCTTTCTGATGTTTTCTTTCCAGAAGTGGCCATATACATTATCAGGAGGAAATTAGCATCAGCATGGATCTTAGAACCAAGTTAGATGTGATGTTATCCTCTAGTTAGGTGCTTGGGTTTGTCCTGAAGGAGCAGCCTTGCCTTTATCTTGACTGGGATCTAGCCATGCAGGAAAACAACAACAACAACACCCAAAACAATATGTGCTGCAGATATGCCTGCCAGCCAAATTTCACTGTAAATGGAAATTAAGGGTGTTAACAGACTTCAATTGAAAGGGCATTGCCGGGGGGGGGGAGACCAAGAAATGAAGACAAACAAAGCAACTTCGTTTGGAAATGAAAGTATTTTACTTAACAAGAATTTGAATAATTGTGTTTTATTGCATTTAAAATCAGGCCAACATGGTATTTCAACCACTAATGAATGACTCTTCAATTTAAATAGGGATAATAGAGGGAAGTCTGCGAAACCGTAATTATGCGACAGTTTTGAATAGCAAACTAAACCTCTTTCCTTGATAACACTCCATTCCGTGCTGCTAGACCTTTCTTAGAATTTCATATGTGTAAAATGTATTTTTAATTGTGTAATTATATGCTTGCTTACTTCTGCAAAGCTATTTTAAATAGAATGATCTTAGCGGCCGTGTAATAAAATAAAATCTGTCAATAAAAATAATTGGTGTGATTTTCGTAGTGGGAGACAGAGTTTTCTATAGAGCAAGAGACTTGGAAAGGATCTAGAAGAGAGAGCAGAGCTGCCTCCCGTTTCCAGTCTGTATTTGAGAAGGAATAGCTCTCCACTTCATGGCTAGTTGGGATAATACATCCTCAGTGGCAGTCCTACGGGGGGGGGAAACACTAGTTTTGCAGGAGCCTGAGGTCCTGTGTAGCGTGCCGACTCCCCCTAGCCTCCACAGCCATTTGCTGCTTGGAGAGCTGACTCCAAGGCTTTGCTCTCCCAGCTGCAAATGGCTCTGGAGGTGAGGGAGAAGGACCACGTTACACAGGAGCTTTTTTGCCACTCCCCATAGGAACACCACTGCATGTATGGATTAACATGGGGAGGGTGTGTGTGTGAGAGTGTGATTTTCACTGTTCTTCTTTGTAGTCTGGCCACTACAATTATACACTCAGGACACAAAAAACATCAATGGTTTCTCAAATTGGCCAGGTTCTAGCAATTAAAAATTCTGAAGCCTCCCTTGAATGCTATATAGCAGTGTTTCTTAAACTGTGTGTTGTGTCAGGTCCCGGAACAAAACAAAGGTCCCGGAAAACTGGGAGCAGCCATCTTGGAAGCTGCAGACCTTACTCTTGCTATATTCTTTTGGTGAGTGTTAACAATTTGAATTATCAAGTGAGGGTATTTTTTTTAAAATTGTTTTTAGTTCAGTGTTTTTACATATTTTCTCTGAATCTTGCTTTCTGTCAGGGATGTCAGGGGTGACACTCATTCCAGGAGTGAGTGAGCTTTTTCCAAGTGTGAGTATCCTCATTGCAATGAAGGGTGAAGTGAGAGAAAAGGTGAGATGAGACATGCGAGTTAAACAGCAGGGCGAGGAAGCCAGACCCTAGTAGAACTGAAAAACAAACATGGGCATGCAGTCAGGGTGACAGCAGTTGGGTGGGGGCTATCCAGTGTTTTGCAGTGTTTTGTCCTCAGTGCAAGGAGCTCCAAGCACTCAGGGAACGCGTCTGCTCCCTAGAGGCCTTGGTTGCAGACCTGGAGAAGTAGAGGCAGGCAGCAAGCATCCATGGTGAGACTTCTGGGGACTTGCAGGCTTTGTCCCAACCTCAGATGGGCAGGTCCTCAGCTGCTGGGGAAAGGAGTCTCAGGGCTGGAGTATGCCAACCTGGTATGGCGGGAGGCAGTCCCCCAGTGGGGACCCCTTCTTCCAGTGATGAGCCGGCATCCAGTCGCACTACGGATGCTCCTCAGAGGGAGGGCGGTCGAGGGCTGCTTGTAGTGGGGGATTCTATAGTCAGGAACATAGAGAGGGGGATCTGTGATGGGTGTGAGGACCACAGGTAACTTGCTTGCCTGGTGCGAAGGTTGTGGACATCACTTCTCGTCTAGATAGGCTGGTAGAGAGTGCTGGGGAGGAGGTAGCTGTCGTGGTGCATGTTGGCACTAACGATGTGGGCAAATGTAGCCGGGAGGTCCTGGAGGCCAAATTTAGGCTGCTAGGCAGGAAGCTGAAAGCCAGGACCCCCAAGGTAGCATTCTCGGAAGTGCTACCTGTTCCACGTGCAGGGCCAGCTAGGCAGGCGGAGTTCAGGGGTCTCAATGAGTGGATGAGACGGTGGTGAAGGGAGGAAGGGTTAGATTTGTTAGGCAGTGGGGAACATTTTGGGACAAGCCAGGCCTGTACAAGAGGTATGGGCTTCACTTGAACCAAAGTGGATAAGGGATTGAAGAACAGACCTTTCTTGGGGGACCCAATATACAGATGCTTCGAAGTCTCTGAGCAAAGATGGGAGAACTGGAATGTTTGATGGGGATAACATTGATATAGTAGGCATAACGGAAACCTGGTGGAATGCAGAGAACCAGTGGGATACTGCAATCCCAGGCTATAAACTCCATAGGAAGAACAGGGAGGGGCGTGTTGGGGGTGGGGTGGCCATCTATGTCAAAGAAGGAGTAGATCCAGTAGGGTAGAAATTGAAGGCGGGTCCAACTCCAACATAGAGTCACTGTGGGTTAAACTACTGGGCCCAAAGTGTGATGTAATAGTGGGGGCGTGCTATCGTCCTCCAGATCAAAAACTCAAAGGGGACCTTGAAATGAGGAAACAAATAAGGAAGGCATCAAAGAGGGATAGGGTTGTAATCATGGGGGACTTCAATTACCCTCATATCGATTGGGTTAACTCCAGTGGTGAATTTCCAGTGCTGAAATTCAGCCAGTTCTCACCAGTTCTGCAGAACCGGTTGTTAATTTTAGGTTGGGAGAGGGGAAAAAGGCAGCAGCTGTCTGAAGGCCACCCTGAAGGACCTAGAACCAGTTGTTAATTTATTTGAATCCCACCATTGGTTAACTCATGCTCTGGTCAAGAAGGAGAGACCGGATTCCTTGATGTGCCACATGACTGTGCCTTAGAGCAGCTAGTCTTGGAGCCCACCAGAGGACAGGTGACTCTGGATTTAATATTGTGTGGTAGTCAGGACCTGGTTAGGGATGTAAATGTTACTGAGCCATTGAAGAACAGTGACCATGCTGCAATCTGTTTTGCCATGCATGTTGGGCGAAGTGTGCTGACCAAATCTGTCACCAATGCCCTTGACTTACAAAGTGCAGATTTCCCTCATATCAGTTGAGGAGGCTAGTTAGAAAGAAATTGAAAGGGAAGATAAACCAATCTCTCCAGGCTGCATGGAGGCTGTTTAAAACAACCATACAAAAGGCCCAGCGGGAATATATACCACATAGAAAGAAGGTCTCGATTTGGTCTAGGAGGGTGCCTCCATGGCTAATGAGTGAAGCTAGAGAAGCTGTAAAAGGCAAGGAAGCTTCCTTCCGTAAATGGAAGTCTTGCCCCAGTGAGAAGAATAAAAAAGAACATAAACTCTGGCAAAAGAAATGTAAGAAGGTGAACTGGGAGGCCAAGAAAGACTTTGAGGAACGCATGGCCAACAACATAAAAGGAATAATAAAAGCTTCTTCAAATACGCTAGAAGCAGGAAACCTGCCAGAGAGGCAGTCGGCCCGATGGATGGGGAGGGAGGAAAAGGAGAAATAAAAGGGGACTTGGAGATTGCAGAGAAATTAAATGAGAAATTAAATGAGTTTTCACGGCAGAAGACATTGGACAGGTACCGCTGCCTGAACGGCCCTTCCTGACTAAGGTATTAAGTCAGATAGAGGTTAAAAGAGAAGAGGTTTTAGATCTAATCGACAAAACAAAGGTCAATAAGTCACCGGGCCCAGATGGCATCCACCCAAGAGTTATTAAGGAACTGAAAAATGAAATTGCTGATCCCTTAACTATAGTATGCAACTTGTCCCTTAAAACTGCCATGGTGCCAGAGGATTGGAGGATAGCAAATATTACGCCAATCTTTAAAAAAGGAAGGAGAGGGGACCCGGGAAACTACAGGCTGGTCAGCCTAACATCTGTTCCAGGTAAAATGGTAGAAAGCATAATCAAAGATAAAATCTTAAAGCATGAAGAAGAACAGTGTTGCTGAAGGAAAGTCAGCATGGCTTCTGTAAGTGAGTCTTCTGTGAGTCTTGCCTCACAAACCTTTTAGAATTCTTTGAAAAGGTTAACCGGCATGTGGATGCTGGGAAACCCATGGATATTATATATCTGGATTTTCAGAAAGCGTTTGACATGGTCCCTCACCAAAGGCTACTGGTTAAATTTCACAATCAGGGAATAAGAGGGCAGGTCCTCTTATGGATTCAGAATTGGTTGAGGGCCAGGAAACAGAGAGCGAGGGTCAATGGGCAATTTTCACAATGGAGAGACGTGAAGAGCGGAGTGCCCCAGGGATCTGTCTTGGGGCTGGTGCTTTTCAACTTGTTCATAAATGACCTGGAGACAGGGATAAGCAGCGAGGTGGCCAGGTTTGCGGATGACACAACTTTTCCAGGTGGTGAAAACCAGAAGGGATTGTGAAGAGCTCCAGAAGGACCTCTCCAAGTTGGGGGAATGGGCAGCAAAATGGCAGATGCATATCAATGTAGACAAGTGTAAAGTGATGTACATTGGGGCAAAAAATCAAAACTTCACCTATAAGCTAATGGGTTCTGAGCTGTCTGTGACAGCTCAAGAGAGAGATCTTAGGGTGCTGGTGGACAACTCGATGAAGGTGTTGGCCCAATGTGCGGCGGTGGTGAAGAAGGCCAATTCCATTCTTGGGGTAATTAAAAAAGGGGTTGAGAATAAAACAGCCAATATTATTATGCCATTGTACAAATCAATGGTAAGGTCACATCTTTAGTATTGTGTACAGTTCTGGTCACAGCATCTCAAAAAGGATGTAGTGGGGCTATAAAAGGTACAGAAGAGAGTGATGAAAATGATTATGGGGTGGAGCACCTCCCTTATGAAGAAAGACTGCAGTGTTTGGGACTCTTCAGTCTAGAAAAAAGGTGCCTGAAGGGGGGACTTGATTGAGACATACAAAATTATGCACAGGATGGATAAAGTGGATAGAGGGAGGTTCTTTTCCCTCTCTCACAATATCAGAACCAGGGGACATCCACTAAACTTGAGTGTTGGGAGAGTGAGAACAGATAAAAGGAAATACTTTTTTACCCAGTGGGTAATTAATCTTGGAACTCCTTGCCACAGGAGGTGGTTATAGTATCTGGCCTAGATGCTTTTAAAAGGGGACTGGACAGATTTCTGGAGGAAAAGTCCATCGCAGACTACAGGCCATGATGGTTAGTGCTTGTCATTACTTTAGAGTTAGTAGTCATTACTACCTCGGAGCGCCAGATGCAGGGGAGTGGCAATGAGATGCACATATCTAGTTGTCTTGTGTGTTCCCGGAGGCATCTGGTGGGCTGCTGCGAGATGCAGGAAGCTGGACTAGATGGGCCTTTGGCCTGATCCAGTGGGGCTCTTCTTAGGTTCTTATGAGTGTCAGTTGATTATATCACAGTGAAGGTGCTTTCTGCTTGATGATGTGACTTCTGACTATGACCTCACCTCCAGATTAATGACATCACTTCTGGTGGGTCCTGATATGAGTGCCGTTCTAAAAAGTGGGCCCCGGTTTGAGAACCATTGCTATATAGGACATTTCTGTTTCAGGCTATGTTTCTGCATTGGTCTCTGCTTATCTTAACTCTCCATAGCATTCATTGTTTCTGTTCCTCCCTTTTCCAATCTAAGGAAAGCAAAGAAGCAGCAGGGATCAGAAGGTCCCTGGCTACAAGTCTCTAGAGTCTGTGGTCCTCTCCAACATTCTCTGCCTGTCTCTGAGAAACCTGCAGAATTCTGAACAGTTACAGCCTGTTTACGTGTGATTCAGGTGCTGAGTGAGTTGGTATGACATAGTGGCTAAAAGACTGATGGAGCAATCGGCCATAGCTGGAGTGCCAGTCTAGCATCCCCAAACATGGAGATTGTTATTGCAAAAGTGCCCTGAGGCACTCCATGATAGCCAGGTGGAAGGAAATGCTGGCAGGAAGGCTTATGTGGGCCTGCACAGGCCTGTCCCAGTGACAAAAGAAGCCCTGTGGTATTGAAAGACATTGGTCCTGTGCCAAGTGATCTGGGGGGGCAGGGAGAAGGGGAGGGGTGAAATATGGTGGGAAGGGTGGTGACAGAGGAGGGTTGTCAGGCCCAGAGGTGGCTGAGGCTCCCGCTGGAACTAATCTCTCAGCCCCAATCCACTGACATGAGGCCACTCAGATTTGCGCCAGCGATTTAGCCGGTGCCTATCTGAGCAGCCCCATGGCAGCTGCTGGGACTTTCCCTGAGAAGACCTCCAGCAGCCTTGTCCCCCACACTGGGTGAAGCCTTGTCTTCCCTGCTGGAGGCTGCACCGGCCCCACTGGATTGCAGTGTGAGACTTCAGTTAGGATTGTATTGGGCCGTGAGCTGCAAATCAGGAATGCTGGTTAAAATCTCACCTCTATCATAAAACTCAGCAGATGGCCTTAGGCAAGCCACTCACAGCCCAATCCTCGCCCCCCTCCCCACTGGCAGAAGTAGCATCCTGACAGCAGGGAGTGTGTTTCAGCTCTCCCAAACAATCTGCCAGGGGCAGCGTCGGACTGCCAAAGGCCCACCAACAAAGGTAAGATGGCAGGAGAGGCAGAATGGGGCTGGGGAACTGGGCAGGAGGATGGATTAGATCTGGAAAGGGTGTGTGGCGGAGCGGCACACAGGGCGGGGAACCTGCAGAGGGGACGGAGCCCCTCCTTCTCTGTCTCTGGGCGGCCCATTGGCTGGGTCCACAACTGACCTGAAATGTCAATGCACCACACATTGGGTACCCTAAGGAGCTGCCTAGCTCATCTGCCCCCTAAATCTTGTCCTGGCTGCTGAACATCTGCTTGAAGGCAGCGGAAAATCCTTATGAGCAGTGGGATGGATGCATCTTGGACACGGAGAGCTCATATTGGGGCTGCTGTTTTGAGGACACACTTGGGCCCACTGTAGAGAGCTACTTTCCACGGAACTCTCTGGAAAGCCTTTAAAAAAGGTAGCCATATAATGCACTGACTCTCACCAGGCACATGACTGCTGCCGCATAATACATTGTTATTGACGAGGTGCCACCTCATATTTGAAACCAATTCCATCGCCCAGGAGCAATAACTGAAGAGAAAACCTGCTTGTAACAAGTAATAAAAGACTCTGCATTTGGGGAGGCTTCTTTTTCTTCCCAAGTTCTCTTTAGCATATTATGTATGCATTTACTTGTTTTTCTTCAACTTGTTTTTCTTCAACTTGTTCAGTGTTTGAACAAGTTAGGATTGTAAGGATTGTTAGGATTGGGTTTAGAAATGCCTGCCTATGTAAACCGCCTTGAATAAAGTCAAAAGAGCAATCTAATGACCTAGAAAGGCGGTATAGAAATACTTATTATTATTATTATTATTATTATTATTATTATTATTATTATTATTATTATTAAGGAAGAGAGACAAGGGACTAAGACTAATGATTATGATCAGGTGAAAGAAGGTCAGGGTCCTTTCATTGTCTAATAATGTAGTACACGCTTTTAAATTTAAAATTTCAATTTTTAAATTTGGAGGTGGCCTGTCTTTCATTCCCTCACACAGTTCAGGGGCCAGGTTGCTGGAGACAATGCCTGGCACAGAATTCCCCCCCCACCCCCGAAGTTTGACAGCTGTGTTACGGGTCTTGGCAGCAGGAAGCTCTCCCATCATTCCATGATGGGCATGGGGGGCATCTCAGGCAGCTGAGCAATATAGGGAGAGGGCAGTCAGGAGGTAGGCCTTGACCATGCGCTGGCTCCCAACCTGGCTGACCCCTCATACAACCCTGTCCAAAGTCCTCCATGCCTCAGAATGTAAGCCGTTCTTAAAGAGTATGTAAGACTACTGTATTTCTACAGGAGACAATGACTGTTTTGTGATTTGGCTTTGTGATTTTTTACATTTTAACAAGCTGTCATCCTCTCTCCTACACATGATCTGCTGAAAGTGTGCAGGAAGGGAGAATGAAACCCTGTTCTCTTTCTTTCTCATTGACCCACAGGAAGGCATTACCTTTCTGTTCAGTGTGTTCACGTGGTTCTCAAATGTTTTCGCACTGGGACCCACCGAAATAAAAGTGACACTTTTTTTATCAGCCTCTCAAGATTCTGTGGCTCTATAGTAGTGTTTGAACAGCAATGTTCCCCGCAAGGAGCAGGTGGTTTAACCCTTCATGCATGTAGCCTAATCTACCCTATCGAGTTTCACAAACCACTAAAAATTGGGTTGTGATCCATTGGTGGGCGATGGAACCACAGTTTAAGCATCACTGCAGTAGAACACATACAACCACTGCATTAAAAACAAAAACCAGGACGGACACCTGGACCTCTCACATATAAATCCAGTCGCCCTACCTGGGACCATCCATCTATACACACAGTACTCATGAGTAGATGGAAGGAAAATGGTCCACTTCCGTAATGTACAGTTTGATGTGAAGTGTGATGATTGAGGAGAGACAGATTGTGCCTCATTTGCTCATGAGGACTTTGTTGGGTCAAAAGGCAGCATGCACAGAAAGAAAAACGAAAGCTCTTATACATACAGTGGTCTATATGTCTAAACAAAGAAATCAGTCCTGGGGCTTCAGTCTAACTGAGCTGTGGATTGGTCTGCCTGGCATTTCGTTGCTAGAAACAATTCCCCCCACACACACGCACACATTTGGGGGACTAATTGTCCAATCATGAAAGCAGCTTGGTCCCAATGCTAAACTCAACACTTCCAAGGCCGTTTACAGCAAATATCTGGCCCCATGTGGCAGGGGTGACCCTGCAAATTTGTCAGCGGCGAAAAATTTACAAGTTGACTTTAAAAGCACTGTTGATTGCTCCTGCAGTCCTGGCGAGGATGTAAGTGGGCATTCACAATGCGTAATTGTCACATGTTGAGCACTCTGTAGTTTTTAAGCTGTGGAGGTTTTCAGATTGATTTGAGAGTGACGAATGCACTTACAAACTGCTGATTGTGAGCTCCCCTTGAGTGGACAAGATAAATGCCGAGAGCACCTGCATTGCCTTAATAGCATCTACTAACCTGGCTGACTGACTGCTTTGCATTGATGCTCTCCCTTGCTCTAGGCTAGGGATATTTATTATTTGCACAACACCTTGTCAAGGTGAAAAGCCAAGGCTGCAATAGTTTTCTATAGCAAGAGAGCAAACTCTAATGCTTTAATACCTGTCTGATGTGTGCTCCCATGCATTTATACAGAATCAGAACAGGGCCGGCCTTAAGCCAATGTGACCAATGTCGTCACATTGGGCCCCGCACTTTTGCCCCCCCCCCCCCGCATCAGCACAGTGAGCATATTGCCTGCTGTAGCAGCCAGGATTTCTATGGGTTGTATGTCAGTGGGGTGAGCAGAGCAGCTTTATCTTGGGCCCACCCACATGCCCCTGACTTCAAATGGCCTAAAATGGGCCTCCTGGAAGCAGTTGGCAGTGATGTCATGTCATCATGTCATCACCAACTATTTCCAGGTGCCATGGTTTGCATGCAACACCACAAGCGCTCTTCTTGGTGAGTGGAGGCCCCAAGGGGAGGGTTGGGCCCCCTGCGGGAATGCCCCACGTTGGGTCCTGCCACTCCTGGAGCTGGCCCTGAATCAGAGTACCACTTCTTGCAAAATGTGCTCCATTTCAATAGAGGTTGTCGAGCCACACATATCAGGATATGGCCCATGCACACCAGCTGCTTCCATTGATACAAATGGGGTGGTTCTTGAAAGGTGGGCAGTGGAGGGGAGGTCTGCAGTCGTGCACTGGAGCGCTAGCATCCTTTAGAAGAGGTTTCATTCTGCATTCAGGCTGTAGCTCAGTGGCATGTGGAAGGTTGTCTTGCATTGTCAGTATGTGAGTGAACTGTTCCAATCTCCCCTCTGCCATGCATAGCAGGGTGACCTTAGACAAGGAACTTTGCATCGGAGCTTTGCAAAGGAATATTAGGATGATGCATCTGAAGTGCTTCGCATCCGGCCTGACCCTGTGGAGAGGAGTGTGGTTTTGTCCCACCCCCAGCAGGGAAGCAGCTAGACTCCTGGGGTTGCAGGAAAACCCGCCAGTGCTTGTTTGAGCTTAATGGGTGGAGGGCAGAGATCTGCTGAGGAGCTGCTTCTCTCTAAGCCCAGTTAGTGGAAAGTGCAATGCCCCCACTTTCCTATGCTTCATATTATTGCCTGGTTGCTTCTGAGCCGAGTAGGAATTTTTTGTCTGATGAACTGGCCTTGCTATGATACCAAGGGATGTGGCTTAGGAAGTAGCCATTGGTTGCAACATGGTAGGGGCATTGCTGGTTGGCGAGGGGAGTAAGGTAATTTGGTGATCATTATAGCAGCAGTTGGACCGAGAAGAGGACTCAGTGATACTCTGTTGTGGCTGCAGGGCAGGGCGTGGAATAGCCCGGTCCTCTTGGCTCCGCCTGCATCCGCCTTCAAAGGTGGTTTGGCTTTTGGAAGGGAGAGACATGAGGGTAACTGACATAGGAGAGACAGAAAATTACCACCTATTCCCCAGGATGGGTGTCCCCATCCTGACTCAAAGCTGCGGCCTGTGACTGGATGGTCTGAGCGTCTCTCCCTTGACCTTAAAGGGTCAAGGCAGTTGGACCTACAACCCCCCCCCTCAAAGAAAGCCTTTGAGCTTTTGATTGAGGCAATCCAAGCCAGTCACAGACCTACCAGTGGGCAGGGGGCAAGGGGTCCGCGGCATGGAACTCCTTGGGTGGGCAGAATTCTGCAAAGAGGTGCCTTGTCGCTCGAAGAAACGCATGGTTTCGGCCCTCCTCCCCTCCCTTTGCTCCTTATGGCTCTGAAATGGAGTCTAGCATGCTGGGAGGGAGTGTCAATGGGCAGGGAGGAGGTGGAGTGCCGATGCTAGGGACACAGAGAGTCGACCCGGACCCTGGGCAGAGATGGGTGGGCGTGCCACTACCAGAGGCCTCACCAGCCAGCCTCCATGAGCCAACCTCTGAGGAGCTGATCTCAAGGTATACACCGTGTTCCCTACTCCTGTCATTCTGACCTGCACAAAACCTGCCCAGCAAAACTAAATAACCAAATGACAGGCTGGGGTAGGTGAAAAAACACCCTGCCGATGCCAATCAGGCAGTACAGCAGAAGATTCCTACTTGACTCCCAAGGCAACCAGCTAATCTCAGATTGTGCAGAGGAAAAAGAGGGGCTCAAAATCTGGAGCCAGTGCGCCTAGAAGTCCTCAGAACACCAGCACTATGTCAGCAGGCACCGCCCATGAGACCTCAGGCACCAGTTGGCAGCCTGAACAACTCAGCCCAAGTCTCATGAGATGGAGTAGGCTGGGCATGTTCAGCCAACACATGACCGAAGATGTGCAGTCCTGGAGTCTGTGGTCACTGTGTCTTGGACAGCAAAGGCACCCAGGCCGGCTCTGATGTGAGTGACGAACACATCATATGGCTAGGAGCAAACTGCATAGGTCCTTCCTGAAAAACGACTGCCTCCAATGTAATGGTTTATCTGCTAAGTACATTACACTGTTTTGCATGAACATCGCATTAATCAAAGGTATTTTCTGGCACCAGAGATCTGTAGCATGTTTAGTTAATTTTCAAGGCACATTGGGGTCATTAATAACTAAATTGCCACCATTATGATGGTTTATTATTTTTAATAGTCTTTTGTAATGTGTGCTGAATGGAAACGTCTCCCCATACTCGCCAAGTAATTAATATGTTTTCAAAATGGCTCAGAACAATAAAGAGAGATTGTGCTGTGAGTTGCTGACATGTCCTCCCATTAGATTTTAGTCCAAACATATGTGAGTTGACAAACGCTGTTGCCAGCTGAAGTGCGCTTCATAAGGAAGTCCTTGACATTTTGCGGTGTAGAAGTCTATTATTTGAATGTGCACGGGCTTTGTTTGCTCCTTAATTTGTCAGCGGGAGGTGTGCAATTACGGCTTAGAATCTGACTTCACATTGTTTAACTAGAATGGGGAAAAAAAGGTTGGCTTTTTTGCTAGCTGTTTCCAGCATTGTTTCATTTGAGCCCTGCCATTCCATCAGGCAAAATGAAATTGTCACTTTGAAGGCGGCACGCAGCAATAACGCGATGAGTTACATCTGATGCTCTCGGACTGGGGCGCTCAGTCACGGCGGCATTGCTGTAATTTTTCATCAGAACTACATCTGGGAGGGCTCAATCCGAGCCCTCCAGTGTGGGCAGTATAGGCGTACCACCAGTGCTGGTGTTGCACACATACCGCAAGGCATATCCCACACTGGCGGTAAGGACTTACCGCCTCCATTGTTCCATGCAACTGGAGGTGGCAAAAGCTATGCCTGTCAGCGCAATCCTATGGAATGCACAGCGCCGACGCAACAGGTTTGCGTCAATACTGCACACTTGGCACGAAATTAAACATGAGATCTTATACATATAAAACACTGAGGGCGCAATCCTAACCTGGAGTTAAGCTGGCACAGTTAGGCCAGCAAAGTTTGGCAGGCACAAGGGACACTGTAAAGTGTGTTTGGACCACTCTCAGGGCGCAATCCTAAACTGAGTTAGGCTGGCATAAACTAAGCCAGCAAAGTTTAGCCAGCACAAGGGACACCATAAAGTATGTTTGGACCACTCTCGGAGTCAGAGAGGCCAGCACACAGACGTGCACCATCCTCCCTGACTCCTAGAGTAGTCCAAAAATGCTTTATGGTGGCCCCTGTGCTGGCCAAATTTTGCTGGCTTATCTTATGCTGGCCAAACTCCAGTTTAGGATTGTGCTCTCTGAGTCAGAGAGGCCAGCACACAGACGTGCACATACTCCCTGACTCCAAGAGTGGTCCAAACATACTTTACGGTGTCTCTTGTGCCTGCCAAACTTTGCTGGCCAGACTGTGCTGGCCTACAGTAAATCCAAGTTAGGATTGCGCCCTGCGTAAGAGCTTTCCATCTAAAGAGATAACTTATTTGTAGACAATAACACCAATGTGACTTCTGAATGAAGTGCCATTTGTTAAAGATATGCATATCAGCATAACTGTGGGTCAGGACCAGTGATGTCATGTAGGGGGAATGCGGGGGAACTCAGTTCCACTTGTTAAAATTAGGGCTGACTCCACCCACTTCACTCCGCGGCGCTTCCCCCCTCCTCCCCCCTCCCGATTCCTCTGCAAAGAGCTTTTCTTCTTGGTTGGCCAGCACTCAGAGGGTTAAAGGGAGCGACTCCAGATTCCTAGAGGGGCGAAGGGGGAAGGGCTGCAGTGGGGACGTCCCGTCCTGCACAGCCCCCTTCCTCGCTCCCTCCAGCCACATACGTGGAGTCAGCAGCCGCTCTGGTGAGTCTGCAGCCCACTGGGGAGAAGGGGTGTCCTGGGGGTGCGATGGCGAATCGAGGGGGCCCCCAGAGGGGAGCCGGGACTTTTTGAAGCTGCCCTCCTGACATGCCAGGCATAAGCGGGCTTTGGTGTGGGGAAGCGCCCAAGGGTGCCATCCGGAGTGGTGCCGCCCCTCAGCCCCTTCCACAGGTTCCTGCCTCATTCTACTCAGCCAGCCTCGGCTTCGAGGCTGCTGCCCCCGTGCCAATTTTCAACTTCCCCGGCAATTTTGAATAACTCCACCTCGCCTAGCTGCGAAGACCAAGGAAAGGCTTTTGCCGCTGTCTCTCCAGTCCAGAGCGTTTCACTGGCACTCTGGGTGTGAGGCTTCTTTGGGAGACTGTCCCCATTGCTATTGGAGCTGCAATTGGGGTGGGGGGAATTCTTCACTTTCTGTTCTGTAGGCGCCAGGCACTGTACAGAACCTCATCACTGATGTTGTCGGTGGCTTGGAACCAGCCGCGGGTAGACCTGGGCTCCGCCCAAGGAGGTTTTATGACAGGAGCCAGCATGACGTCATTTTCTTGAAGCCACCTCGGGTCAACAAATATGGCTGACTCAGATCATTACCACGAAGGAGGATTGCCACGAATTCACGAATAAAAATCTCCCTGCACGCGTATAAAAGTTAATTTCAACCTCTTTAAGCATGCCTGTGCATTCTGCATACGGGTGTGCGAATCGCTGAACGAAAAATGGGATTTAATTTCCACGGAAAGATTCATGTATTCACATTACATCGGTTCAATAAAACTACCGTTAACTGAAACAGTGAGTGCATTATTTTTGAAGCTGTGTAATTTCTTGTTGTTCCTAGCAGTCTTATTCACCATTTTCTGACACCCACTGTAATGGTCTAGAAGGTAAAAAAAAATATATTTTCCCCCTCCTTTTTTCCCCCTTCCCGTTTACACTTTTTTTCCTGCCTTCCATTTTCTACTGTAATATTCTCGAAATTGTGAACATTAACAGAATTTGTTTTTTGGGGGGGTGAATGTAGAAGTTTTCAAAAATACTCTTAGTAGTCTAGAAGTAAAAAAAGAATTCCTCTCATATTGACAACTACTTGTGTCATGAAGAGATTTTAATGTAATTTTCCTACTATAATACTTATGAAATTCTGAACATTAACAGACATTTTTTTTATGGGGCATGACCATTTTATTTTTGCTTGTGTAGATTTCAAAAAATAAGTCTGTCAAAACAATGCAATCCGAGTTTAAATAGACAGCAAGTAGCATTTCGTCAGGTATGTTCAGTAATATAATTATAAGGAATTTAACTTTGTAATTGCATATTAAATCATAATAAGGTTACCAATAATGTTTCTACATGATCACATGTTTTTATTTTCGTAAGTTTTTATTTTTATTCAGTCCTAAACAGTACGAGCAAAGCAATCTGAAATGCTTGGAATGAGGAATGTTTTGAGTCACCCAACATGGCTGCTAAGCCCGCCCCCTGGCTTCACTTCGCTCCTATTAATTCTAAAGGCAGGGCGGCTCCTGTCATAAAACCTTCTTGGCTCTGCCAGACTCTGGCTTATGACGTCACTTCCGGTGGGCGGGTCCTGACACGTGCCAATCAAAAGTGAGTTCCTGTTCTTAAATCATTTAGATGCCACCACTGGTCAGGACCCATTTGGTGGGTCATGACCTGTTTTCAGGTGGATTGCATAAGCTGGGAGCAGCCATCTTGAAAACTGCAGACTGTATTCCTTTTGTGAGAGTTAACAGTTTAAATTTTCAAGTGAGGGTTTTTAAAAATTTTGTTTTTAGTTCAGTGCCTTTACATAATAAAATGACCTAATGTTGCTGTCTGTCAGGGATATTTCATGTTGTGTAATTGCTGCAGTCCAAGAATGCTAGTTTGCATTCAGCAGTGTCATTTTATTATGTCACAATGATGGCACTTGCTGCTTGATGATGTCACTTCTGGTCATAATGTCACTTCCAGGTTAAAGACATCACTTCTGGTTGATTCCAACACAAGTGCCATTCTAAAAAGTGGGTCCTGCACTAAAAGGTTTGAGAACCACTGGCATAGATCTTTCCAAAAGTGCAGTTCATTTGGTTCCAAATACAGTACCTGTAATCTAAAGAACAATGGTATAATGAAAAGCCCCGGAACCCGGGGTGGTTATGTGGTGATGACACATGATCTAGTGATGCACGTGACATCACTTTTGAGTTCTGCTGAAAAAGAAAAAAATGCTATGGTGGTAGGGTGACTTGCTGCCATTCTATTCCTTTTTTTAGGTTGATCCGCCTTCACAATCTCTTCCAGGAGAACACCCAAGTGTCACAATGTCATGTGACATCATGTGACATCATCACATCATTGCCCTGGGCTCCAGAGCCTTTTGCTATGCCACTGGTCCAAAGATCTTCCTGTGTTGTGTATCGGAATGCTGGCTATCACTCTAGGGCAGCTTTCTTGTCCTGAAAATCCAAGACGATGCATGTTTTCAGACTTCTGTAATAATGAAGGTATATTGGACCACATGTATTTTAGTGGCAGTAGTTGTGTACTGACACTGATATTACAGCTATACAGTGATATATAAAGTACAAGGCTGAGCCTCCAAAGAGAAGGGAATGAGGTGACAGCAAGATTGCAAACCAGCCAAGACACGCTGCTTCTCCTGCTGTGGCTGCCATTTTGGGTGGACCTCATGTGGCACCCCCTTCCAGCCCAGCACCCAGGATGGCCCTCCCCCCCCCCACTTGCTGCATCACTTCATTGCACAAATACTATGCGGTTAGCTGCATAATTAGTCAATCAACTGTACTGCCTTGCCAACTGGTGAGGAAAAGCTTGCCTTTCTTGCATTTGGATTTCTTGCATTTGCTCAGAAATCCCAATAACCAGCAGAGAAAGCTGTAAGATTTCCCATCCACACCCATGGGAAAAAACACACAATTGGCTTCCTGTGTAACTACTCCATGGTAAATTATCACTAATCTGTAACAGCTTTCAAAGCAGTAGCCAGATTAGTTTGCTGCAACAAAACCAGTAAAGTCTTGTAGCACCTCAAAGACAAACACACTTATTTCAGGATTTACTTTCATGGACAGATTGTTGGAATTCTCCCCTTTAGACATTTCATTCTGACATTTTTTCCCCAGTGTTTTTGCTCCAGTTTGTGTAAGGGCAGAAATTGCATTAATGCCCATGAAAACGAGCATCAATGCTTGCAGAACATCACAATAGAGGTGTGCAGATGTAACAGCTCTGATCCACTGATCATGCAAAGTGGTAGGGTACGTAACTGTTGGGAGATAAGGAAGGTGAATATGAGCCTGGATTCAGCCCTCCCTCACGTTAATAGCTTTTCACTTCTGCCAAAGCTGGATCTCTTGGGGTGCAATCCTAACCAACTTTCCAGCTCTGGCATTGCGGTGCCAATGGGCCATGTGCTGCATTCTGCAGTGGAATACCACATGTATTTTAGTGGCGGTAGTTGTGTACTGATACTGATATTACAACTATACAGTGATATATGAAGTACAAGGCTGACCCTCCAAAGAGAAGGGAATGAGTACAGGAAAGATACAGTACCTAGAAAGAAAATACAGTACCTAGCCTCCTCAAGGCAAGCGAGTGTTTGTTCCCCAACCTCGGAGCTGCATTGCCTTTACCCTTGTGCTGGAAAGTTGGTTAGGATTGCACCCTGGGACGTATTAGGAGATGGCCTCTGGAACCTGAGATAACTAGTGGCTGGATGTGGGGCTATGTATCCCCTGAAACATCCATGCTTTGCCAGTCCTAGCCTATGTTTGCGTATTTTAAATATTGAAGTATATTCTTCTGCCGGAGCTTTGAAGCTTATGAATAATTATCATTCCTATTGTCATTTTCTTTGGGGATTTTTGTTTCCAGACGACATTCCAAACAGCCATAATTCCTGAATCTGCATCTTTCTGTTGGGGCAAGAAATATTGGCTCAGTGGACAATGTTGCCTATTGGACATTTCATAGAAAATCTGGTGGTTTTTTAAAAATATTACTGCAGATTTAGGTATATTGCTCAAGTGATGAATGCACTATGAGGGAATTTTTTTGTCCATTTGCTTGATTCATAAAGCTTAAGTATCCCTAGTATTTCAAGTTCGCCTCTTAACTAAGTTTTATGCTTTTACATAAATTATATTTCAAATAAAAATAAAGAATGGACATAAGTATTATAAATGAGCAATCGCAATATGCAAATAATGTTTGGGATGGAATAACAGATTATGGGAGCACATTATATTTAACAGTCTCATAATTTATAACAGGCAAGAGTCATGAGAAGGATAATGGCTGCAGTGTGTGTGTGTGTGTGTGTGTGTGTGTGTGTGTAAAATCTAGGTTTTGAAAGCAAGAGGGCAATTACTTACAGCCTGGCCATAAATTGATGCACAGTCTCATAGATCTGAATGGAATATTTGTCCATTAAGGGTCCAGTCCTATCCTTTCCCCTCATTGGTACAGTTGTGCCAAAAAATAGCACGCTGTATCCAGCATAGGGGTGGTGGTGGATTGTGAGGCTTTGGGGGAAAGGGAATTATTTCCCCTTACCGCTTCATAAACCTCCTGCTCTGCACTGGGTCTTCTTGGACTTGCACTAGCTTTGTAACTGGAGCAAGTCCAAGGAGAAGAAAGGGGGTGGGGTGGCTACAAAAAGAGGGAAAGGACCGAGTGTGTGCCGTTACTGTCAGATCTACCCCCTCCCACAGCCTCCTCATCCCCTCTTCACCCACCCTCACCCTCACTGGTGCCTTATCTTCTCTGGCAGGTGTGGTGAGGTCCAGTGAGGCACGTGGAGTGCTGCTGCCTCTTGTGGAAGCGCTTCCAAAATGGCCACCACTGAAGCACTCTGTGCTCCATTGGCAGCCATTTTAAAATAGCGGCTCTTCTGCCGTCATAAAGCCCTGCCCCCAACAGCCCAATGTAGGATAGGATTGGGCTGTAAATAGTGGATTTTGGATTGCTGCTCTTTGGCAGCACTTCATTTTTAACAGCACAATCTCTTGTCAAAAAGTATTTGTTTTACTGTGGGCTTTTTTTTTTTTGTCTCAGCAACCATAGTCACAAACACATAAGAACCTGATCACAGTTGGATTCCATCATTTACAACCTGCTTTGCATCCTTCCTCCTGAGAGCTTCAACACCCTCAGCCGTCTGTAGGTCTCCTGTGCCCTCAAACAATTCCGTCCTATTTCCCTTGCTGCCTCTTAGGCTTTAAACAGCTGCCAGCCACATCCTTCCTCAAATTCCACATTTTCTATGAAGATTTTGGCATAATTAATTTATATATGTTACTGTAGGCAATCCAATGATTTCCCTGTCCAGCCATTCCTCACTCGACCCTCCCCACCTCTCCCCTCTGTCAAATTTTAGTTTGTACCTTCTTCAGAACAGGGACCCTTGGGAGAACTGGGAGAAGGCAGGCTGACACAGGGAAGTAATGCCTAGTCGTATGTACTAACACACTCCTTTTTCTCCTATTCCTTTTTCCTGGGTCAGCTGTTGAATGGTGGTGGTGGGAAAACGGGCACAGATCCAACAGGCTACCAGGGGCTTACACTGGGACAAGAGAACAAATGTTCCCTTATCCTGAGGAGGCTTCTATAGGCCAAAACTTCCCCACATGATAAGGTGGATGCCCTGTAGGCGCTGCTGTGAGGAGTTACGTTGGGTTGGGCTGTGAGGCTGTAATCCTAGGCCCACTTTCCTGGAAGAAAGTCTCATTGAAGAAAGTAGGGCTTCCTTTTGAGTAAACATGCTTAGGGTTTGTGTTCAAACCCTTTTGTGTTTGTGTGCATTAAAAGAACAAAAGCCTCTGAAGGCAGCATAATAAATGCATTAATAAAAGCATTAATAAATGCAATTAACAAAAAATAAAACAAGCCTATTTTAACTGACACTAAAAAAAAAAAACCCTGTAAGAGTGCCCCAGGAACATGGCATTCCTAAGGTGATATGTCTGCCATATTACCACTAAACAGGCCAGATCTCCAATCACCTCCACCCCACCCCTGTACCCAGTTAAGGGCCTGCCCAGATTCTTTCAATACATTGTCCTTTCATACAATCTCCATTTTAAGTGATGTGCAATGGGCCTAGTGGTTCCCCCCCCCCACACACACACTGCATAGCCAAAGAACAGAGTTTCACAAATTTCACAAATGTATGTACAAACATGCTGTGTGTGTGGAAGCCTACTGTACAGCCACAAAATCCTCTTCCTTCTGCAAATTTTCATGGATCTCTAGCTATTCTGTTTCAAACAGGTAGTAATGTGGATTTCAAGATCTGCAGGAAAATATACATTGTTGTTTTAGAAGAAGATTGTGTTTACCCTTCCTCAGTTAATGAGCTTAATTCATTTGAAATTGCTGTAATATAATGCTCTAATGGGCCATAGACAGTGGTTTTAGGTTACATTTTACCTCTGTTTAGTAGGAGCCATTTTTACAAAAGACTGGCCATCTATTGCTATTAAACTACTCATCCATGCTGCTGACACAACAGGGACAATGTGATTTTTACATACTTCTACTTCCTCTGGATTAATGAAGAGGAATTACAAGACTGCTATATCCCAAAAGTGATCCTTTCAGCAATTGTAAAGCTAAAATGGGCAACTATCCTAATGAGAAAAAATGAGAGGGCATCACCAAGAAATTCATCTCATTATCAGCCTCTACAATGGAGATAAATGAGAAATATCAATTGTACGAACCAGATGAAGGGGAGATGGAAGAGAAAGATGAGACCACGGGGAAATGTATATTTCACGTTCTTAATGGTTATTGATTGCTATTCCAATTTTGAACACAGGAAATCCAGCTTAATGACCATGACAAGTTATATATGGTGCATTCAGTTGCAGTGAAGTTCAAGATTGTCATAAAATTTACTTAGCCGATCTCTTTGCATTTTTACTTGCCTGATACTTTAATTTCAATATCATTTTGTGATATCATGGGAGAAAGGCCCGAGTCAATGGTTGCCAAAAAGGTCCTCATTGTAGTGTACTTGCAGTTGTAGTACACTTGCAGTTGCCTACCAAGTACTGTAGGAGTCATTGCACCACTTTTTGGTTAATTAATTTTGACTTTGGGTGTATAGGCACTAAGGCCAGAGATTTATTTATTCACTGTGCAGTGCAGGAAAGATTCTTCTTGCCTGCAAGGCTTTTTTGGGGGGTCTTCCAAATAAGCAGTGTTCACATTATGACCTGTATATGCAATATAGAATTATATATGCATTAATCTATAATGAATTATGTAATTTTAATTATGATCCATTGGAGTCTGTTGTGTTTTATTGTTTTAATTTTTTATTGTTTTATCTATTGTATTAGTCTTATTATGTTGTAAGCTGCCTTGAGTGCTCTTGAACATGAAAAAAAAAATCTTTAAATCAGTGCTTCCCAAACTTCTGCAAGGGAGTTGGGAACACTGGGGCAGCGCAATCCTACGGACTTTGCAACGTCGGTGCAACGGGGGCGCTATCCTATGCAGCACTGGAATGGCAAGGCTGACTCGGCAGCAGATGCGTATCTGACCTGTAGCCCAGGGTGGCGCAAGCCATGGGCACAGGGCAGCGGCGGGGCGCCATTGCGCGCAGTCCATGGGAGAAACTGTGCGCTCTTCGGTCTGCCCGCCCTCCTTGGTCTCCATTACGTTCCAAAATGGAGCATTTCCGAGTGCAGGGAGGTGTGTCGGAGTGACTCACAGGTGCGGGGCAATGTCCTGGGGGCGTGGTTTCGGAGCCAGCCATGGGTGCGCTCGCGCCTCCATTCGGGCCTGCTCAGCAGTGTCATATCCAGCACTGCATAGGAGAGGCTGCCTCCCCCCACGGCAAGGTAGCATTCGTTCCCTTACCGTAGGGGAGGCTCCAGCTTCATCTATGCGCCACTAGAGAGCGGGTGCAGATCCTAGGAGACCGTGTGGCCCAAACAGGGCCACGCAGCCTCGCGGATGGGCTTAGGAGGTGGCCATAATGCCACCTCCCAAGCCCGCCCATGTCCTGCCCAAGTCCCGCCTCCGCCTCACTCCCTCCCACCAATCCCCATCCCAATATGGGATGGAGCCTCCCTCATGCTGGCCAGCTTCAGCCGATGCGAGGGAGGAGTTGTGCAGGTGCAACAAGACCGACGCTGCCAGCAGCGCCAGTTCTGTTGCCTTAGCGCCGATGCAGGGGGGCGGCTAGGTGCCCCCACGTCGGCTCTAAGACCTTAGCGCTGACGCAACATTGCATCATTGCTAAGCGCCAGACAGGATGGCGCTGGGGGTTGTGACAACGCTGCCGTGGGGGCGCCAATCGGCTAAGTTAACGGGACCAATAATGAGCTAGACCTGCAGTTCCCAAACTAGTGGGCCTTGATCCAATTTTTGTTGGGTTGCAAAACTGACAAGGCAGATTACGCTGTTTGGATCAAGATGCTATTTGGATCAAGATTACTTGGAAAGCAATGCTGCCCAATCGCCATGATAGCCACAGGGGCTTGAGTGGCTGACAAAGTGAAACATTTTTTTAGGTGGGTCCTGATGCTCAAAAGTATGGAAACCACTGAGCTAGACAGTTCAATGTTCTGACTAGCTGTATGGCAGCTTCCTATATATATTACCTACCTATAACTTGCTTTTTTTAAAAAAAATTATAATTTTTATTTTAAAGAAATAGGTAAAGGATACAGAACCAAAAACTAGGGTAGGGGTAAACACATAGGGACACACATTAGGTAATCCGTTGCCATGTGACTCAAAATTAATTCTCTTAAATCTAAAATATAAGCATCTTACATCTTCGGCTGTGTCTAGCTTATTACTTCTTATCCATCATAATAAAACTTTATATCTCTAATCTCTATGTTTAACATTGCACGTCAACCCAATCATAAAATGGCTGCCAATATAGTGTAATTTTCTCTGACTTTCTTTCGCGTAATCTTTCAGTCAGTATATCCATTTCTGCTACTTCATACATTTTCCCAACTATTTGTTCCATATTTGGAGTTTCTTCATTTTTCCACATTTGCGCATATAAAAGTCTTGCTGCAGTTACCACATGTATAATAAGATATCTCTTAGTCATTTCCTGTACATCTGTCACAATATTCAATAAATATATTTCTGGTTTAAAAGGAATTGTACTCTCAAACATCTCTTGTAACATCTGCCAAACTTGTCCCCAAAACATTTTTGCTTTTGGGCATGTCTACCACATATGATAATATGTCCCTTCCACAGTCTTACACTTCCAACATTTATTCGAAGTATTCTTATACATCTTAGCCAACTTTCCTGGTGTGACATGTCATCTATAGAACATTTTATATATATTTTCTTTAAACGATGACGCTTTAGTAATTCTTAAGTTCAATGTTCCAAATTTTCCAAATTTTCCCATTCATCTAAAGGTACTGAGTATCCAAAGTTTTTTACCCACTTAATCATTGTCTCTTTAACTACTTCATCTTGCATCTTCAAATCTAACAATGTCATATACATGCTTTTTATGTATTTTCCTTTTTCTTCTAATTTTTTTTTGTCAAATTCCATTACTTCTTGGTAAATTCCAGTCTTTTTATCTTCTTTTAACCTGGATTTAATCTGTGTAATTGACCACCAGTTCAGAACAATATCGTTCTTTTCTAATCGTTCTCTAGTCAATAAATTACCTAACTATAACTTTCTTATAGGCCTGAATTCTTCAATATTTTTAACAGTGTTTTTGTTACTGTTACTTTTTCCTGCTGGAGTTTCATGAATCTAGGTGTGCCATCATCACCAGAGGTCAGTGTGCTTCTGCAGATTTTCATTGGTGCTGCTAATCGTTCCTGGAGGTTCACTTGGATAAGCTTTGGATTCCGGAGTAAGCACTGAATACCAAAAGGAAGGGAAGAGATCGTCCATGTTATGTCTTCATTATTAATACTTCATTTCAGCTTTATATGTACACAAGATGTTTAAAATATTTAATACCCAGTCTCCCTTCACGTTGGAGATGGTTCTGAACACCACCTATGAATTATGCATCTCTCTTTCCACAGACCCCTAATATTGGGCTGAAATAAAAATATTTTCCTTTTTAATGTTCTCTACTGATCCTTAGAATGAAACTAATGGTGATGTACCTCCTAGAGATATTGCAAGGTTGCAGGATCACCTATGGAATCTGCAGGATTGGTTGTGATCATGAAAGTGCAATCCTAACCTGGAGTGAGGCCGGCACAGTTAGGCCAACAAAGCTTAACCGGCACAAGGGCCACCGTAAAGCGCATTTGGACCACTCTCGGCGTCAGGGAGGATGGCACATGTCTGTGTGGTGGCCTCTTGAGCAGTGCAATCCTATGGACTGTGCAGCGTCAGCGCAACAGGGTTGAGCTGATGCTGCACGCTTAGTGCTGATGCAGGGGCGCCCGCGCAGCGCCTCCCTTGCGTCGGCCAAAGCCAGCCGGCACGAGGGAGGCGCCATAATGGGGCGGCTCAGGCAGTGATGTCATTCAGGGGGAACGGACCAGAACAGGCGTTCCAGATCCTAATGGGCTCCGTGGCTGGTTCCGGGTTCCCGATAAGTGCCAATCAAAAGTGAGTTCCTGTTCCTAAATCATTTGAATGACACCACTGGGCTCAGGGATTGGTGGGAGGAGGGGGGGAGGAGGAAGGGACATGGGCGGGTCCAGGATTCGGCCATAAGGCCAAATCCTAGACCCGTTGGGGAGGCCACGTGGCCCCGATTCAGGCCATGTGGTCTCAGATCTGCACCCGTTTTTAGCGGGCACAGATCTGATTAGCGCATAGCCTCCCCTACGGTAAGGGAGTGAACTGCACTGGATATCTCCTATACTGCACTGGATATGGTGTTGGCTGGCCTGCCTCACTGGCCAAACTGTGCCGGCCTAACTCCAGGTTAGGATGCCATCTGTTAGCATCAACTGCCTATCTGCAAAATGCTGATGATCCATGATGTACATTTTTAAACAATGTTTAGAGAGCATGTTTAGATAACATTCCTATGCACAGTGTTTAAAGCACTTGAGAAATGTGCTATGCTGAAAAGTATCATTGCGGATATTAACAACTTTTCTTTCACAGGTGGCAACCAATCTGTATTTTCCCCCGAAGAAAGGGTTCTGATTCTACCTGGGGATTGACACAAAGTGAATGAGGAGTATAAATAAGAAATAACAGGCTGCATTGTTGCTCCTCCACCTTGCAGTCTTCAATTGGACCCCTCTACCTGTCTAACGAGCCCTTGATTACCGGGAACATTCCGAACAGCCTGCTTGCTGTTATCTGCTATCTTTGGACACCTCTCTGCTGCCTGTTTGATCAGCAGCCACCAGTGAAATAGCCCAGTGGGGAAGTAATGCCTTCTGGGCATTACATGTCAGTTGTGCTGCTTCCATTTCTCTGCCCCACTGCTTCTTTTTTTCCTCCCTCTAGGATGCATATGGGATGTCATCACTTGTCAGAAGATGAAATGGAAATGGATCCAGTGGAAATAATGACTTGCAGAATCACATCCTGTCATTGCATCTTCAAGGCGAGCACTTCAGATTTCACACCAGGTGTAAAATTAATCTGCCATCACTTTCAGGCTTCCAGTGAGAAGTGCACTTGGTGGGTTTCAGCAAATGCACTCCAATATAGGGCTAATGGAATCATGGCTCTGGCCACAACTTGGCCTGAGATGCATATCCTACACCAAATGTTTTCTAGAGAATTATGAATTGTGCTGTCAGCACTTTTAAAAATTAAAGAAAAAAACATGGAAGTCACCAGTGAATGATATGTTCATTTATACAACTGCACATTTGTCATACGGTTTGCTTAAAGAATATGGCTGGAAGCTTATTAGCCTCGAGAGGCTGCCGTTTTGTAGCCATATCAATTTTTGCACCATTTGTGGCTGTTTTATGTGCCAGCCACTTATTTTATTTTGCAGTGCAACAGTGTGTTGGAGCTTGACTTTCTACAAGCTAAATGAAGATGTTTGTAGCCTATAGCTGTGTGAGAGAGTTGGATTTTAAGCCATGAGCTTTCTGGGCTTTCCGACCGGAAGGTTGGGAGTTCAAGACTGCGCGATGGAGTGAGCTCCTGTTGCTTGTCCCAGCTCCTGCCAACCTAGCAGTTCGAAAGCACGTAAAAATGCAAGTAGATAAATAGGTACCACTTCGGTGAGAAGGTAACAGCATTCTGTGTGCTTCAGCGTATAGTCATGCCGGCGACATGACCACAGAAGTTTGTCCTTGGACAAACACCAGCTCTTTGGTTTAGAAATGGAGATGAGCACTGCCCCGAATGGTCATGACTAGACCATTCGGTCGTGGGGAAACCTTTACACACAGCTTGTAGCTGCGTGAGAGAGTTGGATTTTAAGCCATGAGCTTGAAATGTATGTCATATTCTTAAGTTCAGCTTCAACAAATCTAAAGACTATTTTAATATAAAAATGTATGTTTAGATAACATCTGAATTAGCATATGTATGATAATCAAATTATTATTTTCCACAAGACTTGGGAGGCCATGCTGACTTTTCTATAAAGAAACTCTAGGCACAATCCAGCCCATACAAAATATTCCTTTTAATGGATCAACATGGTTTTATGATTTGGAAAACAATGCAATTGGGCTACCCAGAAGAAGGACTTTTGAACAGAGGAGGAAGATCTTTTGCCAACAAATGATGGGTAGGACTTTTGAGGGATGACATGTTCTCCAACATTGGTAACAGTTCCAAGTTAGCTTCAGTTAACGTTTCAGCCTGTTGCAACACCTGAATTTATCTCCTGTTTTGGAATACAGAGTCCACCTCCTGTGTTTGCTTTGTCTACTTTTCCAGTTGGACGAACTGCACAAAGCTGGCCCTGATGGGCTCTGCTGGTTAGGCTGTGTGTACTTTGGTAGTCATGGGCTTGGTTTTTTACTTTCCTAGCTGTCTTGGATTTCAATAGTTATGTATTGCTGGTGGATACATAAGCAGCCTAATGCAGTGGTAATCAAACCTTTTAGACTGGGAGCCACTTTTTAGAATGGCACTGGAATTAATCTCATTAACCTGGAAGTGATGTTGTGGCAGGAAGTGACATCATAAGGCAAGAAGTGCTGTCATTGTAACATAATAAAATGACACTCCTGAAATGCAAATTGGCATTCTTGGACTGCAGCAATTGTACAACCAGGAAACATCCCTGACAGAAAGCAAGATTAAGACATTATGGAAAACCACTGAACTAAGAACAATTTTAAGAAACCCTTCCTTGAAAATTCAAACTGTTAACATTCACAAAATGAATATAGCAAGATTGATTTCTGCAGTTTCCAAGATGGCTGCTCCCAGCTTTTCTCTCCTCATGTTTTGTATTTGTCACGGCCAACAAATGTTGACCACAGGGGAACACTGGCCTGGTGTAATGCTGGCTGGCAAGGAAGGGGGGTAGAATACGGTCGAGGCCCCACTCCTGGGCTCGATCTGCCCCATGTTCTGGCCTTCCCCACCCAGAAATGCCCCTTCCTGTCTCTAAATGCCCTTCCGCCAGCCTCTCCTGGCCCATGCTCTGCCTGCTACAAAACTTACTCCCACCAGTGTCTAAGGGCTTGGTTGCCGGGCTGGCGGACCAGCACAGACCACCCTGCTGGCGCTGTTAATTCTAGAGTTGTCGAAAAGCACTTTACGCCACTTTTATGACAGCTTGCACTGGCTTAGCAACCGCTTTGCCAGCGCTTTCCAAACATAGGATCACACTCTGAACATCCTTTCACTTAGAATTAGCCACATTGGTTCAGTTCAATGGGCTTTTCACAAAAACCACTGAGTTTTTTTTTAAAATATCTATTTTGAAATATTAATTAATGAGTGGAATTTCAGTATATGAATTAATGCTCAAAGAATGGGAAACCCTGTCATTGTTACCTCTTTGATGAATCTAACGTACGATGTCTAACAGCATCAGTTCCTGAATCTTCCGCAAGGTAATTGCTTAGTATGGCTCCAGAAAAGTTTCAGGTTTTTAACCAAATGTGATCTTTTAAAGTAATGATATGCTCAAATGAATGGAGACCGTTTCAGAAAGTTACTTTTATACGGAACCATGCTTTTTTAAAAAAAAACTTTTGTGATTATCTTTCTCTTTGAAATACCCAATTTTCCTTAGAAAGGGGCCTTCAGTACATTTATTTTTGTTCAGAAAAAGGAAACACACTGAGGAAGAAATTGCTAATTTTGATCACTTTTTTTATTTAGAAAGTTCTGGGAACAAGTGACTGTTCAAAAAAAAAAATTCATTTGAGTGACTGATGTTCAGCCTGCCTTTTATGAACATACAATATAGTGCTTCCATGGGTTTCATTAAAAAGAGACACAAAGGCAGGAGAAATAAAACATGGCTTTCACTTAGAGCAGCGGTCTCCAAACTCCAGCTTGTGGGCTGTATCTGGAGACCGCTGTTTCTCTCCGCCTGGTGACCTGCGCTTACCATTCTTCCGGGGAGCATACACAGACGTGCGCCATCCTCCCTGACTCTGAGAGCTGGCATCACTGTCCCGTCTCCTGGGCCCAGAGGCGTGGGGTAAGGCCGGTCTTGTGAGGCCAGCACCAGGACCCTGGAAGGGCAGTGGGAGACAGAATGGGGCTGGAGGTGGTGGGGAATGGGCGGGCCTGTGAGCAGCTCAGTCTGGGGAGGGCCAGACCGTATCCTCCATTCATGACCTGGGCAGCCCAGATTTGGCTGCTCCAAGTTGTGCCGCTGATTTTCACATCACAGCTCCATGTAGCCCCTTCTGGGCCTGTGCACGTTACCCAGGGGAATGGGAATATTTTCCCCTTTCCCTGGATAGCACAGCAGCACATCCAAGCCCCGGGCTGGATATGAGGCAGGCATGTTGGCCTGCCTATTCCAGTCTGAGGTTTGGACTGCACTCTCAGTGGGAATTCTGAGTAGACATGCATAGCCTTGTGCTGTAAGTTTATGACCCCTTGGCTAAAACAGAGCTACACTGACTAGTTTGGACAACTCTAATGTTAAATTCAAAGATGGGCTGACAATGAAATGAGGCCGTGGCGGCGAAGAACTGTGGCACATTCAACTTTCATATTACATGGGCAGCGCAATCCTATAGACCACGCAGCATCGGCGCACCGGGATTGCGCTGACGCTGCGAACTTAGTGCTGACGCGGTGGCGCCAATCTGCACCCCTGTGTCAGTGCTTGAGCAACAATGCTAGTTGGCGTGAGGGAGGCTCCCTGCCAAGGTGGTACGGGTGTAAAGTACCAGCCACGGGGGGGGTATTAATTTCTTTTGCACGGCTGTAGCAAAGTGAACAAAACACTATGCGCCAGGGGTGCAAGGTTCTTGGAAGTCCATGCACTTAACAGAACTCTTGCTAAGTACCCGACTTCTGATCCTTCCGTGGCCAGTCATGAGTACTGCCAAATCTTATGCCAATAGGAAATCTGCTAAAAACGCCACCAGCTCCAAGTAACTGCTGACTCAAACCCAGTGGAGCAGCTCGGCTGAGTTAACCAGCATTCAAGGCAATTCCAAATACCCCAAACCTCACTTAACCCAGAGGCAGTAGTTCTGGAAAAAAACCTTAGACAAAAAACCCGAAACTTTAGCAGTTCCTATTGCAAGGCAAAGAGCGGCCTGGATTTAGCCAGCACCCTGAATAGCTTCCCCCAAACGTAACGTACTCACACTCAAGCAAATAAGCTTGACAAATTTTTATTAAAAGCACAACTCCATTGGTTACATGGCCCAAAGGCAAACATAAATGAGATATAACTCGTAACGATTAAAAATAAAAAATCTAAGCTTCTACTCTTACTGAGACTAGCATTGCTTAACACGTTAAGTTCCTAAACAGATAATAATAATAATACATGTATTTATATACCGCCTTTCTTAAGATCACTAGATTTCTCTAATGACTGTAACTCAAGGCGGTTTACATAGGCAGACTTTTATTCATAAACCCGAAGGTTTTTACAATTTACAGAAATGTTCTATCTTTCAAGAACAACACTCATACAGATCTTTCTTTCTGGATTTAGCCTTCTTTCTTAGCCACCCGTCTGTCTTCTGCTGGCTGATGAGGCTTCCCTGCTCCCACCAGAGACGCAGCTGACTTCAGCACACTCCTCCTCCCACGAGGCAGCTGGAACTCAGCTTTTAATCAGCCGCAGTTTGCAAGGTCTGCCGCTCACAGAGACTTCCGGCAGTCTCGAGCTCACGACCTTCAGATCTTCAGCTGTTATCTTCGGGCAAACGGAGGCATTAACCCTCTCGGCTAAATCTTCTGCCCATGTTGCATTGTTGGAAGCAAGCGAGCCTCTCTCTCCCCTTCTCAGTAACAATCAAGGCATCTCTGGAACAGCCAGAAAATGCAGAGCACCCAACATAGGTTGAGAGGCGATCAGTGGTGTCATCTAAATGATTTAAGAACAGGAACTCACTTTTGATTGGCATGTGTCAGGACCCGCCCACCGGAAGTGACGTCATAAGCCGGAGGTTGACGGAGCGCAGGTCTACCTGCGGCTGGTTCCTATGGGTAGACCTGGGCTTTGGAGGCAAGTGGAGCCCAGGTCTACCCATGGCTGGTTCCTAGCCAGCAACGATGTCAGCGACAAGTGGACGGAGCCAGCCAGTTCTGTACAGCACCTGGCGCCTACAGAACAGAAAGCGAAGAATTCCCCCCTCCCCAATTGCAGCTCCAATAGCGATGGGGACAGTCTCCCAAAGAAACTTCACACCCAGAGCACCAGTGAAATGCTCTGGACTGGAGAGACAGCGGCGAAAGCCTTTCCTTGGTCTTCACAGCTAGGTGAGGTGGAGTTATTCAAAATTGCCAGGGAAGTTGAAAATTGGCACGGGGGCAGCAGCCTTGAAGCCGAGGCTGGCTGAGCAGAATGAGGCAGGAACCTGTGGAAGGGGCTGAGGGGCAGCACTACTCCGGATGGAACCCTTGGGCGCTTGCCCACACCAAAGCCCACTTACGCCTGGCACGTCAGGACGGCAGTTTCAAAAAGTCCCGGCTCCCCTCCGTCCCCTTCGGGGGGCCCCTCGATTCGCCACTGCACCCCCAGGACTCCCCTTCTCCCCAGTGGGCTGCAGACTCACCAGAGCAGCTGCTGACTCCACGTGTGTGGCTGGAGGGAGCGAGGAAGGGGGCTGTGCAGGACAGGACTTCCCCACTGCAGCCCTTCCCCCTTCGCCCCCCTAGGAAACCGGAGTCGCTCCCTTTAACCCTCTGAGTGCCGGCCAACCAAGAAGAAAAGCTCTTTGCAGAGGAATCGGGAGGGGAGAGGAGGGAGAGTGAAGTGGGTGGAGTCAGCCCTAATTTTAACAAGTGGAACTGAGTTCCCCCGCGTTCCCCCTGCATGACATAACTGGAGGCGATTTTTATAGCCCTCAGCCTCTTGCTTGTCAATTAGGGCTAATTGCTTTTGCCTGGTTAACAGTGAGACAATCACAGGTTATGAGTTACAGCTGCAAAGGAATTTTAGGAGGAGGCAGCTGGCACCACGATGTCCTTGAGTCTATTGCCCCACAGAACCTCTCAAAAAGTTCCCTAGGCCAACTGATAAGAGTTGAAGCTTTCAATGTTTTTTTTTCTCCGTCATTTTGATTCCTCACTGTGGCCTGTTTTAGCTCACTGCTTATCCCAGAAGGACAAAATACCTTAAAGATGGAGTCAGGCCTTCTAGTATGCCTTTAGGCCTATATTTTGGTTTGGTTGGTCTTTTACAACGGGGTTTGGAGAGAGGGTGGGAGGTGGGGGGCGGGACTTGGGCAGGATGTGGGCAGGCTTGGGAGGTGGCCATATGGCCACTTCCTAAGCCCGTCTGCGAGGCCGCAAGGCCCCGATTCAGGCCGCACGGTCTCCTCGGATCAGCACACACTCTTTAGCGGGCGCAGATCCTAGGAGCGCATGCTCCCTTGCCATGGGGAGGCTCCAGCCTCACCTGTATTGCACTAGAATATGGCATTGGCCGGCCGGCCTCACCATTCCAGTGCAGTATAGGATTGTACCCGGAGTCTGATTAATACAAATGTTAGTGTTTCTATGAGTGTGTACTGATGATACCTGGAAATGCATGCTACATAAGAGGACCAAATTTATTTTATTTGCACATGCTAATGTTTGAAGCAGAGAAGCTAATGCATATCCCCAAAGTGGACTTGATATAGGTAGAGCATATGTTCTCCCCATGAATGACCCCTGATGTTCTGCGTTGGATGCCTTATGTGCAAATACAGGAAGAGTCACTTGCCTGCACTCCTTGTATTTGCACATGCCATCCATGACCAATGTTGGTGGATAAGGTCCCAGTCCCAAACTCTGGCTTTTCTGGATAGTGGGTTGTTACCCAGATATGCATACCACTGCTAGCCAGACAGCCAGACAGTCCCATGATATGGTCTGGAGACACATTACAGACATCCTGCTGAAGCTGAGTAGGTCTAGATCTGATCAGTGCATGGACAGGTAACATGAGAAACGTACGGATACCACCTCAAGTTCTATAACTTACCTTATTGTATGCTGCCTGGGTGCCCTAATACGGGGCAGAAAGGTGGGGTATAAATGATGATGATGATGATGATGATGCAGGAAGAAAAGTGCAATATAAATGTCAAACAGAAATTGGGGGGAGATCAACTATATTAGCTTTTCTCCATAGGTGCTTTCTTTTAATAAACAATTGCATTGTTTTTCCGTACAGAAAATTCATGGCTTATCCCTGTTGCACAACACTGAACAATGGGCTAATAATTTTTCATAGACAGTAATAGTTAACATTGTCATTCCTTATTTTATCAAAATTTATTAAAATTTATCAAATGTTAACCACAGGGCTCCAAATATATTGAATTAATGCTAATATTAGTGTATTCAGAAAGCTTTTTAAAAACTAATGTGGAGACTGTTGAGATATCCTTGAGTGCTCCGGTTCTTATTGAATGGAAGTTAACCTGCTGAGTTTATTGAAGGAAGTTTAGAAATAAAGTGAATTAAAAACCACGAAGCAGTTAAAATAAAACTGTGAGCTAAGAAAAAAAAAAACTACTAAGTAAAAAAAGCAGCAGGAAAATATCCACATGTTTTCTCTTCACCCCAGTATGGAACATGAAACAGTTTCAAGCATGTGCAATATTGCATTGAACACCAACTGAACGGAATATGGCTGCCGAATTGAGGTCACCTGCCTTTGAAACAAAACCACAAGCCAGACCTACAAACTGCTCAGTCCTTCAAGGCATCAACTGCTGCGTGCTTCAACCTCAGCTGGATTCAAGCACACATCTTTAATGTGCAGCATATTGGTAGGATTGCGTTTGGAAGTAAGCAGAGTCCAAAAGGAAGGTCTACGGTTTCTTTCATGCCAGTCAGCTTTGCAGCTTGCCAGTAGAAGATACTTTTCCAACTTCATGACTTTGATCTGAGTCAAAAGGGAGGAAACGGCTCTGAACTCACAGACCGCAATCTGGCAGGGAGCTAGGCATGCTTAAGCCCATTGATTTTCATGGATTTAAGCACACGTATCTGTGTTGGATTGTACTGATGTAATGCAGGGCTTATTTCACCACAAATAATGTAGGAAACTGTATTTGGATAGGTGATCGATTGCATATTGATGACCTATCATGTCCCTGTACATCCTTTTGCAGCACATATGGGCTCTCTTGTGCTAGACCAGTGGTTCCCAAAGTGTGGGTTGGGACCCACCAGTGGGTCGCAAGCCAGTTTCAGGTGGGTCAAGAAGCATCTAGAGAAGCCATATTGAAAATATGGGAAGATGGAATGCTGGACAGGTGGAGGGCTCGGTAGTTATTTTGCTTGCATCAAGGTTGTAAATAGGCTTTTTTTCTTTCTGATTCACTTTGCTATTGGAAAATGGCTGAGAATTAACCCAACTTATTGCTGCATTCTCAGGAAAGCTGCAGGCTCTGGTGTCACAGTGATGGCTCTTCCAGCCATGACTTCACTTCTGGTGGGTCCCAGGCGGCAACGCCATCCTAAGGCACACCAACGCTACCCAAGCCAGTGGCGCAAGAGAGGCGCCATCTTCTGTTGGAGCAGGGGGAGGGCGTTTCTGGGTGGGTGGTGGGCGTGTGATCGGCGTGCCAGCAGGCATGCCGGCCCATCCGGGAGGCGGGCCCAGGATTCGGCCATAAGAAGGCAGAGATCCGAGGAGCACATAGGGGAGGCTGGAGCCATCCCTACAGTAAGGGCACGAACATGCCCTTGCCATGGGGAGTCTCCGGCCTGTCCTATACTGCGTCAGGATATGGTCCGCCAGCCTCACTACTGTGGTGCAGAAGAAGATTGCGCCCTGATTGTCATTCTAAAAAATGAGTCCAGGTGCTAAAGAGTTTGAGAACCACTGTGCTGGACACATGCACATATCTACTGTAAGTATATCAATGATGGTCTAATTCTAGCTGGGCCCAGTGATGTCATGCAGGGGGAACGCGGGGGAACTCAGTTCCACTAGTTAAAATTAGGGCTGACTCCGCCCACTTCACTCTCCCTCCTCCCCCCTCCCAATTCCTCTGCAAAGAGCTTTTCTTCTTGGTTGGCCGGCACTCAGAGGGTTAAAGGCAGTGATGTCATTCAGGGGGAGCGGACCAGAATGGATCCTAACGGGCTCTGTGGCTGGTTCCAGGTTCCTGACAAGTGCCAATCAAAAGTGAGTTCCTGTTCCTAAATCATTTGAATGACACCACTGGCTGGGCCTTGTGCTGCCAGAAATCACACTCTGGCAGTGCAAGGCATTTTGCGGCAGCACAAAACCCAGGAGTCCATTGGGTAATAAGCTGGAGGGGATCGTGGGAGCAAGGTTCACACTGGGTCTTATCCTCAATTTTCTAATCCTCTCCTCAGGTCTATGCCACAAAATAACTGGTGTGGTTCTGGCAAGGCACATAGGTGGCAAGAAGGCCTACCCAGAGGTAAGTAACTTTCCTCTGGTTGGCCTTCTGATCACCTCCCCACTATAGCATGCAGTGCACACTCCATTGGTGTAATTGCCTGACTGCATGCAATACTGTGGTAGGGGGTAGGATTGGGCTCTTACAGTATGAGCCAAACTCAGCCCGCAAAGCAAATATGCCCTGAAGCAGTGGTTTCCAAACTGTGAAGCGGGACCCCTCCATTGGGTCGCAAACCAATTTCAGGTGGGTCGTGAAGCAATCTAGGGCAGCCATATTGAAAATATGGGAAGATGGGATGCTGGAAAGGGGAAGAGCTGTGTGGTTGTTTTGCTTGTGTCAAGGTTATAAATAGGCAGTTTTTTTTATTCTGATGTACTTTGCTATTGGAAAATGACTGAGAAATAACCCTGTTTATTGCTGCATTCTCAGGAAAGCAGCAGGCGCTTGCAGTCACAATAATGGCACTTACGGCCATGACATTGTTTCCAGTGGGCCCTGGACAGACTGTCATTCTGAAAAGTGGGTCCTGGTGCTAAAACATTTGAGAACCACTGCCCTGAAGCATTTTTGTGGCACCTGGAGACTAGGCAGTGCTGGTGTGGAGGCTTGCACTGCCCTGCCAATGCAGTACCCAGGCACTCTGCTGGACAGTGCAATTAAGGTTGTATGGGGTGGTGGTGTGAGGAGGGGGCAGGGAGGCATGGAGGGGCATTTCTGGGTAGGGGTGGCAGAAGGGGGTGGGATCTGTACAGGCCTCTGCTGTATCCTAACCCCTGTTCCGGGCCTTCCTGTTGTTACACTGACTTCCAGTATTTGCACCAGCTAAATAGCTGGTACTGATCCAAGTAGCCCCATTGGGCAGTCTGCGGCATTACTTGGATAAGGGGGAAAATCCTCTTACCACAAAGAGACCTCCAGCCACCTGCTACCATGCCCTAGAGACAGTGCAGGTCCTGCAGCCTAGCTGTTCCAGCGCAGGGTAGGATTGGGCTGCCCATTACCAATTTGTTCTCCATTGAGAAGTGTTGTATGTGAGGTGATGTCAGGCAATACCACTTATAGTTCTCATCCCTGGTTGTTCTGAGCTCATCACCTGTCATTGAGCAACAACGCATGTGAGAACTCTCAAATGTTGTGTTCCCCTGTTGTCATGTCATGTTTGTTCTTCTCAGGAATAGTCAAGGGAAATTTGACAGGCTAGTACAGCATATACATAGAGTCTGGACATTTTATGGCACAGCTGCAATGCTGTGTGACTAGATCTTAGTATATGGAAAATCCACATATTTCAAGAAAAACCCAGAACTTACTACTCCAATTATTCCTCACAAGGCAAATGTTTATCTAGAGCATGCGCAGGGGGAGAAACTGCAAGTGGAATAACCCTTACCCACCAAGTGATTCTCCACTGTGGGTAGCTTGTGGAAACGACTGATTCTTACCCTCAAAACATACCTCAGCCGTATGTTTGTGTTATCTCAGTAAATATGGGTTTGAGAGCACAGACCTTGCTAAGAGAACATTTGTTTCCAACCTGAGTTATGATTTCAAATACCCAAATACAACAATGATAAACTGTCTTTTAAAATGTTCCAGCTCAAAACAAATGTGGTTTAATACACACTGTGATATTAGGGGGAATTACAGGTATTACAGGAATTGAACATATTACCATCCTTTTAAAAAATCAAGATCAAATTGGTATTAAATAATGTATTCCATTAAGTATAATTCAGTAATCTTATGAACACTGGAGAAATAGGTTAGCTTTGCCTTTAGAATCCTTGTTGCCATGGTTATGGCTTTAACTACCACTCTAAATTACTGCAGTGCCACTTAAAATGTTCACTTTTCATTTGGTTTTATTAAAATATCAGATGCAGTATCTGACTTTTTAATTGGTATTTAGAGGCAAGGTGAAATTTGTTTGCATTTTAAACATTAAATCCACTTAATATGAAATCTATATTTAAATGTGCTGTCAAGGCCATAAAAGCTCATAACTTGCCTTAAAGTTTTTAAATAATGTTGGGGAAAAGACTGCATATTCACTCCAAAGACACAGGTATAGAATGGGGGAAATCTGGCTTGGCAGTGCAACATGTGAGAGGGATCTTGGAGTTGCAGTGGATCACAAGATGAACATGAGTCAGCAGTGTGATACAGCTGCAAAGAAGGCTAATGCAATTTTAGCCTGCATTAATAGAACCATAGCGTCCAAGTCACAAGAAGTTGTGGTTCTGCTTTACTCCGCTTTGGTGTGACCTCACCTGCAGTACTGTGTTCAATTCTGAGCACCTCAGTTCAAGGAAGATGCAGCCAAATTGGAGCAGGTTCAGAGAAGAGCAATGAAGATGATCAGGAAGCTGGAAAATAAGTCCTATGGGGGAAAGGTTGAGAGACCTTGGTATGTTTAGCTTGGAGAGGAGAAGACTGAGAGGGGCTATGATAGCACTCTTCAAATATCTGAAGGGCTGACATAAAGAAGAAGGGACAAATTTGTTCTCATCTGCCTTTGACAGTAGAACTAGGTCCAATGGGTGCAAATTGCAAGAGAGGAGATCAGGAAGGAGATCAGGAAGAATTTCTTGACTATAAGGGCAGTTCGACAGTGGAATAGATTGCCAAGGGACATAGGCACCAACTTTGTGGGTGCCAGGGGGTGGAGGGCACCCACAATAATTTCTTGTGTGGGCTCAGCCCCCCCAATATCCACAGAGCAGAGCACTGTGCCCCCCCCCACAGAGCAGACAGCCCCATGCCCGTGCAACCCTCAGCCTGGTCATGCGGGTAAACCTATCCAAATTCTGTTTGGCCTCTCCAGTTTGTTGCAGTGCTGGAATGCATGCATTCCAATGCTCCTTTTCATTGGCCACAAGGCTAATATGGGCCTTGGATTGGCTTTTATTTCTTGTAGGTCCTGCCTGTCACATGCTGATTAGATGAAATGAGTGGGTTGGGAGAACACAGAGGAGAATGGTAACTTCGCAGTCAACCAGCCAGCCAGCAGCACTGAAAAAGCAAACCTGCTGGTGCTGTGGCTAGGAGGGGGCAGGGAGGCTGGCCTGAGGCTTACTAGTTTTCTTTACGAGAGATGGCGGGAGCAGCAAGGCAAGGAAGAGATGGTGGAGTGACAGGGCAAGGGAGAGATGGTGGGAGCAACAGAAGGGAAGCGAGAGATGGCAGGAGTGATGGAGGGCGAGTGAGAGATGGTGAGAGCGACATGGCAAGTAAGAGATGGTGGTAGCACCAGAGGGTGAGGGAGAGATGGCCCGAGTGCCAGAAGGCAAGCAAGAGATGGCAGGAGTGCCAGAGGGCGAGCCAGAGATGGTGGGAGCAATGGAGGGTAAGCGAGAGATAGCGGAAGCAATGGAAGGCGAGCGAGGGATTTGAAGGTGCCATTTTACTGCTGTGTGGGTGTGGCTACATCAAAGGCATGGCTACGTCAGCATGGCAGCGTCAGGGGGCATGGCTATGGGCACCCCCAATGTTGAACTCAAGTCGGCTCCCCTGCCAAGGGAGGTGGCATATTCTCCCTCACTGGAGACCTTCAAGCAGAGGCTTGACAGGCACCTGCTGGAGATGCTCTAGGAGGATTTCCTGCTACTGGCAGGCTGTTGGACTAGATGACTGTGTAGGTCCCATCCAACTCTATCTATCTATCTATCTATCTATCTATCTATCTATCTATCTATCTATCTATCTA